>JALAZF010000544.1:3600000-4000439 GCA_022829125.1 Lathyrus tuberosus
ATGCCCCCAAGCGCGTGGCCAACGGTCCTATTTTCGGGGCGAAATAACCGTTTTCCCGAAGAATAGGTAACTGCCCAAAACTAGTCGTTATGTCGGGCAGGGTGCCCAACACTAGCCGTTATGTCGGGCATAAACATGGTTTCGGGCATATGCCCTCAGCTGTTCGGGGAGTGGAGAAGCTGTGCGTAACGGGCAGCATTTTCGGGGAGGAGCGATGCAGTCCTTGCCCGGCTGGAGGGGCAGAAAGGTAACTTTTGCCTGTTTGTGGATTGGACTTAGGCAATTGGGCCGTTCTGGATCAGAAGTGGATTGGGGCATGCCTGACCATTGGTCCAGTCCAGAACAAAAGCTTTGGGTTATGAAAATATGATACAGTGTAGGTCGTAAAGTACACCAAATAATAATCATTCATACAAATTCATAGATCAGATGTGACTAATGATCATAAAGTACACCAAATAATAGTATTATGATAAGTAAAGATGGGGCTCAAAATCTGCATCTAGTAAAATATTCAATAATTTTGCATCCTTGCAGATGATGTGAGGACTCCACTCATGGTGCAAAAATGCAAGTTCTTGTGCTCATAACCAAAGTTGTTAAAATCGCAATTTAAAACCTAAACTCTTAGATTTTATGTTTCTAGGTCGAAATTTGGTGTTAAATCGCAAGTAAAATCGTTTTTAAGTAAAATCTTATACTGGAGCAATTTTACACGATTTAAATCTCTCTATAATCTGTAAAATCGTGTAAAATCTTTGGATTTTACTCTTTGACTTGATTTTAGCTTTTTTTTTTCTTGAAATTTTAAAACGCTCAACCAATAAAACTTATACCACTTTATTATTTTATTCACTTTAAAAACCTCTTTTTTCATTAGACATTAAACTTTTTATTTACCAGAGCAATGAAAACTAAAAACTTTTGAACCCTAATGTCACTTCACTTGTACGACGTCGGACCAAAACTTCAACGACAATATTTTGTGAGCTTTCTTCTTTTGCTTTGTATATTGTGATGGTTTTTGTCTTTATGACTTTTTCCTTTAATTGGTAAGTATCTAAAAAGTGAGTCTTTTTCACAAATAAAAAACAGAGCAATGTTATGTTACTATGTTATTATGTGAATGTATGTAACTTTGGTTTGTTACTGTGTTTGTTATAGTGTTGCTAGTTTTCTATTGTGTTTCCTTAAATGCTACTATGGTTTGTAATCTAAGTGATTGTTACAGAGTGTTTTCTATTTTTATTATTTTACTATACCAACTTAATAAAAGTTGATTTGATTTATTGTGCGTGTTTTTGACAAACTTGCTTCAATGTTTTACTCTTTTAGTTAAAATTTATTATTTAAATTTGATTATTTTTTCTTTGTTATATTCACATCCATGGTTGAGACTGAGACTGGTGATGGAGGGTATGGTTCTTGTACATAGTCAGAGCATAAATTTAATATATATATATATATATATATATATATATATAATTTTAATATGAGGTAAACTCTATGATTTTACGTTTTGATCTTACGTTTCGATTTTACCTGGCCTAAACGAGTCAGGGTAAAAACTCGATTCTGACAACCTTGCTCATAACACTATTTTTTACGCAGATGTCAATCAATTCTTTTCTTCATTTTTTACCTTGAAATTAAAATAAATGACAAAGTCATTTATAAAAAATTTATAATATTCTTCATGGCTCTTTCCAATGGATGGGAAGGTGGCCATAAGGGTAGTGTTGGAGACTAAGCAGGTTCTGGTGTTGTCTCAAGTTCAGTCTCAAATTCTATCAAGTATTAAAAGTTTGGGTCTGGATGGATACTCGTTTATGTTTATTAAAAAATGTTGGCCCTTCATTAAGGAATACTTCTATCGTTATTTCAAGGATTTTCATAAAAAGGCTATTTTGTCTAAATTGATTGTCTCTTCGTTTTTGACGTTGATTCCAAAGTGTGCTAGCCCGCTGGACTTAGATGATTTTAGACCAATTTGTCTTGTAGGGTGTTTGTATAAGGCTCTTTCTAAGCTATTGTCGGCTAGGCTTAAGAGGGTTGATAACACGAATTTATATCATATTTTTACTTCGATTTATGTTAATTCTTATTCCGTTTTTCGTCTAATACCCGATTTTCTCGAGATTATTTAAGTATTTTTGCAGGTAATCATATTTCACAAGTTAAAGAATGCTAAATGTGGAAAAGAACCAAAACATGCAAGAAAAGAGCAGAAAAGAGAAGAAAAATTGAAGAAATCCATTTTTGCTGATATCACGATCGTCATGGGAGTGCCACGACCGTGGCAGCTCCAAAGTTCACCACGACCGTCACATATCACCACGATCGTCATGCGCTTAAATTGCACGTTGGATGCAGAGACTCAACTACAAATTCGCAGATGAAGCAGTTTCACACGATGCCTTTTTTCTCCGAAGTTTTCTAGGTCCAACATGGGATAACCGTTAGCATGAATAACTGATTTTTCTCCAACTTCCACATGATGCTGAGCCTATAAATAGAGACATTCACGAAGAACAAAGGGTGGCCATTTTCTGTTTTCAAAGTATACCGTCGTGCTGCCAATTTATTTCTAGAACTTCAGTCATTTCTTTTACTTTGTATTTCCATTTCCTTGTAACCATTACCGAACAAAAGTGACAGTTTCTTACACTGAGGAACTGTTACAATTTAGTTTTAGTTTTCTTTGTTTCATTGCCTTCAACCTTTGCAATTTATTACTTTCAAGCAAGAACTTACCGACTTGTGGAGGGATTGCTGTTGCCATTACTACTGCATTCCAGGTTTCGTTATTAAATTCAAGCATTGCTTATTTATTTCTTAATTATGTCTGCGTTTATTTATTTCCTTGCTTTCGCGTTTAATTTCCTAATTATGTCGAGCTAAACCGATATTATCGGTGTATAATGAAGTAACTAAAATGAATTAATTTTCTCTAAGCTAAAATCAATAATCAATCCTTCTTCTGGCTTCGATTTTTTAATATAAAACCCAAACTTTTATTACGAGAGTAAAAAAAGTAACATAGGGTAAAGTCGAGACCACGGGAGTGTGAGGCTTTACCCGGATAGCTGAAATCGGGCATTAGGTTTAAAAACAGCGGAAGCGCTTTAAAGTTAATTAGGTTTAATTAGTTTTCAAAAAGTAATTTTAACCTCATATGGGCTAGCGAGAGTAGACGTATTGACTTAGAAGTATAGTCCGAAGCAAGATCCACGGGAGTGTGAGTTGAGGGCTTTTAAACCGGTTTCTCCTACAGATGAATAAGGTGATAAATCTCTACAGGCTTAGGTTTAATTAATTCTACGTAGGTTACCGAATTATATACCGATAACTTATTCATAACTAGTATTCCCAAATTTTAATTTCCCTTTAATTTCCCGTTTGAACTAAAAACCCAAATTCTGATTAGCCTTAGATAAACATAGTAACGATAGATAACGGTGCGTTCGATTTCTAATCTCTGTGGGATCGATAATCTTTTAAAACTACGCGATACAACTGTATACTTGCAGTAACCCTCATTCGACTCATAAAGTCGCAATCAAGGGTCTTGAATTCCTTAATTTCTCCTTGCCAAAGCGCGTTTGTTCCGGGTAGGCAATTACTTGTTGGAGTGTTGGTGGCCAATGAAGTGGTGGATTTTGCTAGTAAGGAGAAAAAACCTTGTACGCTCTTTAAGGTGGATTTTGAGAAAGCGTATGATAAAGTTAGTTGGGATTTCATTAGATACGTGATGAGGAGAATGGGTTTCAGAGAGATTTGTATGAGGTGGATGGAGGCTACTATTTTTTCTAGTAAAATGTCCATTTTGGTAAACGGTAGCCCAACTAAGGAATTCGTGGTGGAGAGGGGATTGAGACAAGGAGACCATCTATCTCCGTTTATCTTTGTCATGGTGGCGGAGGGTTTAACGGGTTTGGGGAAGAAGTCGATTTCGCTTGGAGTATTCGCCGGTTTGGAAGTGAAGGGAAAATGTATTATTGACATACTTCAATTTGTGGATGACACGCTTTTGGTGGGAGATGGTAGTTGGAGACATTTGTAGGCGATCAAAGCGGTCCTTCGTGGTTTTGAGTTAGCCTCGGGACTAGGTATTAATTTTCATAAAAGCAAATTTATTGGAATTAATGTGCCTAGCAATTTGCTAGAAGCAGGAGCCCTATTTCTCTCGTGTAGGATGGAACCTAAGGAGTTTACCTTCCTTGGTATTCCTATCGGTTCTAATCCTAGGAGAATTTCCTCGTGGGTCCCGTTGGTCAAAAAGTTGGAAAAAAGGTTATCTAGTTGGCATGGTAGATTTTTTAGTTTCAGTGGTAGAATTACTCTTCTCAAATCAATCCTAAATAGTCTTTCTATTTTTCATCTCTCCTTTTATAAGGCTTCGGCGAAGATTCATAAGGAGATTATTAAACTCCAAAGTAGTTTTTTTTTGGGAGATTCGAAGGAGAAGAGAAAGATTCATTGGATTAAGTGGGACTCTTTTTGCTTGCCTTATGAAAAAGAAGGGATTAATTTGATGAGGACCCGGGAATTTAATTTAGAGCTTCTTCATAAATGGAGATGGAGAATTCTTGAGGGATCGGATAATATGTGGTTCAAAATTTTGCAGGCGCGGTATGGGGATATTAAGTTACTTTTGTCCAATAGCGATTTCGTTCTTCCCCGTTGGAGTTCAGTTTCAACTTGGTGGATCGATATCCTAACTCTATCTAAGCACTATCCGAATGATTTTTCATTAACAATTGTTTGTTTCAGGTTGGTAACGGATTTTCTACTTCGTTTTGGCGTGTTAATTGGCTTGGCAATGATAGTTTAAAGTCAATTTTCCCTCAGCTTTTCTTTAATTCTTTGCTAAAAGAAGTGGCAGTCACGGGATTCGGAGGTTGGGTGGATGGAAAATGGGAGTGGGGGGATTTGGGTTTGGTTTTAACTGACTCCCTAGCAGCAGTTGCAAATGAATTAAATTCTGATCCTGCTAGTGTTGAGACTATCATGCACCTGGTAGGCAGTCCTGGCTTGCCGTTTGGTTCTGAGGCAGTCCCTGAGGCTGCAGTTTTTGCAGGTCGTGATGTTCTTACTGCGGATACTATGTACTTTGGTTGTTCTAAATTACCTTCTTATGGTTTCATCGATGTCGAAGCTGTTGTTGGTTCTTCTGCGGACCTTGTAGGGCAGAATGTGCTTCTGCGTAGCAGACTTAGGGAGGTGAAGATAGATCCCCTCCTGAAAGATTATGTTCGTTGGATTCTTGAGAAGGGGGGGAAATATTTGATGAATTCTTTTTATCGCCTTCTTAGTGCTTTTTGCAATCCTTACGGTCCTGTTAATCGGCACGATATTGCTTTCACTTTACTTTGAAAAGTTTCTGTTCCGCAGAAAATTAAGGCTTTCGGATGGAGGAGTTTCTTAAACAGATTATCGACGAAGGATTTGCTTTTTAACAGAGGTATAATCCCTTCTTCAAGTGACATAAATTGTGTGTTTTGTAATGTATGTACGGAGTCTTTGAATCACATATTATTTTCGTGCTCGGTGGCTGCTGTCATTTGGAGGGAGGTGGCGGATTGGATTGGTATGTAATGCATCAGAATTAACGGTCTAATGGGTAACTTTTTGAATTGGTTTGTATATAGTAAATCTAAGAGGGTCAAAGAAGGCAAAGAGGGTTGTATTTGGTTGGCTGTTTGCTGGGTTTTGTGGAGTCTCAGGAATAGCATTTCATTCAGGAACACAGGGTGGAATGTTCTTGACACCATTTGGATGGTTAAATTCATGGTTTGGCGTTGGTCTTTTATAGGAGATATCATCCATCCCAATTGTAATCTGTATGAATTCAAAAAAGATCATTTGTTTTATTTGTCTTAAGTTCCAATTGGTAGGTAATTTCTCTGTTTTGTCGAGACTCGTCTCGATTCTTTTGTTATCAGGTTCGAGTACCATTTGTACTCGCTATATTATAGAACTTGCTTACAAAAAAAGTGAGAATGAAACTTTTTATGGAAACTGACTTGATATTTTTAAAAACATAGATAACAATCCAACGATTCCTCATAGATGTACTGAATCACTTGTACATGCTCAAATAATTGTCAGGCCCCCAGAAGGAAAAACATAAACAAAATTTAACAAAATTAAATACATTAAACAAAAAACTGTAAAACCGAGAAAAAACATGTTTCAGATATCTTTACTAACACTCCATGAACATGATAGATGACACCTCTACATTATAGAAATTTGCAAATGAGCTTTTAATGAGAAACACAAGTAGTATCTAATTAAAATAATTTTTGGTTAGAAAATCTGGTTTTACTATATAGTAGTTAGAAAATATATCCAAAGCCTCAAAGTAAAATACTTAGGCCTTCCCTTTTACAAAATCACATTTCCGTCCTTTGCTACACAAGCTTCATATGCTCTAAAATAATTTTTGCATACCACTACATTAAGTGAAGCATTATTGTTCTGGACTGGGCCAACGCCTGCCCATTAGTCGGGCAGGCCCAACCCAATGATCTGAGGTGGTCCAACAAGGCCCACACTTACCCAGTGTCGAGCACGTCCAGACCTCCACCTCGTCGGGCACGTGTTGGACATGCATTGTCGAGCAGAGGCTTCGAGTCTTGGGGAACACATCTCTCCTCGACCTCCACGTGTCCGTCCCTGCGAGGACACGTCATCCTGTAACCTCCCACCTCCGAAAGGATCGATCTTCCCATCTTTCGGAGATCTCTGGGCCGTTACCCCAGGGCGAAGACCACATGCTCGTCTTCTTTACGCCACGTAAGCCTTGGCAGTCGCATGTATTGGGCCTTGCAATCCAGCTCAGTGCAAGTGACCGTTGGCCCCACGCTGGGGGCAGCCTATAAATACCCTCTCACTTGAGAGGGTCAGGTTACGTAATATTTTCTAACTCACCCTTTGCTTTTCCGTACTTGCTTACTCATTTTTCCTGACTTTGACATCGGAGTACCTTGCAGGTACACCCCCCAACCATTTCATCACCACCGGAGTTGCTGATCTCACGACGTTGCTGGCCACTGGATTCTTTCTGATCAAGTAAGATCACTGAATTCCCCGCGAAGGACACCCCCGACGGACTCTCACAATACTTCCCCGCAGCCTACGGGCGCCGACCACGCGTGGAACGAACCCAGCCTGTGGTCGCCCAGAAGCACCCTCGCTCCCCTCCTCAGAAGGAGCCACGGAGCTCCCCGGCCAAGAAGAGGAGCAAAGCTAATGCTGAAAAGCCGAAGAGCCATTCCAGGAACTCTCCTCGACGACATGGACCTGGTCAAAGCCATCACTCCCTATCACGGTCATCAATTAGAAGTGATGAGGACGACCAGAGGACCCCTCTGTCCAGGGAGATTATGGACACCCCTATCCCGATAGGGATGGAAAAGCCTCCACCCTTGAGGACCTACGGCGGCACCGCCGACCCCGACGATCAAGTCGAGAGCTTCGAGGCCATGCTTGACTATACGAACGTCCAAGGGGCTATTAAGTGCAGGCTCTTCCCAACCACCCTCAGGAAGGGTGCCATGACTTGGTACAAAAGCCTTGCACCAGAATCCATCACGTCCTGGAAGAAACTGAAGGGACGTTTCCAAACATTTTACTGCGTCTCACCACCATTCGAAGACGAGGGCCTCGTTGGAAGGCATCTCCTAAGGGAGGAACAAGTCTCTCAGAGACTACATTGAGAGATTCAACCGAGAAGCTGTCGAGGTCCACACAACCGATGACATGAAGAAGTTCCTGATCGTTCGGGGACTACGTCTCGGGACCGAGTTCGCCAAGTTTGTGGGCATCCATAGACCCCACAACTTAGAAGACCTCCTACACCGAGCTCAATTGTACATCGAGTTTGAGGAGTCGGAGGCCACCCAAATCGCCCTCGAATCACGACGTCGGGATGACCCCTGCGGCCAAAGAGATGAAGATTCTCCTGCCCCCCGGCATGGGGGAGAGAAAAGACGCGAAGGCCGTCTCAGGGACTCCCGCAAATCGAGGGGGCCAGCTGGCCAGTTTACAGAATACACGCCGCTCAACTCTCCCCGCGAGTGAATCCTCTCCGAGTGCGCCAACTCGGAGTTTCAAAAAGGGGGTGTCCACTTTCCAAAGTCGACACCCCCCAAATCAAACACGGACAAGTCCAAGTACTGCAGGTTCCACCGGAGCCATGGACATGTCACAGAAGATTGCATCCACCTCAAGGATGCAATAGAGATCCTGATCAAGGAAGGGCATCTAAAGCAGTACGCCAAGAGGAACGACGCTCCTCGGTCAAATCCCCGAGACACTCAAAGCGTCGAGGAGACAACACCTCCCTCTGGGAGAACCGACTGCAAGTCGCCCTCAACATCACCCGACCCGAGGACTTTTACGTCCCCGAGGGAATCGAGGACCCCGAGGCAGTTCGCAGCATGTGGGCGAGCTTTCCCCCTGAAGACCCCGTCACTGCCCGCAGCACGTGGGAGAATTTCCCTACGACGATGTTCATATCTGGCGGAGGCTTCGAGAAGGTCTATGTCGGGTCGATCAAGCGGAAATTTGACGAGCTGGAATTTGCGACCTCGGTGAAGACCACCACATTCGAGAAGGTGCAAAGGAGATCAAACCTCATCACCTTCTACCTTGAGAAGCTGCCAGGCGGAGCGCCCAACACCACTATCCACCTCTTAATCCGGGCACAGATGGAAAATTTTGACGTTCGCAGGATCTTGGTCAACCAAGGGAGCTCAGTGGACATAATATATGCCCACCTCTTCGAGACCCTCCAGCCCGACGAGAAGCATCTGACCCCTCATGTGGGCTCGGATCTACAAGGATTCAACGGCACCACCACCAGACCGTGGGGCTATGTTGAATTGATGGTCACTTTCGGGAGCGAGGACACTACCCGACAAGTCAAGACCCGCTTCCTGGTGGTCGAATGCTCGTCCCTCTATAATTGCATCCTGGGAAGGACCATTCTGGCCGAACTCACGGCAGTACCATCTATAGTCCATCTGAAGATGAAGTACTACACGACCAGAGGCCGGGTCGTCACTATGCACGGGGACATTGAAGCGGCCAGGAGGAGCTTCGACGCTGCAACCAAGGGCCTGAATTCCATAAACACCAAACCCAAGACCGGAGCGAACCCATCCCCGAAGGCAGTGCAGAAGCCGCTCCCGCGCGTCAACGCGGTCGACCTCGATAGGAGGTTCCCCGGTGAGCAGGAAGAAGGCGGAGCAGCTGACCATGACCTCCCAGCCGAAGGCAATGGGCAGCCTCTCCACCCAACGCTCCCCATCCCAGACGGAGACTTCGAGCTTGTCGCCCTCGGAGATGATCCAGACCAGAGCATAAAGATTGGCACCGGACTCCCCGACCTTGCGAAGAAGCAGCTCAAGGCATGTCTCAGGGAGAATGCTGATATGTTCGTATGGAGTACATCAGATATGCCTAGCCTCGAACCAGAGGTGGCCTGCCATCAGCTCACCGTAGATCCGGCCGCTAGGGCCATAGTACAACGTAGGCATAGGCAGTCTCCCAAAAAAGCGGAGGCTGCTGAAAAAGCTGTAAAAGACCTCTTAGAGGCAAATTTCATTTCGGAGGCTAGGTACACAACCTGGCTATCCAATGTTGTACTTGTAAAAAATAATAATGGAAAATGGAGGATGTGTGTTGACTATACCGACCTTAACCGGGCATGCCCGAAAGATTCTTATCCTTGGCCTAACATTGACCAGCTGGTCGACAATTCTGCAGGTTTTAAACTATTGTCCTTCATGCACGCCTACTCGGGGTACAACCAAATCCCCATGGCTAAGACCGACAAGCAGTACACTGCCTTCATGACTGAATCGGGCAATTACTACTACAACATAATGCCCTTCGGCTTGAAGAACGCCGGCGCGACCTACCAACGGATGATGAACAAAGTCTTTCGGGGAGAGATCGGCGACATGCTCGAGGTCTACATGGACGACATGATCGTCAAATCCACGGAAGAAGTCGACCATGCCGCCCATCTCAAAAAATTCTTCGATACGGCGAGGAGATGCAGGATGAGGTTCAACCCCGACAAATGCACCTTCGGCGTTCGGGCAGGCAAGTTCCTCGGTTTCTACCTCAGGGAATGGGGAATCGAGGCAAACCACGACAAGTGTAGGGCTTTCTTCGAGATTTCGACCCCAAACTCAAAGAAGTCGATACAATCGCTAAACGGGATGCTGACCGCGCTTTCCCGCTTCGTCGCCAAATCTGCACAGTATGCACTCCCATTTTTCAAGCTTCTACCACAGAAGGCCACGTTCAAATGGACTGAGGAATGTGAGCAAGCGCTCCTCCACCTCAAACAAGTCCTTTCACAACCCCCGGTTCTTTCCCGACCAGAGAACGGGGAGACGCTATTCCTGTATCTCACCATCACGAGCGAAGCAGTTAGCGCTGTCCTTATCCGGGAAACCCCCGACGGGCAAAAGCCGATTTACTTCACCAGCAAAGCTCTCCAAGGCCCCGAGCTCAGATATCAACAGATCAAGAAAGTCGCCCTGGCCCTCGTCACCACGGCCAGAAGGCTACGACACTACTTCTTGGCACACACAGTCATGATAAGGACCGAGCAGCCCATAAGACAACTCCTTGATCGACCAGATATGGCGAGAAGGATGATCAGATAGTCGCTCGAACTTGCTGAGTTCGACATTCAATATGAAGGAAGAAATGCCCTGAAGGCTCAGGTCCTGGCCGACTTCATAGTAGAAATGACCCTCCCGGAACCTTCGACCAATGGGTCCCAGAAGTGGACGATCTACGTCGATGGGGCATCCAGCTCGAAGGAAAGCGGGACAGGAATCATCCTCGAAAAAGAGGAAGGCATCCTGATCGAAGTTTCCCTCACATTGTCTTTCCCGACGTCGAATAACCAGGCTGAATACGAGGCCTTCCTCGTCGGGCTACGGTTGGCTAAGGACCTCGGTGCTGAAGAAGTTAAAATTTTCACCGAATCCTAGATAGTGGCCTCCCAGGTTCGAGGAGAGTACTAAGCCAAGAACGACAGACTCATCGAATACATGGCCCTGGTGAAGGAAAAGATGAAAAGCTGCGCCGCAGCAGAAATCACCCACATCCCGCGCGAGCACAACACCCGAGCAGATGTCTTGTCTAAACTGGCGAGCACAAAGAAGAAAGGTGGTAATAAATCCGTCATACAAGAAGCATTCTCACGCCCGATCATCGACAAATCCGTCCCCGCGACGGACGTGAACGCCATTGGAGACGGCAGCTGCTGGATGACGCCGGTATACGAGTACCTCACCACTGGAAAGCTGCCTGACGATCCCAAAGAGGTCGGAGTGGTTAAGCGATGGGCGTGCTCCTATACAATTGTTGAAGGCAAACTGTACTGACGTGGCTTCTCGATCCCCCTCCTCAGGTGCGTCGAAGAGTCCAATGTCCCCGACATACTCTAGGAAATCCATGAGGGGATTAATGCACAACACCTCGGCGGATGGTCCTTAGACCGCAAGGCGTTACGAGCAGGATACTACTGGCCCACCACGCAACAGGACACCAAGGAGCACGTCAAGAAATGCGACTGATGCCAACGACACGGGGATATGCACCTGGCCCCGCCCAGCGAGCTCAAAACACTATCGTCCCCGTGGCCGTTTGCGTGGTAGGGAATGGATATCCTTGGGCCCTTCGTCGTGGGGTCATACCAAAACAAGTACCTAATCGTCGGCGTGGATTATTTCACGAAGTGGATCGAGGTGAAAGCCCTATCCAAAATCACGGCTCGCAATATACTACGTTTCTATAAGAGGAACATCCTCGCCCGGTACGGCGTGCCCCAAGCGATTGTCACCGACAACGGGACACAGTTCACCGACAAGAACTTCCAAGACTTCGTCACCAAGCTGGGCACGAAGCAACACTTCACGTTAGTCGAGCACCCTCAAACGAACGGGCAAGCTGAAGCGGCGAACAGAGTGATCTTGCGAGGACTGAAACACCGATTAGGCGACGCCAAGCAAAGGTTGGTCGAGGAGCTGCACAGCGTCCTCTGGGCCTACCGGACAACCCCACATTCCACGACCGGGGAGACCCCTTTCCGCCTAACTTATGGAACAGAAGCGGTGATCCTCGTGGAAATAAGGGAACCCTCGAGGAGAACGGAATCTCCCCTCGATGGGGAGACAAACGATGAGGCCCTAAGGGAGGAGCTCGACTTTGTCGAGGAGATAAGGTTTGGCGCATCCCTCCAAGAAGCCTCACTTAAACAGAAAATAACTCTACGTTATAACAACAAAGTTATTAAATGTGATTTTCAAGTAGGCACCCTCGTCCTACGAAGGAACCAGAAAGATTCGCGAGAAGAAAAGCTCGCTGCGAACTGGGAGGGCCCATACCGCGTCCGCGCAAAAACGGGGACAGAAGCCTACTACCTCAAAAATCTACACGGGGAGGAACTTGCTTGACCATGGAACACTGAGAAGCTCAAACAATACTACAGTTAAGCACTGCCCGCGACACAGCCACGTCGCAATTACGGGGGCGCACTAAGGTACAAGCGCGACTCCCCTCCATGAGACAAGAAGATCAAGGGCCGCGTTGTGTGCGCGCGAAGACCCTTGATCCGACGGGGATACCTCGACCGAGCTTCATCGTCGCCGTACCAGTCAGGCAGAACACCCAGCTTGCGATGGGAAGTTCACGCCACGAGACTAGGACCTCGACCGAATTCCTAGCCTCGTTAAAGGTCGGAATACATCTCCGGCCACTCGACCAGTTCCCCACACAGTTGAGGACCAACAAAGTCGAGAAAACCCTCAAATTACTTAGGCAAAAAACAACAAATATATCAAACATACAAATATCACACACACAGATAAGCAAAAATAAAGCCTTAAATCGGGCAAAGGCCCATTGTACGAATAGTACAAAGATGTCAAAAGGCCCCTGGCACGCAGGCCAGGCAAAGTCACTACAAAAAATGGCTCACAGGCCCAAGCAAAGTAAACAAATGGAAAACTAGACGACTGCGTTTTCCTCAAGTTGCTCGTCTCCCATGACTTGGCCGTCATCATCCTCCTCAGACGCTGGCCGAACAATCTGACCTTTGACCACCTCATAGTAAGAATCAGTCCCTTCAGTGACGAAGTTGGGGTTCACAATCCCGAGCTGCTTAACGACATTATTAAAGCCCACCTCGGCAGCCACGAGGACATCTTGCTCGGTCTGTCTGAACTTCACGATCAGTTCTACCCGAGAGGTCAATAGCCTATCGTCCTCAGTTTCCTCTTCAGCAGGACGGACAACTTGCTCCAACTCGGCGATTCTCACCACGAGATCCTTCCACTCAGCATCGGCCTTCTTCAGCTTCTCCTCCAACTACCTCTGAAACTCGACCTGGGTTTTGTTTCGTTCTGTTTTTTGCACTCTGACAGGTCCTTTCCCACCTTCTCCATCTCGGTTGCGACCGACGTGAAGCTCTCCTGCAGCTTGGCCAGCTCAACTGTCGGGCAGGTCTCATCGTTCAGGACCAGGGCGGCCGCACAAACCCGCATCACCGCGGACACGTCTTCCACCAAATCCTTTCTCCTAGAAGCCCGGTCAACGCCTAAGATGGTCTGAGCCTCAGGTGCACCAACACACAGGGAATTTGTCCCCGAAAAGAAATTTGGCCTCGAGTGACAAGGCGGGAGCACGAACTTCATAGCGGGAGGGCTCTCAGTCTCGGTAAGATCGGCATCCACATGCTCGCTGAGTCGCTATCTTTTTGGAGACCCTTGCGTGACAAGAGATTGGATACCTTGGGGAGAGTTGGAAGAGTCCCCGGTTGCCGGGGTGGGGCCTGGGCGCTGTGACCAGATTTGCTCGACCCACCCTTTTCCACCCTTCTTCAAAACTCGAGTAGCTGCCAGCTTCATGATACGCTCCTCCGCGCTCGACATGGTGCCTGCAAAAGAAAATAAAAATATGTCAGTACGTCGAAGAGCAAAATGCACGGGAGGATCTAATCAAAGAGGCATCCACCACCTAATAACTTGAGGGCATCCTCGTCGGAAAACGTCTCGAGGAGGGCCCTCGTATTAATCAATCGGGCTTGCTCCAAGGGCCTCCCGTCGTCGCCGCGGATAGGCTTCCCGTCCAGTGTCACGAGCTGTGCAGGGGAGAAACCGGCGAAGAATTTGACTATCTCCTCGTGAGCCAGACGATCCCCTTCGCACAGTCTACCAGGACTGAATATATAACTGTTCGTGCCCTTCTTGAAGTGCTCCTCCATCCAGAATAGGAGAAACTTTGCTTCGAGGACCTCTTTCTGCTGCCCGTCTATCTCTCGGTGCACCCGTCTGTACACCGACTCCACGGCCTCGAACGAGACAGGCTTCACGATGTAGTATCGGGACTTCAAGTGGGGAACAGAGTCCATGTAAGTCTGGAACAGCCTGCTCACCTGCTTGAAAGACACCCGGTCATGTTTTCCATCAATTGTCTGCCTCTGCATGTGGAAGATATGGAAGAATAGAGGTATGGTCGCCCCAATGCGGAGATGCTGACAGACGAGCTTGAAGGCACGAATGAATGCGAGGGCGTTGGGGTGGAGTTGCGACGGTGCCAGGCGCAACCAAATTAACACTTCTCGCTGAAAATCGCTGAAGGGCAGGCGCCACCCCGCCTCGTCGAACATGAACTCGTACAAGGGAAACCTCATCCCCCTGTACGTCGAGCAGATGCGGTGGAGCTACAGAGGTCTATACACCATCCAGGTCTTTGATGAGCCCTCAAGGCGATGCTCGACGGTGGCGAAGATATTGTCCTGGTCACCTGCGACAAACTGGGATGCGATACTCAGAGGGTCCTGGCCGTTCCTCGACACTGGTGATCGGCGCCATCGGGGAGTCAGGCTGGTCGTCAATATCTATAGATCCCACGGCCACGACCTCCATTTACCTGAAAAGCAGAAGGAACTGGTGAATTCGATAATTCAGATCAAATTCACCCCTCCACCGCTAATCAAGTGAAAGGGCGAAGAAAGGAAACGGGAAGCTGCGCGGGCGACGTCCTCCGCCCAGGAGCGTCGGGGACGCGCATCTATCTCGTTCGCCCAACGTCCTCAGGACATCAGGCGAGCGTCCCCGGGACCGTCCTCAGGTCCCCGGTGCCTTCGTCATATGTCCTCGGGGGATTCATCCCACGTCCTCGGGACCTTGTTCAGGTCCCCGGGACATTCATCCCGTCTCTCCGCGAGATACATCAAAAGCCTAAAGAAGTTCCGCTGTTTTCACCGGAAACTCCGTGACCTCCCCGAGAACTTCATCAGTTCACCGGAGGACCATCGTAAAAAACACAAACGGAAAGAAAAAGATCAGAAACTTACTTGAAAACAGCGGTTGCGAGAGTCCGGTGCGGCGACGTGTGGTGGTGAGACGGTGGCGAAAGCAGAGAGAGGAAGGGAGAAATTCGGAGCAAAGAAGAGGGAAACGTGCAAATGACACGGGCTGACTCCTTTTTATAAGCCCTTCACGGGACTCGAGGCATCCCTAGGCACTCGAGTACCCTAACCATAGCCTAGCCGCCCTAGGCAATAATGACGGGTGACACGTGGCACGCAGATTCCCGCGTATGTCCTTTCGTTTGCTTTGGTACTCGAGTCCACACCTTCTCACCTCCCCGCAACGTCGCCCAACAGCGACGTACGAAATTTCTAGCAGACTTCAAAATTCCTGCCCGTCTAGCATCCTTTGCTCGTGGCCTTTCCGCTGCCACAAGCCCATTACCTCGGGGACACTGCCCCGTTTAACGAGCCTCCTCGACAAAGGATTATCTGCAGGTATCAGACAACTACCTTCAACCCGGTTCTTCGAACACGCTCATTGTGTCCTCGACATGGGGGTTGACCCTTAAGTCATTACTCCGACACTTTAAAGCAACGACTTGGGGGGCTCCTGTTCTAGACTGGGCCAACGCCTGCCCATTAGTCGGGCAGGCCCAACCCTATGATCTGAGGTAGCCCAACAAGGCCCACACTTACCCAGTGTCAAGCACGTGTTGGACAGGCATTGTTGAGCAGAGGCTTCGAGTCTTGGGGAACACATCTCTCCTCGACCTCCACGTGTCCCTCTCCGCGAGGACACGTCATCCTGTAACCTCCCACCTCCGAAAGGATCGGTCTGCCCACCTTCCGGGGATCTCGGGACCATTACCCCAGGGCGAAGACCACGTACTAGTCTTCCTTACGCCACGTAAGCCCTGACAGTCGCCTGTATTGGGCCTTGCAATCCAGCCCAGTGCAAGTGACCGTTGGCCCCGCGCTGGGGGCAGCCTATAAATACCCTCTCAAGTACGCAATATTTTCTAACTCACCCTTTGCTTTTCCGTACTTGCTTACTCATTTTTTCTGACTTTGACATCGGAGTACCTTGCAGGTACACCCCCCCGCCGTTTCATCACCACCGGAGTTGCTGATCTCACGACGTTGCTGGCCACTGGATTATTTTTGATCAGGTAAGATTACTTATATTTGCTCAACCATTTCTTCTTCACTTAGAGAAGAATTGAAATATATGACATCCAAAAAAAGATAGAATCACTAAGCTTTTTTTTCCCTATTTACCACATTGTTTAAGGGTCCCATGCATTGTGTAAGTTCCCGTGGGAGTTCATTTAATTTTGAAACTACTCCCTCCGTTTTTTATTATAAATCGTTTTTTACTTTTCACACATATTAAGAAATGTAATAAATGTAGTATGGGAAAGAGAAATTATGAATGGTTTTACAAAATTGTCTTTTATTAATGATATTGAAAAGATAAATTTACATAATTGAAAGGAGAGAGAATAATAAATATTTAAGAGTATAATAGAAAAAATAACTTTAATGATTCATTGATATTATAAAACAACTTATATTGTAGTACAATTTTTTTTTCCAAAACGACTTATAAAAAAAATGGAGGTAGTATTGTAATGTATATTTTCGATATGATGATTGTATTTGGGTTGGGGTGTCCTTAGTACTCTTATTCATTTAGTCAATATTTTTGCTTATAAAGAAAAAAGAAATATTACAGCCACCTCAACGTTAATAGTCCCTATATTGTGTTAGACGTATGTAGTCACAAGAAGCGCCTCTAGTATACCTGAGTCTCATGGAAGTATAAAACTAATGTTAGGTTCAAACAAAGTGCTTTTTGGTGAAGTGGTCTTCACCTAGCATAAAAAAAAAATAACAGTGGAATAAGCATGCAACCATATAGTTAAGAGGAATTTGGATAGTGATCCTAGATAAAAAATTTATGCACTTATTTATCAACTCAATTTGAACTCCATACACACATGCCAAATATTCTTGACCTATTACTGAACACAAATGTAGCAGCGTAGATCGTATAGTAGAGAAAGAAGCCGAGTAGATCGATCACCGAAACAATGCAAATCTGTCCAAAAGTAAATCCTAAGTATGTCATGTGCAAGAAGGAGAATGTTTCATTTGGGGATCATGTTTGGATTAAAGATGATGGCCTACACACTGTTAGAAATTCTATTGTACTATGTACCTTCTGCAAAGACATGGTATGTATATAACTATGTATTTTTTTCCTCTTTAAAAACACTCCTTAAGGGTGGTGTAAGGTTTTCATCATCCTTTCTGGTCATTTGATTTTGGGGCTGTTTGTTTTAACTTAAAAAAATATTTTTTTTTTTAAATGAATTTTGTTAAACCGTTTTTTAAAATATTACAAGTTTTTCTATATTTATTTTTTCTAAATTGCAAGACTAATTTTGACATCATACAACATAAATATACATTATTGAAGATCAAAACATAGTCGAAATCGCAATATTTGAAAAAAAATTGTATCTCAAAATGATTTTTATGAAAAACTATTTGAAATAGCTTCAAAATTAAGTGATTTTTTGAAATTTTGATATCTAAAAAAAATTTCAATAAAATATTAATATATCTAAAATAACATTTTAAGAATAACTATTTAAACTAAATTTTAATTTGAAACTTTTATAAAAAGTTTCTTTGTAAAAAAATTTTCTACAAAATTATGGGCCAGTTTGTAATAACTTTAAAAAAATAATTTTTTTCTTTGAATTTTTAAAAATGGATTCTACAAAAACGTTTTTTAAAATATTACAAGTTTTTTTAAATTTGTTATTTATAAATTAAAAGACTAATTTTAAATACTGTAACATAAATATATATTATTAAAGATCAAAATCATAGTTTTTTCAAAATGTTGTATCTCAAAAATGATTTTTATGAAAAGCTATTTGAAATAACTTCAAAATTAATTGATTTTTTGAAATTTTGATATCCAAATTTTTTTCCGATAAAATGATGAAATACATAAAATAACATTTTAAGAATAACTATTCAAACAAAAATTTTATTTGAAACTTTTATAAAAAAGTTTTACACTACAATATATTACACTATAAAAATCATTTTTAAAAAAAGACAAAACAAACAGGTCTTATAATACACTATAAAAATCATTTAAAAAAAAAAAAAAAAAACAAACGGGCTCTTAATATTTTTAAAAGATTTTTGTACCATAACTAATAGCTATTAAATAATTAGAGCCATCATAGGCTCGATTAGAGTTTTGAAATTTCATTCATAGACTTTGACTTGTGAGTTAATGAGTTAAGGAAAAGTAGATACTGCATTAAAAAGGAAAACAAAAATATAATGAATGAATGGTTTGTGATTAGAGCTGAATAGAAACATGAGACATAGAACTGGAGAGGATTCAAATTCGTTTGCGATTATGAAAAATAATGAGTGATCATATTGAAAAAAAGTGCAAAATGCTAACAATAGTCATCAATATTTCATTCTCTGTATTTGATTTAGAACACTTCATTGAATTTTGATACCATTTTAACTTTCCTAATGATCTTAAACACTAAAGTGTGTGTTAGGACTATTCGGTAGGGGTGGCAAAACGGGTCGTAGTCCGCCCGGCCGGCCTGCGCATCCGTCAAAAAATGGCAGGTTGGGTTGGAATTTTGTGCCTGCCGCCCACCAAAGTCCGCCCTGCCAAAACCCGTCATTCACCAAAGCCGCCCCGCCAAAATCCGTCACCCGCTAAAGTCCGCCGCACCTATTCGTTCAGCTTGTCTCACCTTAAATCCGTTATTTTTTAGTTAATTCTAGTAATTTTAATTATTGATAGTTTTATTTTGTACACTTATTTGATAATATACGCAATACTTTTTGAATTAAAATTTGTTAAAAAGATGTTTTGTAAAAATTATTCTAAAAAATAAGTGGAAAATCTATTTGAAATGTAAAAACAAGCCTATTACTCTATTAACAAAATGAAAAATAAAAAAAAATAAAAAATTGGCGGGCAAGCCCGCCAACCCGCCACTCGCCCTGCCTTTTTTTGGCGGACTTAAGGAAGGCGGGATGGGCGGCCCGTTTTGCCACCCCTACTATTCGGAGTCAACACGAGAGAACATTTTATATTTTTTTAAGGCTTTTTTTAGAGTGATATATATTTAGAAAAGACACCAAAAATTCGTGCAAAATCTTAAAGGATAGATGTGTGGGTTGTCCTACTTAAAAATGCTAAAGTTTCCACATTCTTAACTAATGTGAGACTTTCCACACTACTCACATTTGTAAATTTTTTTCAACATTCTCTCTTAAGTATGAGTCTATTCACAATATTCCACCTCAAATAAAAATTATTTTATCCACATACACTTGTATACCGTCGTTGACATTTTTTTAGAATCTATCTAATATATTAATCAGATATGAAACCTTATCTAAATTTTTCCCTATAATCTTAAACACCAAAGTCTAATACATCTACTTGCATATAGGGGTGGAAATAGACTGGGCTGAGCTAGGTTTTGTCAAGCCTAAGTCTGACCTGTCAAAAAAACTGAAGCCTAAGCCTGACCTGTAGCCTGTCATAGGCTTATTTTTAAGCCTGAGCCTGACATTTTCTAAAGCCTAGTTAGCCTGTTAGCCTATATAAAAGCCTATTATTTTAGAAATATATAAATGCGCAATTAAAATAATGTTTAAATACACTAACAAACTAAAAAAACAATGAGACTAAAAGTTTGTTTGCATTGACTTATTTTATCATACTTATTAGCATAAGTTTCGTGAGACTATTTATTTAAGATAACTTATGAAAACAACTTATAACATTGTTCATAAGGTGTTTTCATCTTATTTTCATAAGTTTTTCAAAATAACCAATTTTTATTTATATATTTTAACTCAAAGTACAAAACATAACATAAAATAATAAAAAAAATTTCATATTTATTTAAATAGGCCGGTCTGTTAGGCTTAAAAGACTTTTTTTATGATCTGAGACCTAGTATTTTTAACTAAATGGGCTTATAAAAAAACCTATGTCTTTTCTATTTAAAAAAATAGTTTGACCTACCCTGAACCTGTGTAGACTAACCTGTAAGTCCATGCTTACTTGCATAACCATATTAGTGCAATGATTTTAAAACAGTCACGTTAAACACAAATATTCTATACTACGTCAAATTTGAAAAAGGATGAATCTGAAAACTAGGTAGGGAGGTAAACTGACATGAGAGTTTTTATTTATTTTTTCCTTTTCATTCTTTTTTATAACTATATTTTGACTTTCAGAATTATTGAATAATTGATATATTGTATTTATATATAATCTAAATACATTATTTCTTAAATGAATTTAAAAATAAAATTTTGCTTGGAGTAATTATTTTTTAAATTAAGATTAGCTATGAAAACTGTTGGTAGTAAATTTACGATGGCTAATGTGATAGGTTCTTATAATGATTTTCTTATATTTTTAATATGGGTTATAAGAAAAAGTAATAAATTTTGCATTTACTTATTTTGCATTTCTATCTCTATAATTTTGGGTTTATATATTTTTTTTATTGACTTTCTTCAAGTACTATTTATAAGAAAAAGTTAAATACAAATTTTAAAATTTTAAAGAACTTGATCTAGAAATGAGCATTCATACAAACTACTAATACCTATTGTTATTGTTATTGCTTTTTTAGACATTTTGCAAAAAGTCGTAGGCCTTCTTGTGTAGATATGGTATAGTATATGAGAAGAACATAAGAGAAAAATTACTTTAATTAAAAATAAATAAGTTATCAATAATAGAATAAACATGTGAGTTGGAATATAACATTATTTACACTACAATTTCGATAATGTTAAAAACATGAACATTAAATATAACATTATTTACACTACGACTTCGATAATGTTAAAAACATGAACATTAACACTGCTATATATATATATATATATATATATATATATATATATATATATATATATATATAATATTTGATCTTCATTATTTCACTACGCCAAAATTGATCTTTTGTATCGTCTAATTTAATAGCGCTTTTAAAGAAAGTGCTATTAAAAAGGGAACACAGACATCTATAATAGCACTTTATAGTCGGGCGCTATTATAGGATGCAGACAATGTAATTTTGATAGCGCTTTGTTAAAAAACGCTATTAATAAATTTCACTAAAATAGCGTTTTTTTTAAAAGTGCTATCAAAAATTTCAAACAAAGATTTTTAATAGCATGTTTTTATAAAACGCTATTATAGGAAGGTATTTACGATAGCGCTTTGCTTAAAAGTGCTATTAAAAATTATTAATAACAATGAAAAAAAATAAACCACAATTTTAATAACATTTTCATGGAAATCGCTAGTAAAGGGGGTATGCATATAATAACACTTATCTACAAAGCGCTATTATAAAACTTTCCATAAAAATATAAAAATTGATCATTTCTTTTGCCAAAAAAATAATATAAAAATCAAAGACCAATATCACCCTTATTCTTCTGATACTATTCTTCTCTGAAACACCTTTATCCTCAAAGCTTCTTCTTCCTCCACACCATCCTTCACCAAATGTTTAGAGAATTCTTCCCTTGTTTCTTTGATATTCTTCTCATGTTGAATTCAGTGTTTTCTTTCCCAAAATTCATAAACCCCTATTCTTCTCAAACGAAGTCACTTGAACCACCCTTCATTCTTCTCTATGTCAAACACATAACCCTTCTTATCTTTGTCAAACTCAGCCTTCATTCACAAAATCGGAAACTCTAAACCAAAACTGATTGAAAATAGAACTCAAAAATCCCAAAATTTCATTGAAACCCTAAAATTTTGTTTGAACCCAGAACTCGGAAATTAATTGATTTGCTGCTTGAAATCAATTGAAAATCTAAAACCCCTTCCACAAAATCGATTAATTTGCATCAACAAAACTCTCCATGGTATCTTTGACGTCCTTCCCCCACCTATGTTCATTTCTGTCGGCAGTCCTCGAAGGCGCGTCTTCGTCACCAACGCGAAATATTCATACTCGATAACTCAAATTCCAATTCGTCTGAATCGTCGAACCCTCGCACATGTCCAAACGTTGCCTATGTTGTCATTTCTAATGATAAGGACCAATGTTTTTCGATTTTCTCTGTTGACCGGTTTCTAGTATGTAGTGAGTTTTTTCGACTTGCTATGTCATCCGTTTTCTTATTTTCATTGATGTTATAGACTCATAATTGATTATTTGTTTAGAATTTTTATTGTAACAGGAACCCACAAGCTGAATTGTAAGCTCAAGATTGAGTTCATAGGATTGGTTAAACAGGGTAGGCCAGACAGAGTAGGTGGGTAAGACAGAGTGACACTGCCATGTGTTTGATCTTCTTTAACTAACTCTTCATTTTTTGAAAAATCTATACAATATTGATTTGTGACCTGTTCTGTTTTTGTGAATCTGGAAATCTAAGTTGAGACATCATTAGATGTTTTTGAAGCCAATGACACTATGTTATAACCTTGTTTCTGTCAAATGATGTCCATAATATAATCCGTTGCACAAGGATTGTGTTGGTTTGCTTTTTGTGTGGATATTGGATTTTACATTGCAGATCCGATTTCGCATTCATGAGTTGGTTAGTTAGCTGACAGCTTGAAGTTTTCACTTCTGTACACGATGGGGACACCGTGAGGACGCCGGTTTGATGAGTATTCCGACGCGAAGCCGCTGCTCTGTTTGATTCGTTTCAATTACATGATTTCGGTAACAATCCAAATCAAACTCTGTGTTGCATTATTTGATGTTCTATATGTATTAATTCTTTCAATTTGTGCAAGCTGCTGTGTTAGATTTGTGTGTAGTTCTATTCGATTCCACATTGTCATTGTTTTTGTTATTAGGTTTATGGCACTGTAATGACTTGAATTGTTAAATATCATGTTCATGTATGGTGTTGTTTTTACTTTGATTGCCTGCATTGCATAGTCGGACTCTTATCTGTAGCTTCGACATCAAATATATGTCATTATGCTGCCGTTTGTTCTTTCGATACATTAGTGAAACTTGATCGGTTTCGGATCAAGCATTATGCTCTTACGAATTTGTTTCGTGTTCGAACTTCGTAATATTCGTGAAACCATTGCAATTTACTATGATGGTGCTGCCTGTATTTACGGTGCTTTAATCAGACGTGTTGCGATAAATATGTTTCTAGTTTAGATTTCATGATTGTGGCATTTGTGTTATCGTTCATGATGCGCCAGCTTTATGAGATTCAGTTTTCGACGAAGATACTATGGATGAATTGGAGGAGGAGACGCATGTCAATTCAGTGAACGCTTCAGCTAGTGCGAATCACGACGGCGTCGTTTTGCCTATAACCCGTACTGGTGAGCTCACTCTTTCTTTCGAGGGTGAGGTTTACGTCTTTCCCGCTGTCACATAATTACAATGAAGTCCTATATTTAAATTTGACATTTACATTTGATTTGTCAAAAGGACAATGATTGAAGGATTTGCTATTGAGGAATGCTTGCTGATATAATTTTACATTACAGGTTCAAGCTGTTTTGCTGCTTTTGGAAGGACGTGATACGCAGGCGGGCATGCCTACAGATGAACTTCCATTTGATCAAAGTTATAGGGTAAAACATATATTGACTTAACAAGGGCATTTTTATAACTTGTATTGTATTTTTATGCTTGCTTTGTGCATTGGATCTTGCAATCTCTTCGACCATCGACTAGTTATATTATGCACATATGGTGGACTAGGGAGATTCATCTAAACTTGTGAATTTGCTTGTTCGAGATATTTGATAGTTTTTCCAGTAAGATTAGATTGTTACAACAGGGTGTTAGATCCTGTTGAGTATGATGCAGTTCATCTGTTACGGTTGCAACATGATTGCTGCGCATGCTCAATTGAATTCGTTTAACAGAATCAGTTATGACTTATAGGTCTAAATTAGGATCTGGTTTGAGCTTAAAACTATGCATGGACTTTCATACTCAGAAATGGAGGAGATGACAGTGGTTGCCCATTTGTCACACAATCCTTTATTTAATGGTGTATGAGATATAATTTATTAAATGCATGTCATGTTATATATGCTATTTTTTTTAATAGGTTTTCACTACAGGGTGGTATAATTATTGAGTTAAGTTCCTTTTCTATGGCAGGAACGGAGCACAAAAGCTACTTGGTATTTTGATAGCTGTTGGAGAAGCAGTTGCCTATGTTCTTTCAGGGATGTATGGTAGTGTGGGCCAACTTGGAGTAGGAAATGCTATCCTCGTCATCATTCAGCTCTTTTTTGCGGGTATTATTGTGATATGTTTAGATGAGCTTCTTCAAAAAGGATATGGTCTTGGTTCTGGAATTTCCCTATTCATAGCGACTAATATCTGGTACATTTTTAGTCTCTGCTAATAAAATATATCCAGCTTTAGTCTATAAAATTTGTGCTGTCTTAGAAGAATTTATCTTGTTATTTTACAGTGAGAACATTATATGGAAGGCATTTAGTCCCACCACCATTAATAGTGGACGTGGAGCTGAATTCGAGGGTGCTGTTATTGCTCTGTTCCATTTGTTGATAACTAGGACAGACAAGGTTCGTGCTCTTCGTGAAGCATTTTACCGGCAGAATCTTCCCAATGTGACAAATCTTCTTGCTACTGTCTTGATCTTCCTGATTGTGATATACTTCCAAGGTTTCCGTTTGGTCTTGCCTGTGAGGTCAAAGAATGCCCGAGGACAGCAGGGTTCATATCCAATAAAACTTTTTTATACCTCCAACATGCCCATTATTCTTCAGTCTGCTCTTGTTTCCAATCCCTACTTTATCTCTCAGGTAATAATAATTTTATGATAGGTTGGGCTTGGCATTTTTGGATTTTCTGTTGTAACAATCTAATCTTATTGGCAGTATGTTTTATTGTTCCTCACTCTACCTACAATTCAAGAACAATTTTTTGTATCTTATTAATTTCTTCATGTTAGACGAGTTAAGATTAGAAATATTACGAAATTTGAGTGTGAGCCTCATGATTCATGATATTGTTATTTTTACTGGCAGAGGCTGTACCCAAAAAAGTTCTCGATATGATGAATGTCGAAAATATTACAAGGGAGGATGTGGCTAGCCATCTCCAGGCATTTTTTTAACTCTTTACTCTTTAGTTTAAATTGTTTAATATTAGTTAAATCATGAAAGTTTCTTGTTTATGAAATGGCTGCAGAAGTATAGGCTTTATCTGAAAAGAATTTGCTGTATTGCAAACCAAGAAGCTAGTATAGTGGTAGCCTTGGATACAAATGAAGCATGATGGATTGGCTGAGTTAACTGAATGCTCCTCATCAAGATAACCTCGCGTGAATATAGTAAGTCAGCAGCAGATTTCTAATAATCTTGGTTCAATGGAATACTTGGAGGGTTCAATGATGGAACAGGTAATAACATTTGTGAACATTAATGAGTGTTTTTCCATAGACGATGATTATGTAGCATGTGGTGGATGGAAAGCTTGGTTGAAACTGCTTTGTTGGTAATGGGTGTGTTTAGTTCTAATCTATTAAAGCTTTGTTTTGATGGGTGTGTTTGTTTGATTATGAGTGACCGATGATGATAAATTTTAAGGCTTGTTTCTCAATACATTCGTAGTGGCCACCTAAGAGCTTTCGCCTTTCGCCAGGCTTGAGAGTTAATGCTGCTTTATCCTTCCTTGGATGTCTGAGGTCAAATTATTCTATCTACTATTTCTAATGTTTCTTGTATATATGGCCAGTAGTTGATTTCTGTTACGATGGAAATATAGTATGTTGAATAAATCTTGAGATAATTTAATTTGTTGTTTTGATTGATACAAAGAATATGTTGTCATTGATTTGATTCTCTGTTGATTGCAGAGCATGTTGTTATCGTTATTCTTAGCTTTTTGAATTTCCCTTTAGCCCTCATATTGGTCTATATCTGCAGATCTTAAATAATCTGAAGCATGCATTCTGGCCTTTTCATCATGATCATACAAAAACCTTATTCTTAAGGGCAGCGCATGCTGCTAACTGTGTTGACAGATCTAATTTTGTTGGAGAAAGGTACTTTATATAAATGTATTCGCGTCTTCTATTTATCTATTGTGATTAGTTTGTATAAGAACTAGCCTTAAAGTATGTGAACTGCAGTGGCTCTCAAATTGCATCAGCCAAGGTTGCTCAACATCGACTGGATCGAGGTGTTTGGACCACCGTGTGCTTCGGCGACATGAGGCGTTCATTGTCTGGTATGAATTTGACGCAATTTCTCTCTTTTTTTCTATTTCATTATGATTCCAAATATTTTCCGTATTTTTTCAGCATGTGAACGCCTTATCCTCCTTACAAATAATGCAAGTGTGCCATTTAGGTTTTGCAGAAGTCATTTACGCAAGTGATGAAATTATCAGACTCTAAAAGAAGCATGGAAGAAGACGCTGCTGTCGATAAACTACTAACGCAGTTGAGTCTCATCCAGTTAGAACACGGGTGGAGTTAGCCGTCAGTCGCTAGAAATTTTCTAGGTAACAACTCTGATCCATGGTAATTCCTCTTTCGTCTTGATTCAGACAACATCAAAGAGGAATTTCGATTAGCTCATAAATGAAATGAAAGCTAAATGTTGATTAAATGTTGATCTCTTAACTTTATTATCTCATAGCTTAATATGAATTTAGAAGACATTCCCTATAAATGCTAAAAGTCAATTGTGTACCATGGAAAAAATAGATGTTACAAAATGAAGTATGTTTCATGATATATGATATAGTTTGGATAAATGGTTACGACTTATGCTGCCATGAATATTTTTTGTTTCATAGGTGTGACCGTATTTTATGGTACGGAAAAGGTCTCCATCAGTTATCTTATGTTCGCGGGGAATCAAGATTTTCAGACCATAGACCAGTTTATGGCATATTTTGGGCCGAGGTTGAGTCAACTCATGGAAAATTGAAGAAAAATATAAGTTGTTCTGGTTCAAGAATTGAGGTGGATTGTGAGCTTTCAATTTCGTCAAGTTCTCAAATTATTTAAATACTGGCATAATTCTTCTTATATGCTATACACTTGAATACAATTTTTGCCTAGGAGTTAATAGAAGTATAGAGTGAAACAAATTTAATATTTTTAAGTGAGGATTCAAAGTCTTTCTTTAGACTACATGTATTATTTTGCTAAATATTTTTTTGTGAAATAAATTTCATCATTTTTATTTACTTGATTTTCCTGGACATTTTATTTGAATATAAGGCACATGTTTGATAGCGCTTTTCATAAAAGTGCTACTATAAGGCACATGTTTGATAGCGCTTTTCATAAAAGTGCTATTATAAGGCACATGTTTGATAGCGCTTTTCATAAAAGTGCTATTATAGAATGTTTCATTAATATTATATATATATATATATATATATATATATATATATATATATATATATATATATATATATATATATATATATATATATATATATAAGTGTATTACAATAGCATTTGTAGAGAGAGTGCTATTAATGAAACATTCTATAATAGCACTTTTATGAAAAGCGCTATCAAACATGTGCCTTATAATAGCACTTTTATGAAAAGCGCTATCAAACATGTGCCTTATAGTAGCACTTTTATGAAAAAGCGCTATCAAACATGTGCCTTATAATAGCACTTTGTTTGGAAGTGCTATCAAAATCAAATAAAAATAAGTATTATAATAGCATTTTTCGAAAAACGCTATTGAATACCGGTACTATAATAGCACTTTTGGAAAAAACGCTATTAATTATCAGTACTATAATAGCGCTTTTAAAGTGCTATCAAACGAAAATATTTACAATAGCACCGTGGTTAATAGCACTTTTAAGTGCTATCAAAAACCAAAAAAAGCGCTATTAAATAACTTTTTTGTAGTAGTGTTTATTTATAATTAAAAGAATTAAAAATATAATAATTAAATTAATGCATTTAATCTTTTATTCTTCAATTATATATAATAAAAGTTATATAACAATAAAAGTCAAACAAGTAATAAGATGGGCAACTATCTCCTTTTTGGATGATAAAATCAATCATCTTAAACATTACATTCATTGACCTAAGAGACATAACATTGTTATGCATGAATTTTTGACTCTATAAAAGATATATTACTTCTAGTGCTAGAAAATCAAAAATACAAAAAAAATAATTATGAAATCATGTTGATTGTCGGAACACAGTTTCTTATGTTTGATCACTTTAATTGAAACAGTTTTGAGGGATGGTTGTCCCATAATATAAGTTTTAGTCCTCAGCCCCACTAGTGGGAAATCCCAGTCAAGTTTACAAGTGCATATTTTTACACAAACTCCAGCCCACTAAAATATTTCAAATAAAACATCCCTAACAAAGTCATATCTTTATTTGAAGCTTTAGATGCTCCTTACAATAAATTGTGTGTTCCCCAGAAGTATCTAAGCACATCTTGCAACAAACAAAACAAAATCATAAGGAGATATCTGAGGATATTATTGTACTCTACCATTGACATGTGTTGACCTATCCCATTAATAGGAATAACAAAGAGAAAAACTTGAGCGTGTGCTACTTGCAAACAAAAAAATATTATTATTTGTCATGTGGTCATATCAAACTTTGTGTCCATGTCCTAAACACTTTTAATAAAAAAGGAATATGACAAAACATGTTGTGCTTTAGGAGGGACGTTGTCTTTGCTAGTAAAATTGCTAAGGTTAAAATTTGGAATCATGAAACTAAGACCATTCAAAGCTCTGTTGAAATTAGAGTGCATACCATATATCTCATTGTCTCAATATGTAATCTTGTAACATCTAAGATTAAGCCCTAGAAGCCATAAAAGCGTATGAGACAACTTCTACTTACGAGTACTATTGGAATCGATCTTGATGTAACAAGATTCAATCTTTTCTTTGATTGATCTAAGATTCTTGTTCTAGACTCTTAACTCAAGTGATTCAACCACACCCTTGGTTGCATGATGATTCCCTCGCACAATAATTTGAAAAGAAAAATAATTTGAAGTTATGAGAGAAGATAATATTGAGAGAGTATTGGTTTTTGAAGAGAAAGGAAAAATGTATTGATCTTATTATCTTTCAAATACAAAGTTTCTTCCTATTTATAATGAAATTACTTATACCTAAAACAATCTCAAACTAACTAACTTCGACAAGTTGTATTCAACTCTGTCGAATACATGCAACTTCGACTACTATAAGTTGTAATAGATTCTATTGAATACATACAACTTCGACTGTCGAATCCTACATCTTCAAACATGTTTAACACAAAGAATTATATACATAACCCACAACGTAATTCATTGTGTCTAAGTTATCTACATTCATCATGGTTATAAATCTCTTGAACAATTTCATCTGGAAGAACTTGGTCTTGATGTATACAACTTCGACTGTCGAGTCCTACATCTACAAACATGCTTACACAAAGAATTATATATAACCCACAACGTAATTCATTGTGTCTAAGCTATCTACATTCATAATGGTTATGAATCTCTTGAACAATTTCATCTGGAAGAACTTGGTCTTGATGTATGCAATCTAATTCTTAGTTCAGAAGTGTTATAAGTTTAGTTTACCATTTGTTACTTGCTCTCTAAGATAATGGAACCTCATCTCAATGTGTTTGCTTCTTCCATGTGCTATCAAGTTTGAAATTCTATTCCTTAGGGGACAGATGTTGGACACATTGTTGGAACAACTAGTCGAACAAGATAAATTAGAATAACATCAATAAAAAACACAATAAAGAAAGCAATAAAAACACAAGAGATTGGTAACCCAGTTTGATGCAAACAACACTTACGTCTAGAGGGAACTCTACCCAAGAAAGGAATCCACTACTTTGAATTAGTACATTTAGTCTTACAAGAACCAACAAATCCTATGTTGTTCAAAGCCTCTTTCTAACCCTAGTGACTTTATATTTAAGGACTCCCCTAAATATAAGAACCGACTTACTTTCTTCTCAATCATACAACCCGTAATTGGTATTTACAATCCCAATAAACAATGTCTAATAGTACAACAATGCCAAGTTATTGAAACATAATGGTGTACACAAAGATTCAACTCTAATCCGGTTATGGCATTAGCGTGGAATACAAGGAATTAAAAGACTCACAAGCCCTAGACACTAATGTTGGAAAGAGTTTGGTTCTACATCTACAATACTTAAGTTTTGATTATAACAAAGTATAAAAGAATAATTGTGTACTCTAATAGTTTGTTGAGTGTGCAAAACTTGAACAAGCTAGATGTTGGATAAAATAAAGTATAAACAAGTCAGACGCTGAACAAAGTAGTACATTATCAGACTTTGGACTATGGATATGAATACTATGGACTCTGGATATAGATACTCTAGACTCTGGACTCCATCAGATTCTGAACCAAAGCTAGAATACGACGAAGTGCTAAATTGATAGTCAACTCTGGATATCCCAGTCAACGGTTCTAAAGTAAACAATCCAAATGTACTATGATAAATTCAAGCCTCATTTTCACTAGACTCTGGATTTTAATCTTCAAGGCTCTGAACTTTGATCAAGCTTCAAAACATCTCATATACGAAGCCAATTATTTAGAGAAAATGACTGAATGAATATTTTAGAAGATAGTACAATTTGAGCGGCAAAATCAAAAGAACAGATACGTTGATATTCCTAAGGACTATACTACAAGCAAATATCAAAGATTTTCTCTCCACTATCTACGATTTGCAAATTAGCTTCCTATCACTATTACAATTGTGGAATTGAAGAAGTTTCAAATTATATCCTCCAACTATATTATTCATCATCTATATAAAGAGGAAAAATGAATTTTGAAAAGACAATGATCAAGATGATGAACTTCATTGACGAAATGCATATGCGAATTCTGAAAGAATTTCAATATAGAAAATCATTATAGAGAAAGAGAAAATAGAGAAAAACACTTAGCACTAAGATTCATATATTCTTAAGTGGAAAGTCTGATTATCACTTTGTGTGTCTGCTTATTTAGAAGCAATGTTGTAAACAGAAACCTTGTATTTAACAGTTATTAAATTCCTTGAGGAACTAGTTTTAGTTTGTAGCCTCAAGAAGTCATTGAAGGGTAGTATTTGAGTTGTAATTCCTTAAGGGACTAAGTTTAGTCAGAATCCTTGAGAAGTCATTGATCGGTAGTCTTTGAGATTGTAATCATTTTGATTATTAGATTAAGTCTTGTTGAAAAGGCAAAAGTACTATGGCGAGTGGACTGGACTAACCTAGTTAACGGTGAACCAGGATAAAATACCTTGTCATTTTTATCACTGTTGTTATTGTCGCTGGGTCGCGAATATCTGTCATATTTGAAACCCAATTCAATCCCCCCTTTCTTGTGTTTCTTGAACCTTCAATTGGCATCAGAGTCAGGTTCTAGTATTGACTACTTTGTGTCAAACACTTAATTGTGTCAAATAAAGATCCACTTCTTGAAACACAGAATGACACATGCAAACAATGATAAAAATAATTATTCTGCCAAACCTCTGGTCTTTAATAGAGAAAAGTTAGACTAGTGGAAAGATAAAAGTTTCTTCATAGGTTGTAATGCAGATCTATGGGATATGGTAATAGATGACTACTCACTGTACAAAGCTTGAAAGAAGCATAATGAATTAGCAGCAAAAGAATGATCACAAGAATCATCATAGGTCCAAAACTATACTATTGAATGATATTTCTTATACATAGTATGAAAAGATTACAATTAGAGACTCTGTTAAGTCTATATTTGATTCTTTGAAAATGACTAGTGAAGGAAATGAGTAAGTTAAGGAAACTAAGGCCTTGGGTTTAATCCAGAAGTATGAAGCCTACAAAATGGAATATGATGTAATGATTGAGGAGATGTTCTCAAGATTTCAAATTCTTGTAGGTGGATTAAAAGTTATGAATAAGGACTATACCATTTCATATCACACAAAGAAAATCATCAGAAGTCTGCCAAAGAAATGTAGGTCAATAGTGACATCACTTAAAGTTCCAAAGGATCTGAACAACATGACTCTAGAAAAACTTATAAGTTCTCTAACGAGTCACGAGATTGAGCTTGAAGAAGATGAGCCCCAGAACAAAGTAAAGTATGTGGCTTTGATGTTCAAAGGCAAACCTGAGAAGGATAAAGCTCTTCAAACTGGAGAAGAAAAAGAGTCTGAAGAAAGCTTTGAAGAAGAGGAATAGTTCTCTCTACTCTCCAAAAAGGTCAACCAACTCTGAAAGCAAAGACAAATAATTTAGAAGCTACAGAAAAACAGGTGGATAATTTGAGTCAACCTTTGGGCAGAAGAAGTCTGGAGCGGACAAGAATGCTACATGCTTTGAGTGCAAAAAGCCAGGACATTATAAAAGTGAGTGTCCCAAACTCAAGCCTAAAAAGCAATTATTCAGAGAGAATAAGAAGGTTCTGATAGCAACCTGAAGCTACTCTGAATCTTGAGAAGATGACTCTGAAGAAGAGTAGGTTAACATGGCTCTGAAAGCTAGCACCGAAGCATCTGAATCTTAATCAGATTTGGAATCAGACTCTGACCCTGACGAGGTATTTTCTCATCTCACTCGATCTAAATTAGAATTATCCTTAATTGATGTGAGATTTTGGGTTGAACTCTAGCTCTGTCGAGGAATAACTTTCATGTGTTTTGACAGGAGATAAGCATGAAGTCGATGTTGGGTCACATGCTGATGTCAAAGGGTTACATATTATAGTAGAAGCTAGTTCTAGTATGTTATGTAGAAATATATTGTTAACTTATTATGTCGAATTAGGCCTTGTGTTAAGGATCCAATTACTTAGTTAGTGAAATTTTGGCCATGCAGATAGCAGATGTCCTAACATATGTCAAGACAGTGTTCTACATAAACATTTAAACGCAGAGGAATAACAGCAGACTGATACCTTGAATATCATAACTGCAAAATCACAAATGTTACGACATCTGATCCAACATGTTTATCATGAATCCTAACAGAAAAGTAAATCTGCAGAATGATAAAGAACACAGTAATTGTTAACCCAGTTCGGTGCAACTCACCTACATCTGGGGGATACCAATCCAGGAAGAAGACTCCACTATCTGTAGAACTGTTACAAAGCTAAACTCCCCCGTTTACAACTTTATATCCTAATATCTACCCAATGAAGACTTTATCAAAGAACAACTTCTTTGATACGAGATACCCCACTCACTTCCCTTAATCACCAACTGTGATTTTTACATCATCCCTGTCAATACAGAATTTTGTCAAGCATACTTGACAAACAAGCTAACTCAGATTTGCTTAAAAGCTTCATCCAAGAACAATACACAATCCAATACCTCAAGGTTTATGGATCTGTGCGACACTTATATCTGTCACAATGCATCAACTGATACAAAGGGAGACTTACAACCTAGAGAGACAACGACTCTCAAAACCCTAAACCCTTGTTTCTTACGCAAGAGAACTAGGTTACAAAAGGCATATAAAATCCTAGGTCTAAGTATTCTTTTATAGGCTTCAGTTTCCTTGGGCTTCAAATCTTTAAACAAATCTTTCCTTGATCCACTGCTAAACACGCCTAGAAACTTGGAGCAGATTTGAAACAGATTTAAACAATCTGCTATAGCAGTCCTGATGTTGAGTCTTCTTGCTATGACATCTCCTTCAGCATCTTTGTGTTTGGCAGATTTCTTGATGTTGAATCCTTTTGTTTAACAATGAGTTTTACCAAAATTTAAGTCAAATCTTTAGAGTCTTCAGTTAGCTTGTAATGTAAGTTAGCTAGTTAGTCTATAAATAGGTTAGATCACTTAGGTTGTGGAGTGAGGCCAATTGTTATTCATTTGTAATCATTTGTGTTAGTTCTTGGATTGGCTAGCATTTTGGTAAAACAAAGTTGTTCAATGTTGATGTCACATGGGTGATGTCTTAACATTGAGTCTTAACATTGGATAATGTTAAGTGTTTAAGTTGTTGAAGTTTTGAAGTCTGATGTCACATGCGATGTCATGACATCAGATATGCAGATCATTAAAACATCAGGTCTGAGATATTTTTAGGGTTAAGCGTATTAGCTGGATTTGGGGAGAGCTGTTAGAGTTATTGGATGCGAATATCTTGGAGGAGCTATTTTCTGTTGCAAACAGATTTGATGCAGATTTGTAGGAGTGTTTAAAGGCTGAGGATTTAAGAAGATTTTGAGAGAAAATCTGTTTTGAAGATTCAGTTTTAAATAACAAATCAGGTCAGATATTGTAGCAGGTCCAAGTCTAAGTCAAATAGCTATATAAAGCGCATCAATCCTGGAGGAAAAGTGACGAAGAAAGAGAGCTAAAGACTGAGAGTCGTTTGTGTCTTCGTGTATGTGTTGTAAACCATTCTAGTGTGAATTGGTTTTGTTGTTTTGAGTTGTTCTTGATCAAAGCTGTGAAGCAGAATCAAGTTGTGTTTTTCAAAGTGTGTGATCTTTGAATTATATCACTGAAGTGATTTAGGGATTGAGTAGTGTTCTCATACCTAAGTGGTCTCTTAGGTAGAAGGTTCATTAAGTAGTGATTAAGTTTAGGAGATGTCAACTGGGTTGTTGAGTCTGTAAATTAATACTACTGATAGTGAAATTCATCCCTAGCTTGGTAGCCCCCAGAGTAAGTTGTTTAACTGAACTGGGTGAACAATTCTTTGTGTCTCTTCTGTTGTTTTACATTGTCCATTGCAGAGTGTGTTGTTGTGACATCACACGCAACATCACATATCTGGTACCAGAATTTTAATTGGTATCAGAGCAGGCATCCTGCTCTGCATCTGGGTGAGATCTAGGGCTAATAATTTCTGGTAAGATAGACAAGGAAGTTGGTGGATTTGTGAATAGACCCCTTATTCTGGATAGATCTAATTATGATTATTGGAAGCCAAGGATGATTACCTTTTTGAAATCCTTGGACAGCAGGGCTTGGAAGGCTATCATAAAAGAATGGAAAGCACCTGTTGTAGTTGAGAAAGATAATGCTGGGAAAGAAAAAGAAGGCAACTCAAAACTGAAACCTGAAGAAGAATGGACCAAGGAAGAAGATGAGCTTTCCCTTGGTAATTCCAAAGCTTTAAATGCTATTTTCAATGGAGTTGATAAAAACATATTCAGGTTCATCAATACCTGTGAAGTTACTAAGGAAGCTTGGGACATCTTGAAGACTACTCATGAAGGAACTTCAAAGGTTAAGATGTCAAGACTTCAACTTCTGACATCAAAGTTTGAAAGTCTAAAGATGAAGGAAGATGAAACTATTCATGACTTTTACATGAGTATTCTTAAGCTGTCTAATGCCTCTAGTGCTCTTGGAGAAAAGATGACTGAAGAAAAGCTGGTGAGGAAAATCCTTAGGTCTCTTCCCAAGAGATATAAGATGAAGGTGACTGCAATTGAAGAAGCTCAAGACATCAGCAAAATGAGAGTTGATGAGCTAATTGGATCTCTTCAAACTTTTGAGTTAGGGTTAAATGAAGAGGAAACTGAAAAGAAGACCAAGAGTGTAGCTTTGGTTTCCAGTTCTGAAGAAGCCAAGAAAGGGAAAGAGGATGATTCTCAGGAGGAGCTGTCTCAGGCTATTGCTTTGCTGGGAAAACAGTTCAACAAAGTTATGAAGAGGATAAATAGGAGTTATAATCCCAATGTCAAGAACATTACTTCTGACATCAAGAGATCAGGATAACAAGGGAAGAAGTCTAAAGATGAAGAAAAGTCCAGTAATGACAAAGGGATACAATGCTTTGAGTGTGAAGGGTATGGACATGTCAAGAAGGAATGTCCTACTGTTCTAAAGAATCAGAAAGGGTTATCAGCTTCTTGGTCTAACAGTGAGAGTGAATTTGAAGAAAATTTAGCTAAACTTGTTAAAGCTATGGTTGGGGTTTATGAGTCAGATGATGATCCTTGTGATGATGAGGTTACTTATGATGAACTTGCTGTCACTTATAAAGATCTTTTCATAAGAAGCGAACAAGTATGTCTTGAAGGAGAAAAGCTGAATAAAACCATAGTACAGTTAAAAGCTGAAAAGACTGAACTTGAATCTGAAGTCAGTATGCTTAACTATAAACTGGACTCTATGACCAAAACTATCAGAATGTTGAACAATGGTACTGATGCTCTAGATAACATTCTTAGTATTGGGAAGATGGCTGCAGACAAATGTGGTTTGGGATTCACCAAGGATGCAGGTTCTAATGATGTTGTCACCTCCAAACCAGTGATGTTAAAAAAGATGTTAAAACATCAAGACAGAACTCTAGCTAAGAAGAGATACAGGCACTGGAGATGTCACCATTGTGGATGTTTTGGACACATTAAGGCTTATTGTTATAAGCTACATGGATATCCACAGAAGGCTCATCAGGTTACCAAGCCTAAGAAGCAATGGGTCCCTAAAGTTAAGGTTACCAGCTTGATAGCTCACACTTCTTTAAGGGTTTCTACCAAAGAAGATTGGTACTTTGACAGTGGGTGTTCAAGGCACATGACTGGAGTTAAGAATCTGTTGGTAGATGTGAAGCTTCATTCTTCAGGCCATGTTACATTTGGTGATGGGGTCAAAGGAGAGATCAAGGGGATTGGTAAACTGAACTGTGTTGGAGCTCCCAGACTGGATGATGTTCTTTTTGTTAAAGGACTGACAGCAAATTTGATTAGCATTAGTCAACTTTGTGATCAAGGATTCAAAGTAGACTTTACAAAGTCTGAATGCATTGTCATAGATGATAAAGGAGAAGTCATTATGAAGGGAGTCAGGTCTAAGGACAATTGTTATCTTTGGGTGCCACAAGACTCAAATTCTTCCACTTATGTTTTTGCTAAAGAAGATGATGTCAAAATCTGGCATCAGAAGTTGGGACATCTTCACCTAAAGGGAATGAAGAGAATCATCTCTTCAGAAGCAGTCAGAGGAATTCCCAAACTTAATATTGAGGAAGGAAAAGTTTGTGGAGACTGTCAAAAAGGGAAGCAGACAAAGATGTCTCATCCGAAGCTTCAACATGACACCACCTCCAAGGTCTTGGAACTACTTCATATGGACTTGATGGGACCTATGCAGGTTGAAAGTCTGGGTGGAAAGAAATATGCGTATGTAGTTGTGGATGACTATTCAAGGTACACCTGGGTGAGCTTCATCAAAGACAAATCTGAGGTGTTTGATGTTCTTAAATATCTTTGTCAAAGACTTCAAAGAGAAAAGAAGAGTAATGTTATCAGGATAAGGAGTGACCATGGAAGAGAGTTTGAGAATAGCAAGTTTAAAGAATTTTGCTCTGCTGAAGGTATAAGTCATGAGTTTTCATCTCCTATTACTCCTCAGCAAAATGGAGTAGTTGAGAGGAAGAACAGAACTATCCAAGAGTCTGCTAGAGCTATGATCCATGCCAAGAAACTTCCCTATCTTTTCTGGGCCGAAGCCATGAATACTGCCTATTACATTCACAACAGGGTTACCCTGAGAAGAGGCACTTCATCCACTCTATATGAACTATGGAAGGGAAGAAAACCTAATGTTAAATACTTTCATGTTTTTGGAAGTAGATGTTATATTCTGGCTGATAGAGAACAAAGAAGAAAATTGGATTCCAAAAGTGATGAAGGAATATTTTTGGGATACTCTACCAGCAGCAAAGCATATAGGGTTTTCAACTCTAGAACCAAGGTGATGATGGAGTCCATCAATGTGGTGATTGATGACAATGATAAGCAGGAAGATGATGATGTCCTAGATGATGTTGGAACATCAGTTGGTGAAGTTGCACCAGAAGCTGAAGACAGAAGTCCAACTCCTAGTGTTGCTGCTACTGAGCCTGAATCTGAACAACCTCATAAAGATCCTTCTATCAGAGTGCAGAAGGACCACTCAAAGGAGCTTATTATAGGTGATCCAAATTCTGGAGTGAGGACTAGGTCAAGAGAAGTTGTAGCAAGTTCATGTTTTGTCTCCAAAATTGAGCCAAAAAATGTCAAGGAAGCATTGACTGATGAGTTTTGGATAAATGTAATGCATGAAGAGCTGGAGCAATTCAAGAGGAATGAAGTATGGGATCTTGTGCCAAGGCCTGATGGAGTTAATGTGATTGACACCAAGTGAATTTACAAGAATGAATCTGATGAACAAGGAGTGGTCACCAGAAACAAGGCCAGATTAGTTGCTCAAGGATACACTCAGGTTGAAGGAATTGATTATGATGAAACCTTTGCTCCTGTGGCAAGACTGGAATCTATCAGATTACTCTTAGGGGTGGCTTGTAATTTCAAATTAAAGCTCTTTCAGATGGATGTTAAGAGTGCCTTCTTGAATGGTTACTTAAATGAAGAGGTGTATGTTGATCAACCAAAAGGATTTGTTGATCCAACATTTCCTGACCATGTGTACAAACTAAGGAAAGCTCTGTATGGTTTGAAGCAAGCACCAAGAGCTTGGTATGAAAGGCTTACTGAATTCCTGGTTGTGAATGGCTACAGAAAAGGAGGGATTGACAAGACCTTGTTTGTTAAAGAGGAAAGAGGAAAACTGATGATAGCTCAAATCTATGTTGATGACATAGTATTTGGTGGGATGTCAGATGCAATGGTGAAACATTTTGTGGAACAGATGCAATCTGAGTTTGAAATGAGTCTTGTTGGAGAGCTCAACTATTTTCTTGGTCTACAAGTTAGATAAATGGAGGAGTCCATATTCATTTCTCAGAGCAAGTATGCAAAGAACATAGTGAAGAAGTTTGGTCTAGAGAATGCTAATCACAAGAGGACACCTGCTCCTAATCATTTAAAGTTGTCCAAGGATGAACATGGTGTTAGTGTGGATCAAAGTGTATACAGAAGCATGATTGGAAGTCTATTGTATCTCACGGCTAGCAGACCTGATATTTCTTTGGTTGTTGGAGTTTGTGCCAGATATCAAGCTGAGCCTAAAGTTAGTCATTTGAATCAAGTGAAGAGGATTCTGAAATATGTGAATGGGACTAGTGACTATGGAATGTTTTACAGTCATGGATCAGGCACTGAGTTATGTGGTTTTTGTGATGCTGATTGGGCAGGGAGTGCTGATGATAGAAAAAGTACTTCAGGAGGGTGCTTCTTCTTAGGGAATAATCTGATTTCTTGGTTTAGTAAGAAGCAGAACTGTGTATCTCTTTCTACTGCTGAAGCTGAGTACATAGCAGCAGAGAGTAGTTGTTCACAACTTGTTTGGATGAAGCAGATGTTAACAGAATACAATGTCAAGCAAGATGTCATGACATTGTACTGTGATAATTTGAGTGCTATCAATATCTCTAAGAGTCCTATTCAACATAGCAGAACTAAGCATATTGATATAAGGCATCATTTTATAAGAGATTTGGTTGAAGACAAAGTAGTTGCTTTGGAACATGTTGCTACAGATAAACAATTAGCTGACATTTTTACTAAAGCCTTAGATGCAAACCAATTTGAAAGTTTGAGAAGTAAATTGGGAATTTGCATTTATGAAGATTAAATGGGCTAGAGAGTGTATTAAGCAGTTGTATTATTTATTAGATATTGATTTTATTCAACTACTGAAGGCATACATGTTTGAAGTACATCAATAGTTACAGATTATCCCAACCCCTGCATCTAGAAAAGCTTTCCAGTCTTCATCCCAATCATCATCAGAAGCATGTTGTTGCACAGGAAGCTTCTTGCTGGGTTTCATGGTTGTCTCTGAGGTTCTGCCTGTCTTTGTGGTTCCTGAAGTAGTTTCAGCTGCAGTAATTATTTTGCTCATCTTCTTAGGTGGATCTGAAGTCTTGTCCTTTTGCTTGAGGTTCTTTGCTGCATATTTGTTAGACTGGCTCATTCTTGGTTTCTGATGTGCTGCAGAAGTTGAGGGGGAGAGTGTTTGTGCAGCTGTATGTTGGTTCTGGTTTGAGGGGGAGCTTGACCCTTTGTTGAGCTGATGGAGTATGTGCAGCAGGAGCTGTTTTGAAGGAGTGCTGCTAGCAGTTTGTAACATGTTTCAATTTTTATCCACTGCTGAAGTCTCTGATGTTGCAGAGATTGTTTTAGCCAAAATTAGCACAAGGGGGAGATTGTTAGTTCTTGGATTGGCTAGCATTTTGGTAAAACAAAGTTGTTCAATGTTGATGTCACATGGGTGATGTCTTAACATTGAGTCTTAACATTGGATAATGTTAAGTGTTTAAGTTGTTGAAGTTTTGAAGTCTGATGTCACATGCGATGTCATGACATCAGATATACAGATCATTAAAACATCAGGTCTGAGATGTTTTTAGGGTTAAGCGTATTAGCTGGATTTTGGGAGAGCTGTTAGAGTTATTGGATGCGAATATCTTGGAGGAGATATTTTCTGTTGCAAACAGATTTGATGCAGATTTGTAGGAGTGTTTAAAGGCTGAAGATTTAAGAAGATTTTGAGAGAAAATCTGTTTTGAAGATTCAGTTTTAAATAACAAATCAGGTCAGATATTGTAGCAGGTCCAAGTCCAAGTCAAATAGCTATATAAAGCGCATCAATCCTGAAGGAAAAGTGACGAAGAAAGAGAGCTAAAGACTGAGAGTCATTTGTGTCTACGTGTATGTGTTGTAAACCATTCTAGTGTGAATTGGTGTTGTTGTTTTGAGTTGTTCTTGATCAAAGCTGTGAGGCAGAATCAAGTTGTGTTTTTCAAAGTGTGTGATCTTTGAATTATATCACTGAAGTGATTTAGGGATTGAGTAGTGTTCTCATAACTAAGTGGTATCTTAGGTAGAAGGTTCATTAAGTAGTGATTAAGTTTAGGAGATGTCAACTGGGTTGTTGAGTCTGTAAATTAATACTACTGATAGTGAAATTCATCCCTGGCTTGGTAGCCCCCAGAGTAAGTTGTTTAACTGAACTGGGTAAACAATTCTTTGTGTCTCTTCTGTTGTTTTACATTGTCCATTACAGAGTGTGTTGTTGTGACATCAAACGTAACATCACATATCTGGTACCAGAATTTCAATTTGTAAACCCTAAATGAGAAAGTGAATAGTAAACAGTTTGCCCTAATCCTTCTTCTTCTTTCTTCTTTATCCTTTCTTCTTTCTCTCTTTGTTCTAACCGTTTTCATTGTTCACCCAAGAACTCCGTTTCTCAATCTTTATTTGTTGAAAGGTATAGTTTGTGATCACAACAGTTGAATTTCTTGAAAAGTGTCAGAAGCTTTAACAAAGATACAAGAATTTGAAATAGATTCATGTAGTCGATTCTGAAGCGCATAATGCACTGTTGAAAGAAAACTCTATTTTAAAAGAAAGAGTCATTAGTTTAGAAAAAGAAAACTCTGCCCTAAAAAGTAAGAGTGAAAAACTTGAAAAATAAATTCTTTCAGAGGCTTCTATGGACTCTGAATCTGCTTCCAAGAGATATGAAACATCTGTTCAAAATTTCTAGCAGAGAACATATTTAAAAAAACAAGATGACTTCAATGATCTATGGAGTTAGCGAAAATGGGAAAAGAGACATTGATTATGTTAAACCAAAGAACTCTATGTTCAAGCCTAAACCCAAAGAGACTGATAAAGCCAAAAGCTTCATACTCTCATTTCAATATGGTCACACACATAATATATATTCTAACCAGAAACCCTGGGTTGATAAAATGTATTTCACATATGGTCACACACATAATATATATTCTACCCATAAACTCTGGGTTGATAAAATGTTTGACTTTAGATTATTTGAATAATTAATATATCTAGTCTATATCATATATCAGATGCATTGAATTTTCAATATGTCCAAAAAAGTAAATTTTTTCTTATATTAAGGATCCCATATAATAATAATAATAATAATAATAATAATAATATAAATTGAATAGTTTAATTATTATTCTTTTTTATAAGTCATTATTCAATTATTCTTCTATCGAATACTAGCCTATGCATATGCCTTGTTTGGCAGTGTTGGAATACTCTGTTCATTCCAGACTCTGACTCTGATGAGGTATTTTCTCATCTCACTCATTCTAAATTAGAATTATCCTTAGTTGAGTTTTTTGAAAAGTGGTAGAAGCTTCAATAAAGATACAAGAATCTGAAACAGATTCATGTAGTCAATTCTGAAGTCCATAGTGCACTGCTGAAAGAAAACTCTATTTTAAAAGAAAGAGTCATTAGTTTAGAAAAAGAAAACTCTGCCATAAAAAGTAAGAGTGAAAAACTTGAAAAAGAAATTTATCCAGAAGTTTCAATGGACTCTGAATGTGCTTCCAAGAGATATGAAACATCTGTTCAAAAATTCCTAGCAGAGAACATAGAAAAAGCAAGATGGCTTCAATGATCTATGGAGTTAGTGGAAACGTGAAAAGAGACATTGATTATGTTAAACCAAAGAACTCTATGTTCAAGCCTAAAACCAAGCCAAAAGCTTTATACTCTCATTTCACCAATGGTCACACACATAATATATATTCTACCCATAAACCGTGGGTTGATAAAATGTTTGACTGTGAATTATTTGAATAATTAATGTATCTAGTGTATATCATATATCAGATACATTGATTTTTCAATATGTCAGATTTTATTATATTAAGGATCCGATATTATAATAATAATAATAATAATAATACTAATATAATAATAATAATAATAAATTGAATAGTTTAATTATGGCTTAATTCATCTTTTAGTCATTTAATTTATTTTATTGTTTCGCTTTGGTCCCATACGCAGACCCACAAAACATGTTAAAACAACTAAGTCCTAAACTTCGCTTCCCTTTTTATATGGGTGCTGCCCTTTTTGTACTTATAACATTACCCGGTCATGACCGGTGTTTTAATATACTTGGATTTTGTGAAAATGTTTTATCTTGGACGTTTGCTCTGTTTATTTATATGTGTGTGCTCGGCGAGTTGTGAAACCTACCGAGGAGGGCGAAGTGGTTTTGCCCATGATGAGGCTAGGACTTTGTTTGAGGTACTAATCTCATAGGCTTGGACTATTCCCATCGCGAGCTAGGTGTCCTGCCTGGATGGTGCGGCAACGGCGGAGCTCGGTCGAGGTATCCCCGTTATGCACAGGATCTGCTCGTACAATGAGCAGAAGCTGGCCGGCGTTGTAATGCGTGTCATGCTTCACCAGGGCATGATACGATGGCCGCGCAAATCTCCCCTTTTTGGGTGACTACGTCAGCAATTTGTCTAACCTTGTGGTTAAGGACTTAGCTGTAGTACTGCTTGAGTTTTTCAGCAATCCATGGTCGAGCAAGTGGTTTTTCATCCAATGTTTCCAAGTAATATGCTCCTGTGCCCATTTTGGACTTAACCCTATAAGGTCCTTCCCAGTTTGCTGCCAGTTTCCCTTCGCGCGAATCCTTCTGGTTTCTACGCAGGACCAGACTGCCCACGGGGAAGTCGCATTTTACGATCCTGGCGTCATGTCGCAACGTTATCTGTTGTTTTAATGCGGCCTCGCAGAGCGCAGCTCCTGATCTTATTTCTTCGACCAGGTCGAGCTCTTCGCGTAGAGCCTCGTCGTTCATTTCTTCGTCGAGGGGAGCTTTTGTCCTTCTGGAGGGTTCCCTTATCTCCACCGGTATTACCGCCTCTGTTCCATATGCTAGTCGGAAGGGAGTTTCCCCGGTGGTGGAGTGTGGTGTTGTTCTATACGCCCAAAGGACGCTGTGGAGCTCCTCGACCTATCTTTTCTTGGCCTCTCCTAGCCTTCGTTTTAGCCCGCGGAGGATTATCCTGTTCGCGGCCTCCGCTTGCCCGTTAGTTTGGGGGTGCTCGACGGAGGTGAAATATTGTTTTGTCCCTAGTTTGGCGACGAAATCTTGGAAGTTTTTATTCGTGAATTGGGTTTCGTTGTCGGTCACAAGGGCCTGAGGTACCCCAAATCTTGCGAGGACGTTCCTTTTGTAGAAACGCAGTATGTTGAAGGCCGTGATCTTGGCGAGCGCTTCGGCTTCAATCCATTTTGTAAAATAATCGACGGCCACGATTAGGAATTTGTTTTGATAAGATCCCATTGTAAAGGGGCCTAGAATGTCCATCCCCCACCAGGCAAAGGGCTACGGCGAGGAGAGAGTCTTCAACTCGTTGGGGGGGTGCTAAGTGCATGTCTCTGTGGCGTTGGCAACGGTCGCACTTTCGTACGTACTCTTTGGCGTCGTGTTGCATGGTTGGCCAGTAATATCCTGCTCGCAAAGTTTTCCGGGCTAGGGATCTTCCCCTAGGTGTTGTGCGTTGATGCCCTCGTGAATCTCTTGTAAGATTTCGGGGACCTGGGCCTCGTCGACACATTTCAATAGGGGGATGAAAAATCCTAGTCGATATAATTTGTCCTCGACCAGTACGTACGAACATGCTCGTCGTTTAGTTACGCTGGCCTCCTTACTGTCCTCGGGAAGTTCCCCCTTGGTGAGATAATTGTACATAGGGGTCATCCAACAAAGGGGATCTCCGATGACGTTAACATCTAGCAGGTCGGGTTTTACAATGCTCGGGCGGGCCAACATTTCTTGTATGATGGATTTGTTCCCACCTTTTTTCCTGGTGCTCGCCAGTTTAGAGAGGATGTCTGCTCGGGTGTTTTGCTCGCGCGGGACGTGCTGAACTTCCCATGCTTCAAACTCCGCTATTTTTTCTTTTACCATTGCCAAATATTCGGCAAGTTGGTCGTTCTTTGCTTGGAATTCTCCCCGTACTTGGGACGCTACGAGCTGGGAATCGGTGCAAATTTTTATTTCTTTCGCGCCAACGTCTTTGGCCAATCGTAATCCTGCGAGGAAGGCTTCATACTCGGCTTGATTATTGAATGTTTTGAAGGACAGGACCAGGGATACTTCGATCAGGGTCCCTTCCTCGTTCTCGAGGATAATTCCTGCTCCGCTGCCTAAGGGGCTTGATGCGCCATCTACGTAAATGATCCACTTCCGCGTCCCTCATAGAAGGGATAGTTCCGGAGTCATTTCTGCTACGAAGTCGGCCAGGACCTGTGCCTTGAGGGTTTTCCTCCCCTCGTAGTGAATGTCGAACTCAGACAATTCAAGGGACCATTTTAGCATCCTGCCCGCCATATCTGGTCGGCTTAACAGCTGTTTAATAGGCTGGTCGGTTCTGACGACGATAGTGTGCGCCAGGAAGTAATATCCGAGTCTCATCGCGATAACTATGAGAGCAAGGGCCACTCGTTCTATTTGCGTGTACCTGACTTTGGGTCCCTGCAGGGCTTTGCTGGTGAAATAGATGGGTTTCTGCCCGTCAGTCGTCTCGCGAATAAGTGCTGCACTTACTGCTTCGTTGGCCACGGAGAGGTACAAATATATGGTTTCCCCACGGTCTGGTCGGGACAATACTGGTGGCTCGGACAAAGCTTGTTTGAAATGGGTAAGGGCCCGCTCGCATTCGTCCGTCCACTCGAAATTGGCTTCCTTCCTGAGTAATTTGAAGAAGGGCAGGGCGTGCTGGGCGGATTTGCTCATGAAGTGAGCAAGGGACGCGAGTATCCCGTTGAGGGATTGTATCGCCTTCTTCGACCGCGGAGTGGGGAACTCCACGAGTGCTCGGCATTTATCTGGGTTTGCTTCTATTCCTCTTTCAGTGAGGTAAAACCCGAGGAATTTCCCTGCTCGTACACCGAAGGTGCATTTTTCTGGATTGAAACGCATTTTACACTTTCGAGCTTGGTCGAATACCTTTTGTAAGTGGGTGGTATGGTCGGATTCCTCTTGGGATTTTACGATCACATCATCTATATATACTTCGAGCATGTCCCCGATTTCTAATCGAAAGACTTTATTCATCATGCGCTGGTACGTGGCCCCGACATTCTTTAGTCCAAAGGGCATTACGTTATAGTAATAGTTCCCCGAGGAGGTCATGAACGCCGTATACCTCTTGTCCTCGTCTGCCATTGGGATTTGGTTGTATCCCGAATAAGCGTCCATGAAAGACAAGAGCTTGAAACCTACGAAATTATCTACGAGTTTATCTATGCTCGGTAGCGGATAAGCGTCTTTCGGGCAAGCCCGATTGAGATCAGTGTAATCAATGCACATGCGCCATTTTCCATTACTTTTCTTTACAAGTACAATGTTTCAGAGCCAGGTCATATACCTGGCCTCGGAAATAAATTTTGCCTCTAAGAGGTCTTGTACTAGTTTCTCGGCAGCTTGTGCCTTTTCCTCGGATTGCTTTCTTCTTCGTTGGGCAATGGCGCGAGCAGCTGGATTGATTGTCAAGAGGTGACATGCAGTTTCTGAATCAAGGCCGGGCATATCCGCCGCACTCGAGGCGAACAGATCGACGTTGTCGTCAAGACATTTCTTCAACTCCTTCTTTATCTCTTCGGGGAGATCAGCGCCTATCTTCACTCCCCTGTTGGGGTTATTGCTGAAGGTGATGATCTCGAATTCCCCATCTAGGACTGGTCGCAAAAGTGCAAAAGATGGGGAGGTTGTTGCTCCTGACTGTTTGTCTTCATCACGATCCTCTTTACCATCTTCAGGAAGCCTGCTGTCGAGGTCGATGGTATGCACAGGAAGCGTGGGCTTTTTGTCTGGCTGGCCACCTTCAGCTGGAACCTCATCCTCTCTTGGGCGCTTTACTGATTTTGCCGTCGTCGCGATCTAGTTCTGCCTTTTTGTTGCGGCCTCGAAGCATCTGCGAGCAGCCTCGATGTCGCCATGCAGAGTTGCGACGTGCCCTTTCTCAGCATAGTACTTGAGTTTGAGGTGGACCGTAGAGGGGACAGCAATGAGTTCTGCGAGAGCTGGCCTGTCGAGGATGCACTGATAAAGCGACGGGTAATCAATGACTAAGAACTGCATTTTGATTGTCCGAGATGCCTCTTCCTCGCCAAAAGTGACTGGTATCTCCACGTAACCCCAAGGTCGGGCTGTTGCCCCGTTGAATCCTTGGAGATCCGATCCCACGTATGGTGAGAGGTTGGACTTATTCAGTTTCAATGCGTGGAACAGGTTGGTAGAAATGATGTCCACAGAACTGCCCTGGTCGACCAGGATCCTCTGAACATTGGTAGAGGACAGTTTGGCCCTGATCAGCAGAGGAATATGGGAATTTGGGGATCATCCTGACAGTTCTTCTCGGTAAAACATGATCGGCTGCGAACGCCTTTTACTCTTTCCGATCGTGGACAACTGATCGGGGCTACTGTCTATCAGCTGCTCAAACTTTCGTCTGATGGACCCTATTGTAAGCTCATGGTACCCCCCACATGAGATGACCATGGCCGTAGGAAAGGCTTCCCATGTGCTGTGTATGAATACCTGGGAAGTCGTGTCGAGGTGGTCAGGAACGAAGAAGTCATCTGGTCGGCTGATGGTCATTGCGACCTGCGGGGGAGGACTGGATTAGGCTAATTCTGCCTCTTTCTTCGAATCAGATGTGTCTCGTCGGGAGGACTCTCCCTTCTTCACGTACTGCTTTAGTTGACCCTCTTTGATGAGGATCTCTATCGCGTCCTTAAGATGCACGCAATCTTCTGTCACGTGGCCGTGGCTGCGGTGGAAGCGACAGTATTTGCTTTTGTCGACGTTCCCTTTGGATGTGGTCGGTTTAGGGAACCGGACACCCCCTTGTTTAAATTCTGTGTTGATGCATTCGGAGAGAATGCACTCGCGTGAGGTCGTGAGCATGGTGTACTCCGTAAACCGGCCAGCTGGCCCTTTGCTTTCGCGAGGACGCTCGTCGCACCTTTTCTCTTTCCCTTGCCTGGATGATTCCGGCTCGTCTTTTTTTGATGCCCGGGGTGCTTCGCGATCTCTCAAGTCCCGGGCATGGAATGCAGCTTCTTTTTCCTCGTAACGGATGTAGTCCTCAACTTTACGAAGGAGTTCTGTCAGTGTCCGGGGAGCTTCGATCCCTACAGCCTTACGGAAATCGCTTTTGGGCCGGAGTCCCTTTTCGAGGAGGTACTTTTTCATGTGATCCGTTGTTCGGACTTCCACCGTTTCTTTGTTAAATCTTTCAATGTATTCCCGCAGGGATTCATCCCTGCCTTGTATAATGGCCTCCAGTGTAGTCTCCGACTTAGGATGTCGTTGGGAAGCTGTGAAATGCCGGGCAAACTGGCTCTTTAACTCCCTCCATGAAGAGATGGATCCGCGAGGAAGTCGTTTAAACCATGTCATCGCTCTCTTTCTCAAGGTGATGGGGAACATTTTGCATCTGATAGCCCCGGAGACACCATGATATTGGAGCATAGCTTCTATATTTTCGATATGCTCGCGGGGATCAGACGTCCCGTCGTAGGTTGTCAACGTGGGTGGTTTCTCCAATCCGCAGGGGATTCTAGTGTCCAGGATGTCTCTTGTGAACGGGCCGTGAACGTCATCGTCACTGCTGGAACTAGGAGAGAGCGAAAGGGAACGACTGTGACCGCGACTTCGACTTCGGCGAGGTGAACGTCCGCGGGTGTGTCGGTGATCGTACTTATCCGAGTGTCGAGACCTCTTGGAAACCAGGGAGTGCCTGGATCTCCGTGGAGGAGACTGATGGCGTCGTCGTGCTAGATCGGGTGTAGGGTTCCTCGATCTTGAACATTTCCTCTCCGGGGAGAGGCTGTTGTGTCTTCGCTTCGAGGGAGTCCGTGGACGCGGGGAAAGGCTCGTCAGTTTTTCTGAAGCAAGGCGTTCCTGAAGGATATGCTCGAGAGCATTGAGCTTTTCCCCCTGCTGGAGGATTAGGAGGTTCGAGTTGTTAAGAGATGCGATGAGCGCTGCGGTGCTCGGATCAGCATCCTGGGGAACTGAGATGGGCTCGAAGGTGAGCTCCACAGCTGGTGCCCGCGACTTTGGTTCGTCGGGTTTCGGGGAAGCAGGTCTTCCGTCTCTTCGGTCACTTTCCTGCGGGATATGCCCGACGAAAGCATGGTCGTTGTTGTTGTTGGTCGCAGGGGCCACAGAGTCTTGGTGAACATCGTTCTTGATGAAAGCCATGTCGATCTGAGATTTGAAAGGATGAAGCTTTGGTTTTTGTTGAGCAAGAGAGAATCTTGGTTAAAGACGGGGAAACTGGGATTTCCCACAGACGGCGCCACTGATCGGAGAGGACCAGAAGGAGATCGTCGCGGCCTTCGTGTAGGGCAAGAGTTGATGCTCGTAGGAGAGGAAAAAGGGGTGGAGGTACCTGCAAGGTACTCCGATGCCAAAGTAAGTGTTTGGTTAAAAAAGGGGAAAAGCAAGTAAGAGATGTCAAGTATGGGATGTTTTATACCTGCCCCTCTTAAGCGAGGGGATATTTATAGGTGGATTTCTGGCGAGCAAAGCGCCTGGTCTACCAATGAGGGATTGCCACATGGAGGGCAAGACGCGTGGCTTTTTGACTTGGACTAACTGTTTCCGTGATATCCGGGGAGGCAGTTGGTCGCGTGAACTACTCTGCGCGTGAGGGTGACATGCCCAACGGCTACTTTCTGCCCAACGGCTATATTGTGCCCAACGGTTATATTGTGCCTATTGGGCCTGTTCGCCAATTATAATGGATTGGGCCTGATCCTTAAGGGCAGGAAGCCCTGCCCGGTCCAGAACAGCTCCTAATTTCAATCGATAAGAAAAGTCGCGAAACAACCAAAACAATTACAACAAACAACACATATACATACACAAGCAAGATATAATTGAAACTTCTCACCCTTACCCGATTATTCGCGCTCGAAACTGAGTTCCCGCGATTTTCCTCTTTCTCCTCTTTTCTTTCCTCTTCCTTTCTATCTTCTCTTTTCTTTCTCTCTATTTTCTTTTCTCTCTATTTCCTCTCAAATCTCTATTTATATAAAATATCTAAACTCCTAAAAAGACTATTTTACCCCTCAGCTCAAATATCCCGCAAACGCTCTCAAAACGCGATAAAACTTAAACAGCGATGAAAAATAATATAAAACAAAAATAATTAAATCGACTCGATTAAATAAATAAGACAAAACGGGGCGTTACACGACTCATTTCCAGCCCTACTTATACTATAACAAGACTTTGGCTTTGGGTACAACAACCGATGTTGGTTTTGCTCAGAAAACACATGGGTGCAAATTTACTATTGTTATAAACGGGCACAACTTTATTTTTGATTCAAATATAATATTTTTATATACGAGAACAATTTCACTATTGATTCAATTTTTTGTATACATAGTGTCAAAACAAAATTAATATTTATATACTGAAAAAAAATGCATTGTTATTTAAAATATTTTTATATAGGGAAGAAAATACTATTGTTATTAACGGGAACAACTATACCATTAATTCAAATATTTTTTATAAATATTGTCAAAACAAAAGTTTTATTTTCATTCAAATATTTTTATAAACGCGAATAACTTTACTATTTATTCAAATATACTTATAAATAATGTCAAAACTAAAATAATATTTATATACAGGAAAAAATACATTGTTATATATGAGATCAACTTTAATTGTTCCAAATATAAATTTATCTATCATTTTTTAAAATATATGAAAAGATTAATGGGAAAAAATACTATTGGTATAAACGGGAACAAGTTTATTACATTTTGAAAACACATATGCATACTAACTATAGAAAACAAATTTTAATCAAATCATAACTTATCTATTTTTTAAAACACGAAAATAAAACCATTATAACAGAAACATGAAGGTATTGATCAAAATATTTAATAATAATGAAAAAGATTTATTATTGGTTCTAATATTTTTATAAATAATGTCAAACACAAATAATGTTTCTCTAAAAAATAATATTTTTTTTTACTCAAATATTTTTATACATAATGTATTATAAACACTAATTTATTATATCTTTTAAATTTATATAGTTTTTTTTGTTGAAAAAATTAATTATTTTAATAAAAAAAATGCGTCTACCATACCAGTACCCGTGCGAATGCACGGGTCTCCCATTGATTTATATCTAAAATACAATGCTAGATGCCGTGTCACCATGAAAGTGCTTTCTCCTCGCACGGGTCTCCCATTGGTTTATATCTAAAATACAATGCCAGATGCCGTGTCACCATGAAAGTGCTTTCTCCTACTGCAATTCCCCCTTTTTGTAGTGACAAACTTGAAAGAATAATATATTCAAATAGTAGCATTTAAACCTATGGTAAGATAAAAAGGAAAACCATAACATTGAATCTTCATTAAACCATAATATTTATATAAAAATACTACATATGCAGCATGCATCAATATTCACAATAATCACATTAACATTTCGGATCTTTTTCAACATATATATATCACAGCCAATGATCATGTGGTGCTAAATAGAATGCCAAAACGAAATAATTATACTATTTAATAAATACCCACTTCAAAAAGTTGGGTAACATTATCTTTAATATAAAATATTTTGAAAACAACAAATAATTATACTATTTAATAAATAATTAAATATATTCAAATTAGATAATATTATATAATTTGTTGAAAATACATTACCCATCTTTTAGTAATGGGTAAATAAGTTGTCTTTTTTTTAAGGGAGGCGCGTGGCTAATAGAGAGAAGGAGTATTTTTCTTTTGTCTTTTTCTGCCGGCTTGTAAACCTGGAGACCAAGTTTGTAAAAAATAAGAGATATTTGAAAAGATATTTTAAAGAGAGAATCCAATGTAAACTTAAATTGTTAATTCCTCTGTTTTTTAACTAATTTTAAAAGAAAATAAAATAAAACTAAATATCTTAAATAATCTTAATTAACTATGCTAATTATTATTAAAAAATAAAATAAAATAAAATAACTGATTATAAACAAAAGTCGGGCACGTAAGTATCCGAAAAATTAAAACGAATGTACTAAAATGATCAGCACGAAATAAACAATTCGGAAAAATATAGCGTTTGGTCAGATTTAAACATAAATCGGGACCGGTAAAAAGGCTCAGACTGATCGAAATGTGACTGAAAAGTCATCGAAAAATAAGACGAGCGCGTCAGGTTAAATTATGCGAATAGTAGATCAATATTACTGACGTCTGCAAGCTTAAATTCGAAACTTTTTGACCACCGATTTTTGTACTTTTGAAAAACAATTTAATTGGTCTGTCTGTATATCCAAGAATCCATTCCGGCTAATTATTTTAGGATTTATTCATGATGAAGGATATGTTATGCTATGCAAGCGATGCAAAAAATAAAAATAAAGTTGAATGCAAGAAAATTTGAAAAAGGTAGGACAAATTTGGGGTATGACAAGATGCTGGAGGCAGATAAGTTCTTTTTCCTTTCTCTATTGGACCCAACTGTTTTCTTATACTCATCTTCTCCATATCAAAACGGGAAGTTTTACTATCTTTAGTCTTGCTTGGAATGTTTAGAAGTGTGTCAATCAAACTATCACACACATTTTTCTCCACGTGCATCACATCAAAACAATGTCTAACATCAAGACTTGACAAATACGGAAGATCAAAGAAGATGGACCTCTTTTTCAAAATATTTTTCGCAACTGCCCCTTTTTCTTTTTTCTCTTCCCAAAGACAACATTAATGTGTTCCTTCCGTTGATAAACTTCTTCCCCGGTTAAAGGTTCAGATGCCTCATCAAACTGTTGCTCTCCATTAAAAGCCTTCCGCAATCTACGATAAGGATGATCGGGTTTTAGAAATTTTCGATGCCCAAGGTAAACAGTCTTTTTTCCAAACTCAAGTCGGTGATAACAAGTATGATCTTCACATATAGGACACACTCTATGTTCTTTGACACTATATCCAACCAAGTTACCGTAAGCAGGAAAGTCGTTGACTGTGCAAAATAACATTGCACGCATCTTAAACTTTTTCCCAGAATATGCATCATTATCTTCAACGCCTTCATCCACAAGAGTCGTAAATCATCAATTAATGGACTTAGATAAACATATATGTCGATACCAGATTGTCGTGGTCCAGAAATCATCATACTTAACAGTATATACTTGCGCTTCATACTCAACCAAGGAGATAGGTTGTAAATAGTGAGAAGAACAGGCCACGAAGTATGATTAGTGCTCAGATTACCAAAGGGGTTCATTCCATCGGTGGCAAGTCCAAGCCTAAGGTTTCTTGGCTCAACTCCAAAATCCAGAAACAACGAATCAATTTTCTTCCATTGCAATGAATCAGCAACATGGCGAATGTTTCCATCACAAGTCCTTTCATCTGCATGCCATCTAAGATTCTTTGCGCCATTCAAATTAGTAAAAAGTCTCTTAAAGCGTGAAATTATTGGCAAGTACCATAACACTTTAGCAGGATGATGCTTCCTACTAACATTGTCATAGTCATTGTCATCACCACTGTTGGCCTTCAGCTTGTAACGCGACACACCACATTTCGGACATTGATACAAGTCTTCATACTATTTTTGGTATAATAAGCAATCATTAGGGCAAGCATGTATTTTGATATACTCCAGACCCATTGGACACAGTATCTTCTTGGCCTCATAACAACGATCCGACAATTTGTTATCTTTTGGTAACATTTCCTTTAGCAGTTCAAGTAATTCCATGAAACTTTTATCCGACCATCTATTTTTTTCCTTCAGATTAAACAACTTTAACACTGCCGACAATCATGTAAAATATGTGCATCCCTTATATAAAGGGGTGTCTTTATCACTACATAAAGTATCATAAATATGAGCATTCTTAAAAGAAGATTCCTCAATATCACAGAACATATCATCTAGTTGATCTTCCATATATTCATCTTCATCGACTCTTTGACTTTGTGACGCACGAATTTCCTCCACTTCACCATGCCACGTCCATATTATATAATTTTGACATATACGATCACAACAAAGGTGATGGAATATTTAATCCTTTCCACACTTTTTGATATTCGTGCAAAGAACACAAGGACAATAAAAGATACCATTATTTTCGAGAAGATGTTTATCAGCATATTCAAGAAATTCAAGAACTCCTTTCTCATAAACCAGACCTAATTTATCGGCTTTCATCCAACTATGATCCATAACAACTTCTGAAATTTAACACATATAATAATGTGAATGACACACCAAAATGTAATCCAAAAACTTAATGCATATACAAATCTAAACCTAAAACATATAAAACATTTACTCTAATACTGACTTGAGCATAAACAACATAAACACACTGACTTGAGCATATAAACAATGAAAAAAGGAATGAAAATGTTATAGAATACCGTACTTCGAAGCTGAAGAATCAAATGAACGAAGAGGGTGTGAAGATTTGAGCTGCGAAGACGGTAAAGTTTACGCTGCCCCTGTCGTCTCTGGTGGCTCGCTCGTTCAACTAGGGCGTCTTTTGAAAGAAATAATACATAATAAGTTTTGTTTTAATTTATCAGTGAACCCTTTAATTACGGTTGGGAAACACGACCGTAGTGGAATTGAAGACCTCTTACAACGGTTTTTTACTTCACCGTTGTAAACTATTTTACAATTTATTTTTAAAATAATGGAGTTAAGATCTATAACAACGATTGGTTTAAAACACCGTTGTAAAATCATTTACAATTTATTTTATAAATAATGGACTTAAGTCACAAACGCTTAATGTACTCTAAAAAATGGAAAAAGTGTAACTGCAGGGAATTGAAGCTTGCTACACAATATTTATTACTACGGTCTTTTACAACAACCGTCATTATATTTCTGTTTATACGTACGGCTAGTTACTGGGCGCGAAAATTTTAACCTATTACAACGGTTTAGATGAATCCGTTGTAAACCTAGCGTTATTATTTGCGCGTTTTGTAGTAGTGAGTTCTCTCTGCCCACAATTGTGAAATTTTATTATCACTTTGCAACTGCAAAACCGTGATTATCAAACTTGATGATTACAATGATAAGGGTTCCTCCCTATTTATAGATTTAGGTTAACTTGTATCTCAAGCTAAAACCCAAACTATAAAAGCCCAAAAATATCTAATCTAATCTTTCTAAATCAAATCTGATCTTTCTAAATCAAATCTAATCCTTTTAAAGCAATGAATTACATATTTAACACTGAGCATGTGCTATTTGCAAACAAAAAAATTATTATTTGTCATGTGGTCATATCAAACTTTGTGTCCATGTCCTAAACACTTTTACTAAAAAGGGAATTTGACAAAACATGTTGTGCTTTAGGAGGGCCGTTGTCTTTGCTAGTAAAATTGCTAAGGTTAAAATTTGGAATCATGAAACTAAGAAAATCCAAAGCTCTGTTGAAATTAGAGTTCATACCATATATCTCATTGTATCAATATGTAATCTTGTAACACCCAAGATTAAGCCCTAGAATTCATAAAAGCGTATGAGACAACCTGAGTATTGTTGGAATCAATCTTGATGTAAGAAGATTCAATCTTTTCTTTGATTGATCTAAGATTCTTGTTCTACACTCTTAACTCGAGTGATTCAATCACACCCTTGGTTGCAAGATAATTCCCTCGCACCATAATTTAAAATGAAAAATAATTTGAAGTTATGAGAGAATATAGTATTGAGACAGTATTGGTTTTTGAAGAGAAAGGAAGAATGTATTGATCTTATTATCTTTCAAATAAAAAGTGTCTTCCTATTTATAATGAAATTACTTATACATAAAATAATCTCAAACTAACTAACTTCGACAAGTTGTATTCGATTCTGTCGAATACATGCAACTTCGACTACTATAAGATGCATTCAACTCTATTGAATACATACAACTTCGACTGTCGAATCCCACATCTAGAAACATGCTTAAAACAAAGAATTATATATATAACACACAACCTAATTCATTGTGTCTAAGCTATCTACATTTATCATGGTTCTGAATCTCTTGAACAATTTCACTTGGAAGAACTTGGTCATGATGTATGCAATCTGATTCTTAGTTCAGAAGTGTTTTAAGTTTAGTTTACCATTTGTTACTTGCTCTCTAAGATAATGGAACCTCGTCTCAATGTGTTTGCTTCTTCCACGTGTTATCAGGATTGAAATTCTATTCCTTATGGGACAGTTGTTGGAACAACTGGTCCAACAAAATAAACCAGAATAACATCAACAAAAAACACAATAAGGAAAGCAATAAAAACACAACAGATTGGTAACCCAGTTCGGTGCAAACAACACTTACGTCTAGAGGTCACTCTACCCAAGAAAGGAATTCATTACTTTTAATTAGTACATTTAGTCTTACAAGAACCAACAAACACTATATTGTTTTAAGCCTCTTCCTAATCCTAATGAATTTCTATTTAAGGGCTCCCCTAAATATTAGAACCGAATTACTTTCTTCTCAACCATACAACCCATAATTGGTGTTTACAATATCAATAAACAATGTTTAATTCTACAACTCAGCTAAGACAAACCAACTATTCCAAGTTATTAAAACATAATGGTGTACACAAAGATTCAACTCTAATCCGGTTATGGCATTAGCGTGGAATACAAGGAATTAAAAGACTCACAAACCCTAGACACTAATGTTGGAACAAGTTTGGTTCTACATCTACAATACTTAAGTTTTTATGATAACAAAGTATAAAGAACAATTGTGTACTCTAATAGTTTGTTGAGTGTGTAAAATCTGAGCAAGCCAGATGCTGGATAAAACAGATTCTAAACAAGCAAGACGCTGATCAAAGTTGTACATCATTAGACTCTGGACTATGGATAGAAAGACTATGGACTCTAGATATAGAGACTCTAGACTCTGGACTCCATCAGATTCTGAACCAACGTTAGAATACGACGAAGTGCTAAGTTGATAGTCAACTCTGGATATCCCAGTCAACGCTTCTAAAGTAAACAATCCAGATGTACTATGATAAATTCAAGCCTCATTTTCACTAGACTCTTAATTCTAATCTTCAAGGCTCTAAACTTTGATCAAGCTTTAAAACATCTCATATACGAAGCCAATGATTTAGAGAAAATGACTGAATGAATATTTTCGAAGATAGTACAATTTGAGCGGCGAAAACAAAAGGACAAATACATTGATATTCCCAAGGACTATACTACAAACAACTATCAAAGATTTTATTTCCACTATTTATGATTTACGAATCAACCTCCTATCACTATTACACTTGTGGAATTGAAGAAGTTTCCAATTCTATCCTCCAACGGTATTATTCATCATATATATAAAAAGGACAAAGGAATTGTGAAAAGACAATAATCAAGATGATGAACTTCATTGACGAAATACATATATGAATGTTGAAAGCATTTCAATATAGAAAATCATTATAGAGAAAGAGAAAATAGAGAAAAACACTTAACACTAAATTTCATATATTCTTAAGTGTAAAGTCTGATTATCACTTTGTGTATCTGCTTATTTAGAAGCAATATTAACAAAAAACTTGTATTTAATAATTATTAAATTCCTTGAGGAACTAGGTTTTACTCTATAGCCTCAAGAAGTCATTGAAGGGCAGTATTTGAGTTGTAATTCCTTAAGGGACTAAGTTTAGTTAGAATCCTAAAGAAGTCATTGATCAGTAATCTTTGAGATTGTAATCGACTTGATTATTGGATTAAGTCCTGTTAAGAAGGCAAAATCACTCTGGCGAGTGGACTGGACTAACCTAGTTAACAATGAACATGGATAAAAATATCTTGTCATTTTTATCATTGTTGTTATTGTCTTTGGATCGCGAATATCTATCATATTTGAAACCCAATTCAATCCTCCCTTTCTTGTGTTTCTTGAACCTTCAATTGGCATCAGAGTCAGGTTCTGTTATTGACTACTTTATGTCAAACACTTAACTGTGTCAGATAAAGATCCATTTTTTGAAACACAGAATGATACATACAAATAATGATAAAGATAATTATTCTGCCAAACCTCCGATCTTTGATAGAGAAAAATTAGACTATTGAAAAGATAAAAGTTTCTTCATAGGTTGTGATGCAGATCTATGGGATATGATAATAGATGGTTACACACATCCTATAGATGCAAATGGTACAAAGCTTGAAAGAAGAAGAATGAATAAGCAGCAAAAAAAGGATCACAAGAATCATCATAGATCCAAAACTATACTGGTGAATGATGTTTCCTATTCAGAGTATGAAAAGATTACAAATAGAGACTCTGTTAAGTCTATACTTGATTTTTTGAAAATGACTCGTGAAGGAAATGAGTAAGTTAAGGAAACTAAGGCCTTGGATTTGATCCAGAAGTATGAAGCCTACGAAATGGAAGATGATGAAATGACTGAGGAGATGTTCTCAATATTTTAAACTCTTTTATTACGTAAGGAAAATCATCAGAAGTTTGCCAAAGAAATGGATGCCAATGGTGACATCACTTAAGGTTTTAAAGGATCTGAACAACATGACTATAGAAAAGCTTATAAGTTATCTAAGAAGTCATGAGATTGAACTTGAAGAAGACGAGCCTTAGAAGAAAGTAAAGTATATGGCTTTGATGTTCAAAGGCAATCCTGAGAAGGATAAAACTCTTCAAACTGAAGAAGAAGAAGAAGAGTCTGAAAAAGAGGAAGAGTTGTCTCTACTCTCCAGAAGGGTCAACCAACTCTAGAAGCAAAGACAAACAGTTTAGAGGCTACAAAAAAGCAGGTAGAGCTGACAAGAATGTTACTTGCTTTGAGTGCAAAGAGCCCGAACATTATAAGAGTGAGTGTCCCAAACTCAAGCCTAAAAAGAAATTATTCAGAGAGAATAAGAAGGTTCTAATGGAAACTTGAGATGACTCTGAATCTTCAAAAGATGACTCTAAAGAAGAGCATGTTAACACGGCTCTAAAAGCTAGCACTGAAGTATCTAAATCAAAATCATATTTGGAATCAGACTCTGACTCTGATGAGGTATTTTCTCATCTCACTCGTTCTAAATTAGAATTATCCTTAGTTGAGTTTCTTGAAAAGTGGTAGAAGCTTCAATAAAGATACAAGAATCTAAAACAGATTCATGTAGTCGATTCTGAAGTCCATAGTGCACTGCTAAAGAAAACTCTATTTTAAAAGAAAGAGTCATTAGTTTAGAAAAAGAAAACTCTGCCATAAAAAGTAAGAGTGAAAAACTTGAAAAAGAAATTTATCCAGAAGCTTCAATGGACTCTGAATGTGCTTCCAAGAGATATGAAACATCTGTTCAAAAATTCCTAGCAGAGAACATAGAAAAAAACAAGATGGCTTCAATGATCTATGGAGTTAGTGGAAACGTGAAAAGAGACATTGATTATGTTAAACCAAAGAACTCTATGTTCAAGCCTAAAACCAAGCCAAAAGCTTTATACTCTCATTTCACCAATGGTCACACACATAATATATATTCTACCCATAAACCCTGGGTTGATAAAATATTTGACTTTGGATTATTTGAATAATTAATGTATCTAGTCTATATCATATAGCAGATACATTGATTTTTCAATATGTCAAAAAAGTAAAGATTTTATTATATTAAGGATCTGATATTATAATAATAATAATAATAATAATAATAATATTAATAATAATAATAATAATAATATAATAATAATAATAATAATAATAATAATAAATTGAATAGTTTAATTATGGCTTAATTCATCTTTTAGTCATTTAATTTATTTTATTGTTTCACTTTGGTCCCATAATTAAAAAACGTTACAATCTAGTCCTTTAAAATTGTGTCGTTAGCCTAAGCAGTCCTTTTCGTTAATTTTTTTACGAAAAAACGTTAACTTACCTACGTGGCTTTTTGTTTGGCATTTTTTAATTTTATTAATTCACTTATTTTCATTTTTAATATATTTCATATTTTCTTAATGTATTTCATATTTTCTGCATTTATTTTTATTTATATTTGTTATTTGAAACAAACCATAATGGTTCTCTAATGAAACTTGAAGCCACCATCTTCTTTCTCTTTCTCCTTTTTTCTTTTCTTTCTCCTTCTTTCTTCTTCTCTCCTCAACATAGTACAACTGATCTATAATTACTTTTTATTTTTTAATTTTAGAAAAAGAGAACAACGGTTTGAATCACTCCTTCTTTCTATTTCTCTCCTTCTTTCTTTTTCTTCTTCTTTCTTTCTTCTTCTCCTCTTGTTTTTCAGCTTTGTTTTTTTTTTCCAGATGTGTGATGTTGTGATTTCTTGAGTTGTAATTTGGTGTGATGGTAGTGAAACTTTGAGGGAGTTTGAACGTGGTGTGGTGGTTGTGATTTGATGCCCTGTATGTTGAGCTTAAAGAAGCAGAGGAGAAATCTTAGAATGAGTCTAAGCCTTTAGAAAAAGAAATTTCCAAAGTACAAGAGTTGAAGAAAAATATCAGTATCATGACAGCAGACGAGTATTTTGCCAAACATCCTAAGCTGAAGAAAAAAATTGATGAATAAATAATAACTACATTGATTTTTTTTAAAATTTTGTTTTATGTAAAAGGTTATTCACATTTCCATTTTCAAAGCTGTCAAAATTTTATGGAATTGTTGTTGTAGTTTAGAAACTGATGTTTTATTATGGATTCATTTGAGACACCCATTTTCTGAAAAATGTTGTGGTTCTGTTAATAAATTGTTGCGCTGGTAAAAAAAAAATTCATAAAAAAGTAATTATGGGTTGGAGATGATGATAAATTGAGAAATAATGGTGAAATTTAATTATGGAAGGTATTTTGATAGAGAAATAATTAAAAAATCTCATAATTTAAGTTAAAGATGATCCTAATAAATAAATAATGAAAAATCTCAAGATTTTGCTGAGTTGTCATGTCAGGTTGACAATGATTAACGTTTTTTTTTTTTTAAATTAACAGAAGGGACCAAAAATACTAACGGAACAAAGTTTAAGGAACCAAAGTGTAACGTTTTATAATTAAAAGACTAAAGCGAAATATTAAATTAAGTTAAAGAATTGGGTGACTAATTATGTCTTTAATTATTATTCACCAACTATTCAATGAGCCTTTGACTAATTAAATAATAATAATAAATTGAATAGTTTAATCATTATTCTTTTTCATAATTAATTATTTAATTATTCTTCTATCGAATACTAGCCTATGCATATGCCTTGTTTGGCAGTGTTGGAATACTCTGTTCATTCCAGAAAAAGTTTTCCGGATCAACTTCAGTCTTAACCTTAACCAACCTCTCAAAATTTTCACCAAAGTACTTCTTTCCATAAACCACTCCTTCTTTATACTCATCCTTACCATGATTATTGATACCAATATCAAGGTCTCTATAATTCAAATAAGCACTTCTTGGATTCTTTGACACAAATGGTGTCATGTAACTATACATCTTTCTAATCTGACCTATAAAATTCTCTTCTAAACCAGCTTCTGGTTTTTCCCATTTCACAGTATACTGAATTTTATACAGATTTCCTGCACGGTGAGGAAAAGCAGTAGCATTAGAATTTACCTCACTCATTTTTCCTCCATAAGGGTTGAAATCAAGCTCAACTCTTTCATTTTCAATCATCTTTTTCATTATCAATTTCCACCCATCTTTAGAAATTGGTGACTTTACATAATCAGATTTTCTCTTGCTGAAATGCACTGTGTAATGGCTTCTGTCAAGAAGTGCTTCTAAAGAAGCACCTTCATCGTAATTAGCCCAATAATAAACAGCTTCAATCCAACTCACTTCAGAACAATTTTCCTTCTTTAGTCCCAACAAAGGAAACTCTTTCCCTAACAATGTCACAACTTCATCAGCACCTCCAAGAAACAAAGCCTTAACCGAAACATTATTTGTTTTCTGACCATTCACAGGCTCCATAAGTAGTCTCATGAAAAGCCTATTGTCGGTTCGCGGCGCAACTTGTTGCCATTGGAGAATAATATCAAGAACATTCTTCTCCAAACTCTTGTCAACTGTAAAAACTGTAACCTTTTCCGGTACTGAAACAAGTTTAACAGTGTATGATAAGATGACACCGAAACTGGCTCCTCCACCACCTCTAATAGCCCAAAACAGATCTTCCCCCATAGTTTTCTTGTCAAGAATTCTACCATTGACATCAACAATTTTAGCGTCAATAACATGATCAATAGATAAACCAAATTTTCTCAACATGACGCCATAACCTGCTCCACTCAATAGTCCACCAACACCAACAGTTGGACAAACGCCACCAGGAAAGCCATGCACCTTACTCTTCTCCCATATCCTATAATAAAGTTGTCCTAGACTTGCACCGGCTTGAATCACTGCGATCTCGTTTTGTATATCCACAGTTACATTCTGAAAATTAAACATGTCAAGCATAATAAAGGGTGAGTTGGAGATATACGAAATACCGTCGAAATCATGGCCTCCGCTTCTGATTTTGAGATGAAAACCAATGGTTTTGGAGCAAAGTATAGTGGCCTGTACATGGTTTTCATGCAGAGGGGTGATGATAAGTAATGGTTTGGTTACATTGGAGGGAGTGTTGAACTTGAACCTACCATTTCTAGCGAAGGCTTGAAAAATAGAGGTGTATGATGCATTGGTTTGGGCATAAACTATCTTGGAAACTTGATCTTGTGGTGTTGTGTGGCTTTTAAGACATTGAACAAAAGTTACGTAAATGGTCTCACTTGATGAGGCTGCATGAGAATTAGAAATATGTAGAACAACTAGAATTATAACAGAAAAAAATTGCAGAAGTTTTGATTCATCCATTGCAATTCTGGAATTGCAGAAGTTTAGGATCGAATACACATTCAGGACCTAAAATGGATTTTATAAAGACACATTTTAAATTGTTAATAATAATTGTTTAACTAAAGTAATATTTTCATTTAAAAACTAACTTTTTGAGATTTTTACAATATTTAAAATTATTTCTTAAAGTTTTGTAATTAATTGTGTAACATAAGTAAAATGTATTAACTTTATTTTTGAAAATTTTCTATCTAAAGACACAACAATTATAGGAATGATTAATATTATTCTATAAATAAATATACACATATCGGATTTGTTATAATGTTTTAATGACCGGTCAAAGTTAATAATTTTTTAAAAATATTATAAGTTTTAATATTTTAATACCAAATAGAAAATTAAAAATATTATTATATATTTTAAGTTATTTAAATCTACTTTAAACTTAAAAAAATATTAGATAAATAAAACTGAATTTTATCTTTTTGCAATGTTTCTTTTATTTGTTTTTTCTTTTTCTTCATACATTTTTTAATTAATAATAGTGCAATATAGTGTAGGTTGGTGGTTAAGAGTCCATGAAATTCAAAGTCTCACAACCTGAAGATACATCGATCGACATGCCAATGTTGAGTAATGGATATTGATCTTTAGGGCATTGTGCGTTTAGATCACTGAAATCGAAAAACATTCGATATTCATTTGGTTTTTTAAGGAGACAAAGAAGAATCTCAAATTTCACAAATGATGAAGAAGGCGGATATAATCAAGAAGACAACGTTGTAGCCATCAAATACATAAAAGAGGTTTTGCTAAGTGGTAAGCAATCAATTTCAAAGAAAATGTGTAGTGCTCCTATTTAGAAAACATATTGTAGAATGACAGACAATATGTCTCAACATTTGGTCAAACATGAGTACCAGTATAGTAATCATGTCTCCTCCATTACCGTGTACTATTGTAAGGTGTATGGTAGATAACCACACCATCAACAATTGTATCCTTAGTGGAATGAGAAGTTTCAAATGCAACATCAACAATTTTGGCTTGGCAAGCCTAATATCCTTGTTGCATGTTTCTTCCACAAGGATTTCTCTTGTGAAGATTGGAATCTTGAAAGTAGATGCATTAGACAAGTGATAGAAGAAAGAAACTTTGCTGCACTTTGTGATAACCATAAGAGAAAGAAAATTGTAAAGATGAAGATGGTTGTTTCCAAGAAAAATTGTTGAAGTCCATGTTTCATACATAATGGAAGACATGTTAGAAATTGAAACTAAAATATGGTGCAAAAAACTTGAGGGTTATTACAGAGAAAGTTGTCATATGTGTACTGATCTCAATGCTAATGAAGGAAGTAGTTATGATGTTTTCCAACTTGAGAAGCAAACCAAGATGTCATACAAGATGGTTCAACATCTTTCTCATACTTTTGATTTACCACATATGGACTTTATGAGACTCAATCAAGGAGTTATCATTGAAGAGAAGGCTAATGGTCAGGTTGGAGGTCCTCCCAACATTGAACAACCAATAGTGGTTCAGAAGAAGAAGCTAAAGAAGAATATGGATTATGGCATTCCTTATCATTTGTTTGGAGTTTTGATTAACTAAAAACAAGATAGTGTGTTTTATGAAGCTGGAACTGGTGTTACTCTTAGTGTTTTGAAGTCCAGCTACAAGTTATATTGCAAGATATATGTACCAGACATTGTTCTCCACAACATTCCACGTGTTGTCAAGTCTGATCTAGATGTTTGTGGAATTGTGATTAATGTCTCACTCATGAATGGGCCTATGAGAAATCATCATCTTATTCACATGTCTATTTGTGAAGAAACCCAGGAAACGAATATGGGAAATTAAGATGTTGATATATATGTGCCAGACATCCTTTCTGATATGTTGACAAAGTCTAGAATGATGACCATATCCATGAAGATGTTGAGGATGATACTAATATGGGCGATGGTGATGTTTCTAATACCCATGATCATGTAGGAGAAGAAATGGAGACATTGTGTAAAGATGTGATAAGTAATGATGAAAGCTCTTGTGGTTTGTGCTATAAATAGAAAAGTGTGTTGATTATTTACCAAGGGCATACAATATATAGATGATATGACTTCCCATAATAATGAAGATTTTGATCTCAGTGGTCTTGATGTGGAGCAAGTTATTACTGACATATCATGGAACACTATGTTATCTGCTGAAAAAGATGGAAGCTTTTGTGATGCGGAAATTTTTTACCATCTTGGAGCCATCAGATTGATACCAAGATTGTCGGGTATTATGAAGTTCAAACTATATCAGATGGATTGCATAATTCCTCTCTCAATAGGTACTTGAATGTGGAATTAAAAGACCTTCCCTTTTGCCAACATGATATAGAGAATCATGGTGAATTTAACCAAGTCTCATGACAAGGCTACTCAAGAAAAGGATCATGTCGAGAATAATATGAGTGACAATTTTGATGATGTTGTGAATGACTCTGTCACTTCCGATGAAGGTCTTATCCAGATGAACAATGAAGTTCATGATGAGTCTGAACCAATCATTGAATGTGTTACTAATGACGTTGATCTTTGTAACATGTCTCTTTATTATGAGGATATTGTGTTGAAGTTGAAGTATTTGTATCAAATGGGGATAGCCCTTAAAAGGATGTTGCCAAAAGAAGCTTTGACATTTGAAGAGGATGTTCAACTGCTGGAGGAATCTATGACAGTTGATGTAGTAAATGTCCAAGGAATTTTGTCCACCTTAAGGAGAAGTATTGGAAGGAAGAGAATTCATGTGGATGTCTCCTTTGATCACATGGATTAAGTAACATTCCATCATGAAACAAGTGGTCAGAAATGGAATTATGTTCTACAAAGAAGGATTGCAACTGAAATAGACCTAGGTGAAGAAGCTTTTGATTGGAAAGAGAACATGAAATTTGTTGTGCTATCGAAGACTATTACTGATGATAGTCTTAGCTATGAAAAGTGTATAATATAGGAAAGGGTGTGAAGCCTTCACCTTCAACTATTAATTAATTAGGCTGAAGCAAGGTTCCCTCTATTAATAATATTTTTACAAAGGAAAGGAGAACTGAGGAAGAAGAAGAATCAGTAAATAAGGATGCATAAGGTTTTTGTTATGTGTCTTGATTTATGGAGCTTCATATTGATGCTCAGTTATTGAAGAAAGTGATGAATGTTGGATCTTGTTATTCTAGGTTGATTAAGGAGATTGAGGGTTATTAAGGTTCAATCATAAGTTGCTTGTTAGGTTTAATGTCTCAGACATTATGTCTAACATCTGTGTACCAGCTGATAAATCTGATGTGGTGTTTATGGAAAAGTTTGGAGTTTCTATTGCTGTTACTGCTAGTTTAGTGTTCATTGTTGTATGTGCTCATGTGGTATGATTATTAGGTACCTTTTCTGAATTTGAGGAACTTTAACTGATGATGTGTGTTGGTTTGGTTGAATTTTATTCATGTCAAGCTTGCGTTATGGATCCGAAAGCTTGCTATTTTTTTTATGGTACTTTCTATGTCCTTTGTCTCTATTGAGGAAAAAGGGGGAGAAAAAGAAAAAGGGCACACTTCTTGGATAATGTGTGCCTTTGATATTGTTTGGCTTTTGAGCTCTAGCTGTGGGGCAATCATGAAGAAGTGTTTAATCTGTGTTTTGCCTAAAAATAGCCAAAGGGAGAATGTTGTTTCTTTGATTGGCTTATAAGCAAAATGGAAAGCAAGATGCCTAGAACATGTTGGCATGCGTCTTATACTAGTTGGATTCTTATGCACTTCAAATTTGTTCAAGTCCAAGTTTTGTTCAAAGTCCAAGTTTCTGTTATAGTTACCTTGAAAGAAAGATTTAGATTAATTAAGAAGATTTAGAATATTGGATTTACATTGAAGATAAACTTACTCAGATGATGATGAAGACTGGGCTAATTATATTTCATTAAGAGATATTATAGCCTTCTGTTCTGGTGTTCTAGCTTCAGTCATGGTGTTTTGGCTTTCTGTTCAACATATGTGCTCATGGTTGTTGTTGATAGTTTCTACTCCTGATTTTGTGTGTTCTTTACTGGTAAGTTCACTGACTATGCTCATGGCTAATAGTGACCAAGTTGCTGCTAACTGTGCTAATAGAGCTTTGCCAAATTATGGAAAACAGAGGGAGAAATGGTGTGTAGTGGAATGGTGGTGTGACTACTGACTGCTACTGATTATGCTTAGTATTATCTAGTACTAACTTGTGTGATATGGACTACCTAGAGTATGATCTGATCCTGCTCTAATTTGTATGTGAACCCATGCTGAAGCATATGGCCTGGCATTTGGTGTAACTATGTGTGATGACTTTTCAGTGTGTTAGTAATAGCTTCTGACCTATGACTATTGACTACTAACTATGTGTACATGCATGACTAAGTTATCTTAAATGATTGCATGTTGATTATTTATGGAGCATTGTGTGTAGTAAACTCATGATATTGTGTGTGTGTGTGTGTGTGTGTGACTACCTCATGATTTATAAATTTTGCTCTGCTCTGTGCTGCTTCTGCTACTGCTAATGTATGCTTTGTTCTTCTGCTGCTGCTGATGTTCGGTCTAAGTATATCTTTGATACTTAGTTATATTTCTGCTTGAAGAGTTGTTTTGCCAATATTTGACAAAGGGAGAGATTGTTGGTCCTTTTGGGATTTGATGCATTATGCAAAACAACATGGAGTTTGCTCAAGCTGGTTCTGGTGTAGAAGGGGCACATGTTGAACACAATGTTCTAACATGTGTGCTACAACATCTGGTCTCTAGCAACAGACAAATGGTATTGCAGTTTTAATTCAAAATTATTCTATCCAAGATTCTCTCTACAATAAAAGATCTACAAGTCATGGATAAGAGTTAATTTGGATGTACTAGTGCAACATGTGGAACACGAAGTTCTAGCATGTGTGCAGTGCAACATTTGGCCCTGTTCAACAGGCCATAAGGGATGTTGTTTGGTGCGAATTTTGTGATAGGATTTCAATCAGATTTCTTGCAAATTTGTTAGCAATGTATGGTTGATTTGTTTGATATCTGTTGAAGATAAAATCAAATTTAAATGGAGATTTAAATTTGAATTTGAATGTAATAAATCATATATTTTGGAGAGATTTATGGAGAAATCAGTTCCAATAAGATTCTCTATTATTCTGGACAAATTTAAATCAGAGATCTATAAGGAAAAATCCCATAATACATTGCTATATAAGGAGACTCAATTCTCATGTTTTACTTAAGGGTTTGTATACAAGATTATGTGCTTTGTGTCTAGGGTTTTTAAATCTTGTATTTTATGCTAATGTCATCATAAGGATTAGTGTTGAATCTTGTTTGTACACCACACTATGTTTCAGTAACTTGGCATAGTTATTGGTTTGTCTTAGTTGAGTTGTAAATTCATCATGTTTGTGTACACCACTCTATGTTTCAGTAAATTGGCATAGTTATTGGTTTCTCTTAGTTGAGTTGTAGATTAAATAATCAATAGACTTGTTATTGAGGTTGATCACTAGGGGTTAGTGGTTGAAGAAAGTGAGTGAGTTCTCATATTTAGGGGGAGATCTAAATAGAAAGTCACTAGAATTAGGGAGAGGGATAGAACTTCACAGGGTTTGAAGGTTCTTATAAGACTAGTTGTTCTAATTTGAAGTAGTGAATTTCCTTTCTTTGATAGAGTTTCTCCCCAGACATGGGTGTGGTTTCACCGAACTGGGTTACCAATATATTGTGTTTTTATTTCCTCCTGCATTATAGTTTTTATTGTTATCATTCTGGTATAAGAAGTTGGGTCAGTTGTCCCAACATCGTGTCTAATGTCTGTCCCCTCAGAAACAAAATTTTAATAAATATTTTCTTAAGGCTCCATCCTAAAGAGTTCACATTCATGAGTAAATGTGTTAATCCATTCCCTGTTTATCTCACTATTACTTTCATGAGTAACTTGGATGGTGTCCCACATTTTAGTAGCAATATCGCAGTTTGAAACATGCTGAAACTCATAAAGATCAAGAGAGGTAGTGATGATAGTTTTAGCTTTCATATTGCACTACACTTTATCCTTTTCCTATTTGGTTCAATCTTCTTATTTTTTGTTTACCACAAAATCATTGACTTTCTGTGTGGGAACAAACGAACCATCTATCACAACCTTCCATATTTCAAAATCCATCCCTTCTATGAAGATTCTCATTTATCTTTCCACAAAGCATACCCTTCATTGTTAAAGGATGGGGGTTTGTTAAGTGAAATTTTTGAAGTCATTTCCTTCCACCTAGGAAGTATATTCTGAATAGGTGTTAGATTGTGATGCCACTTATTAAATAGAAGGTGACTTGTGAAGTGCATAAAGTGTGATTAATTTTATAAAAAAATATTACTTTGAAAACGATTTATGTTAGTACATAGATAAAAGCAGTAGAAAATAAGAGAAAAGGAAATAAAATAAATTTATAGAAATAAAGAGATAAAGATAGAGAGATTGCACCAAAATATATAGAGGCTTGCCTAACCATTTGGGTTACGTCCTCTTTCCAAGAATTTATTCTTGAGAGTTCCACTATTAAATATCTTGAGCTTTTATGGATATGCACATGAACCTTATTAAAAAGATAAGAGATTTTACACAGGTTAATCCCTGAAACTAAACAAATCTTTTAACAATTGTGCTCACAAACCAAACTGAGATTTTATCGGCTAATCTCAAGAACCATACAGAGATTTTACACGGACAATCTCAAGAACCAATGATATCAAACAATAGTATCACACTCTCGATAAAAAAACCAATTCACTATGAACACCAGTACAACTAAACATCTCTATAAAGTATTTTTCACTCATAGGACACTAAGACAACTTTAGTGAAAAAGTATAAAAAGGGATAAGAGAAAAATTATAAGAGGATAGTGGAAATCCAAATTATTGTGTGTTTTGAAATGAGGAGAAGACTTCTTTATATAGGAAAAAATATAGCTCAAAAAGGAAAACGATCCATGGGATTTTTAATACACATAATCAATTATGCATATCACATAATCGATTATGTAGTTCAAATATTAGAAGTTTTTAAACAACAATGACATTAATCGATTAGAAACTCTAATGTGCTAATTGATTATCAAGTGTAAACTACACTCATAAAGGATTATTGAAGATAGTAACCAACTAGATACTTGTGTGAAATATTTTTTAGAGATTTTATAAAAGTAGAGAGGATTCTGACATTTGTGTGTGTGTGTTGTGTGTGTGTATGTGTGTGTGTCTGTGTGTGTGTCTGTGTGTCTGTGTGTGTGTTTGTGTGAGTGAGTGAGTGAGTGAGTGAGGGAGACGTGGTTTATGGCTTGTGTTAAATATAGACATGATGGAAAAAGGATAATTGTACACACAAGCATTATCACGATTTTTTTTTTCAAATCACATGACATTTTAGTGACTTGGTGCCAGTAATGTGTTGCTAGATAGTGTTGATTGTTTATTATATTAAATATGTGATTTAGTATAAATTTCAACGTTACGAGAACCTATAAGGTCACACACATAAGAATATATTGGTGATAGAGTAAAATAAGGAACACCGTAAGGTAAACTGTACTTAAGAGAATTACGGAACTCTGTAAGGTACATTGTGCTTAAGTTTATTGTAGAACATTGTAAGGTATGACGCACTTAAGTGGAATACGGAATACCATAAGGCACGTTGCACTTAAGCGGCTTTTTCAGCTTGCATCCCACACAAGTAGTTCTATAAATAAAACCCTTTTGCATAAGCTTTTACACTTTATGAAATTCGGTTTTGAACCCTAGCCATATTCTCTCTCTCTCTCTCTCTCTCTCTCTCTCTCTCTCTCTCTCTCTCTCTCTCTCTCTCTCTCTCTCTCTCTCTCTTTGTTTTCATTCATAGCAGCTAGCAATGATATTAAAGGCAAAGTTGTCAGACTCGCGAGTCTACTCAAACTCGTAAAGGGTCCGTAGACTCGACTCGCAGACTCGTACGAGTTTATAAAAATTTAAAAATGATTTTCAAAAACCTATAAGTGACATATATATGACACACATATATTTTTAAACATGCAAATTCCTTTCATATATATATATATATATATATATATATATATATATATATATATATATATATATATACATCAAAGTTTAAATTTTAAACTCCATAACCAACTTCATAACGATAAAACTTAATAATTAAACAAAAATAATAATAAATTATTTAGCTAAAGACACAAAGTACTAATTCGTTCTTAATTTTCTACTACATAAATTTAGGGGTGTTCATGAGTACGGGTCAACCCGCGAACCCACTCACCCAACCCAACTCAACCCTTATTTTTACCCAACTCAATCATGTACGGGTCCAACCCGAACCAACCCATTCAAACCCATTGGTATTTGGTTCGGGTAATGGGTTTGAAGTTTTAAACCCACGAACCCGCGAACCCAACCCATTGATATGTCACACTATTTTTATTTTATTTTATTTATAAATTATCTAGCATAACTCTTACAATGTATATATATTTTTAAATATAATTATAGTTTTTATTAATTATAAAAGCCTAAGTCTAAATCAAATTTGAGAGATCAATTTTATTTATTCAAAGAGAGAGGTATCTTACCTTTTAAATTATACTTTACACTATTTGTATATTTTTCTAACTTTATATGAATCGTAAAAGACTTTTTAGGTATTAACCAATAAATTTTATTCAAATTGAATACTAAAAGTTTATGATTTTTTTAATATTTTTGTAATATAAATGTGTTTATTAAATTGATATATTTTATTTAGAATTTGAAAATTATATTTAGTGGATTACCCACGAACCCAACCCAACCCAACCCATTCATGAATGAGTTATGTTGAGTCGGGTTTAGTATTAAAAGTACAGGTTGAATACTCAACCCAACCCAAAAAATATTGACTGGGTCGGGTATTGGATTTAATCAAATTAGACCCAACCCAACCAGCGAACACCCCTACATAAATTAAACAATATCATAAAAAAAATGATAATGGCTTCAAACATCCAAAGCATCAGTGAAATCACCATCACCATCTTCATTAGTATCTTGACTATCATCATCAAACTCTGACCAGATAAAATAACTTCTTCATTGTTAACTAATTTGGATTGCTTGAAATTCCACTTCCCCCTAATTCAACATTTCCACCACCACCATTTTGTACAACCGATGAAACTATGTCATCTTGTAATTTTTTAAAGCATTTGCATGTGTGCTTAACTATTTTTCAGACGATTTTAGCTAAATCTGATTAAGAAATGGAAAGGAAATGAAGAAGTGAAAGACTTAAGAGGTAATTATTTCTATTACTAATCATGCATCATTAGTAAGGATCGACTTAAGGAAAATGTTTATTTTCCGCTGCATTTTATATCACGATTTCCCTTCATTTACATGATGAATCACTTTAGCATGTGATGTAAGCTTTGTGTCGCAAGTAGTATTGTTGCAATTTCCTCTCCTACTTCTCGTATCACTTATTCTCTGGATGCGGAGGTCTACCTACAAAAGATACTTTGATGTTTAAGTTAGATAATGTGCTAGCATATGAAGGGTAAATAAATTGGTTGTGTGATCATACTTGAAAGTGAGACCCGTAATTATATAGTGGTTGGACTTTAATACGCTCCATACAATTTTTAATTTTGTTGAGGTGGTGTACAAGCTCATTAGTTGATAAGTATGATCTTGTTGGCTAATTGTCTTTGAGATATGTGGTAGTACTTATCGAATTTGATTGTGCTCCAAGTAGTTTGGAATTGTGTGAACACGTCGGTATTTGTGGATACCTGATTAATAGACGTGTTAGTTTTTAGGATTGACCTCAATAGTAAGTTAATGTGTCATCTCATTATGTATTGATGAAGCGGCTACCTCAAAGAGTGACTTTAGACCTCTTTATTGGGTTTGTTATGTACTTTGTAGTGTGTACTTTTTATGGATGATCCATGATGTATTTTTTATTCAAAAAAATTTTCATTCCAAAAGCCCCAAGATTCTGGATATGCATCTCTGGACTCAAATATATTACACACACCTAACGATTTCGTGACTCAGCCACTCCATGTTCCCTAAAAACAATATTCGAAGATGCACCTTCGTATCCATACTAGGGTGAATCCTGAGGTGCATCTTCGTAAAAATCCTTAGTTTAAAACTCAGTGAGTTTAACAGAGATACATCGTCAGAATACACTCTGTTAGCTCAAACAGGACATTGCATCATCATTAGAATATCTTCAGTCGATCTTGCAGTCGTTGCATGCATTTCAATCATACAATTTGTTTCATAATGGTGAAATGTACTCCATATAATCCTTAAATGTTCATATGTCTTCAGCTCAAACTTGTTGAACTGAATATTCCCTTCATTGTCAATCGAGGGTGAACGATATTTGAGCTTCACAACTCTTTGATTGTCTGAGTATTATAGGAGATTTTCCAATATAGATTTCAGATATTCAAGAGAAGTGTACTTTGTGACCCTAAATTCAAGTGAGGGCTTCGCTCTGTTGAGGTAGACAAATGCGACATGTTAATATAAGCTCATTTTGGTGTGGTGTGTTTTTGTAAAACAACATGAAATGAGAGACCTCATATTTATGCAAGTTTTAGATCATCGTAGACCTTAGAAACTTCATCATGTCTCAGAGGATATTCCGGATATGCATTTATGGACTCAACCTATTTTTTTCCAAAATAAGGGTTTCTACGGAGAAGCATTTTCGAAATACCCGATGTTTGATAGTTTTTGTAGTTAAAATAGGGATAATCCGAAAATACATCTTCATACTCACCCCATTGACCAACTGTTCATACAAAACATGTGTTATTTAGTGACAAACTTGTTAATAGGATGAAACATAAAATTTTATTTAAATTGACCCCAATTGTTATACAATTAATGTTGAATATAAATTACATATGTATCACATTGTATTTAAATTACATCGGTGTCAACAATACATACAAATAATCAGTCACCATCTAAATACATAGTTAAATAAAAACTAAAAAGCATAAAAAAAACATGTGTCATCGCCTAAATATATTTCTATGGATGGTTCCGCCTTGAAATTTTCCTTATTAGATTCTCTTTCAATCTCGATCAACTTTGTGAACTCTTCCATCCTTTCCAGAAAGTGATCCGGCCAAGTTTCATCCTCTTTTGTGAAATGTGTCATCCACTCTGGTGATATCTTTGGTATATGACACCCCGGTTTAAAATAAACTTGAACAAAATATTGTGATTTTGAAAGTCACCCAATACGCATGATGCACTCTGATAGATTTTGAGGTGGCTACTCTTAAGTGGAGAAAATATTTTTGAGAAACTATATCTTTTCAGATCAATACACACCCTATTATAAATACTTAATATAATATTACTCATTTCAAGGAAGCACATCCATTTTTCCATTGGTGTCGGACCACTAACACAAGGAACAAGAGCATCGTGAATTGCACTTAAATATTCTTTTTTTTTCTCGTATAGCGATCTGTATGATTCCCTATGCGCCTTCAACTCTTGGAGAATTTATTGGAGGAAAAATGTTTGGTACTCCTTGTAACACCTCAAAATTTGCCCTCATGTTTCTAACTTTGGCTGGCTTATGCTTCATTGCATTTTTGCATAATCATCATTTGCATATCATTGGCCTTAGCATGGGATCAAGGTATCTAAGTCAAATCAAAGGAGCCTTGAGCCTCAAGAGATCTTAATTGACCTACCACCTCATCATGTGATCAAGCTTGACAAGAAATCTCAAGGAAACCACCTTTTCCTAACCAGTGCAAGATTAGGGTTTTGGGATTCTTGAGTATAACACTTCAATCGCCAATATTTTTTAGCTTTTATCATCTCCAAATGACATATCTCATCTTTGTTTGAGAAGATACACATCATACTCAGAGGAATTTGGATTTTGAGGATGTGCTGATTTCTCTTAGACTAAGGGTTCAAAATTAGGGTTTGCCATAAAATCAGTTTATTTCTGATTTTTTGGGTAAGACTTGATGCTATGGTATTCTACATGTCCTCAAGGGTCTAAGGATGAATAATTGTCTATCAATTTGAGTTGAAAGGATTTCAATTGATCAATTGATTGAAAATCAAGAGAATTGGGGAAAAGTCAACTATGTAGAGGAAAAAGTCAACTCCTGACTTTTTGAGGTCAAAATATTGTTCCTTATGTCAAAAATGATCATTGGTGAATATTTGATCAAGAAATAATGAGAGATTCATCAAAAATCAAGAAATGTGCAAAGTTGCCAAAAATAGAAATTAGGGTTTCCATTTATGGCAAGTTTTGGCAAGGTGAGAGGTCAACTTTAGAGCATTCTTTCTCCATGTTCCAAGCACCAAATTGAAAGGTTAGGGAGGCCTATCAAAAGTTCACCTTTCAGGCTTCAAAACCATACCAAGAGACAGTCCATTGGATTAAAATTGAGAATGATATGATGGATCAAAGTGGAGAGGAATCAAGGCAAAATGGCAAGTCATGACCACCCAGTGCGCCATAATTTTCACAAACACTTGGTGTGAATGCTATGCCCAAGTTCATGGCCAAATATCTCATTGATAGAGGCTTCATTTAGAAAATTGTTTAACATCACTCTTGTTCATTTCCATCTCCTCTTCAATTCCTGTGTTTATAGATTTTTCATGTGATCATTCCTTTGAGAGTTATGGTGGCTCAAAGTGGGCAACCTCCCACTGATCTCTTTCACACGCCATGGTAGGTCAAGGCCAGGTCAGGTTGGCATGCTACATCAGTTATGTATCAACATTTTCATAAGACATTTTCACATTGTTAGAGATTCCATTTGCAAATATGTTTCACACCAATGTTGTTGTCCTTCATTTCCTCTTTCCAAAGACCCCAAAATCAAATGTTTTCATCCATTGGTCATGAAGATGCAAAGCTCCAAAGACCATAGCAGACTAACTGTTTTCTTCCCAGTCAAGTAAACAAAACCAACATAAAACAAGTTGCCTTGTTGGTACTCATGCGCATGCTGAATGTTATGTACCATCCCATGTCATCTTTACCATAAAAAACAAAACAAACTTTACACATATCATCCCATGCCCATGTATTATTTACTACATATGTTCAAACCAAGTGAAATAAGAAACTTGCAAGGCAAGCTCTTCAGTACAACATCGCCACCATTCATTCTAACCCTCACCATAACTTCATGTTGCTCTCCTCACTCTAACAAAAACACCATAACTCGGATCTAACTAACTTGACTCACTTAACTCATTTAACCAAGCTTCTAACTGTTAACCACAGTTGGTTAACAGTTAACCTCACATATAAATAGAAATTCCAACTGAATTGCAAGGAAGATTGGATCATTTCTCACATTTTCAAAAGACCTCACATTTTCTCTCTCTGAGTTTTGCTCTCTCTCTCTCTCTCTCTCTCTCTCTCTCTCGTGCTCATTCTGTTTGCAAGTTGTTCAATCTTCTTTAAGGTTCATCATCATCATCAAGAGATCTTGAAGCTAGTAGCATTGAATTCTCAAGTTCATCTTGTTCTCCAAGGTTCTTCATTCCAAATTCACTGATTCAGAACAGTTCATAGCCTTTATTTGGCTATTTTGAAGTTCAAGAAGCAAAAGGAACCTCCTCTCTGGATTTCGTTTGAGCTAAGCAGCTTCAAAGTACAAGTTTCAGTTCAAACTCTTTACTCTCTTTATGCTCTGATTCCAATTGTTTTTGTTTGTTTTGAGCTCAATATGAGCGATGTAATCATCCGACTAGTTGATAGGCTCCATAAGAGCATATATTCAAATTCTAGGGCAAACTTTGTGGCTTCGAATCTCTGTGCACGTGTGTTATTTGTGATTTTTGTTGCTGGAAGCTTGATCTACTAAGTGACAGGAAGAGAATGGTGTGTGATTTGTGTGTTTCTGGTCACCTGAAATTCTGTACACGGTGGAGGCACACCGGAGAAGACGACCGGAGTCTTCTCCGGCCACCTGAAAGTTCATCTGAACTCAAAACCCTAGCATCTCTCAGTTTAAAACACAACCGTCGGATCATGTGGATCTAGCGCACATAAGTTTGCCAGCGAATTAATGAGGATGGTGGAGGTCACGTGACTTCAATTTTCTGATTTAATTTTAATTTTGTGCTCATGTGTGTGTGGTGTGTGATTGCTTACCATGTGTATGCTTCTTGTCCACCTGATTGTGTTACTTTGTGTGATCATCATGCGCTGACTGGATCATGTGGTTCATGTTGAGTCAATCATTTGACTAATTTCCATGAAATGGACCTTCTCAGAAGATGCTTGTTGGATTGGGCTCAGAATGTTATTCGCACCCTCCAATATTAAGCCTAATGCGCTTCTGAACTGAGTAATTACTATCTGTGCACCCCCTGGCTATTTCTCTTGTTTTTTTTTTTATTTTCTTTTCCTAATTGTTTGAATTTTGTTTTCTTAAAAATAATTTTTAGCATACAAAAACTCCACAAAAATTCATGGAGCATTCTAATGCGTTTAAATAATTGTTGCATATTTTTATTCCTGATTTTGATATGTTTTAATGTTTTTTTTCATTATTTCCTTTTATTTTCTTTTTTGTATGATCCTATGTTCATATGCATGCATTGTTGGATTTATTTGGCATAGTTCCAAAGTGAATTTGCTTCTGATACTTGGAACACACTTGTATGATATCTTGATGCACTTCATTCATTTTTTGTGAATTTTTAAAATCACTTTTGAATGGTGTTTGAACCCTATCTTTGTGCATGAATGTTGTGTGGCTTGAATGAACTTGTGGAGTACATTTGAACATGTTTCTTAATGATTTTTGCACCAAACTTTTGGGAAATATGTACATACTATTTGAAATTCATTTGACTTGCATATGGGAATTCTCTCATTCTTCTAACTTGGTTTTGTGAATTGTTTGAGTGCATCTACATATGTATGTTGTTATAGGATCATGTGCTAGGGTTTTGAAATACATTATGTGCAATCCTATTTGGTACTTGTTGAGACTTTTGACATATGATTGTATGAACATTATAGGTCATTCACATCAAATTATAGGTCATTGTTTGTTCATCCTTACATGACTTGTATTCACATGTTTTGACTTGAAATGTGTTGTGTAATTGTGCATTCTCACTTGACTTTCTTTGAGCACATGTTTGTATCAACCCTTGTATGGTTTTGCACATTCACTTTGACATGATTCCACTTCTGTTTGTGATCATTCTTAACCATATTCCATGACCTATAATTGCACATCACGTTCCTCTTAAGTTCATAAACTTTTACATGCTTAGTTGAAATTGTTTGAAACTAATTTGCTTCTAATCTTCTTTGTGCTTCAACATGGTGCTTGTGTGGACTTTGTACATGCATTATTGACTTTTAAATGTCATTTCAAATGTCATGAGCTACTGAATTGCATTCATTTGCATGATTGTTCATTTTTCATCTTTATCTTTGACTTGCATTACAAGTATGCATCATTGTTGAACTTCAATTGTGTTTGTTCACTTCTTCTTACTTCATTTCTTTAAATGCTTGCATCCATGACTTGTATGTTCATTCAATGATATTCATATGCATTAATAAATGTCATTCACTTCTAACTTTGATGTTTACATGTGCATTTATACATGTTTACCTTTCATAAGCATTCATTGTTCATTAGTGATGAACAACTTGCATTTGCATGATTGCTTGGCACATAGTTTGCTTTTGTTTGATTTCATATGGCATGTTTACATAAGTAGGATACCTATGCATGTACCTACTGACTTGGATTGTCTCTTAACCATTAGGACCTTTCCCTTTTGGTTTTCGTGTTGTTTTCTTCTTAAGTTGTCTTCTTAAAACAACTAGTATTGTTTGGACTAGTTTCTTTCACTTGTTCTTATTACTTGTGATTGACTTTATGCTAACCTTTTGTGTAGGGGCAGAGGTAAGGTACTTGAACATGTGGATGGTTATCCATGTTCATCTCTTCTTTCATTTCTCATTTATTTTACTTCTCTTTGTCTTATGTGAATAGCATTATATAATGCTTGATTGTGTACAACTTTCTCACATCCCTTTGGGATCCTAGCTCATCCTTAATTTTTTATTAAGGTGAGGTAGGATAAGCATTAGGTAGTGCTATCCATCTCTTCTCTTTAGACTTAGGTTCTCAAACCTTGACCTTAGGGCCACGTTTGCATGATAACATTAGGAACAATTAGTTTCCCTTTAGTGTTTTCTTTTCGACTTGAGTCTTCTCTTCTCATCTCATAACCACTTATAAAACACTTAATAAGGTTAACGTGTATTGCGCATGAGTCTTGTACATGGGAAATGGAGAATGGGGGGCTTCCTTTCACTTTCCTAGAGTGTTTAGCGCGCGTCCCGTCTTGGGTCGATGTGCGACGCATTCGATCCTATGTTGTAGACTTAGGTGCAATGCAAGTTATGAACTAACTTCAATCCACTTCTTGTCTAAAAAACATAAAACAAACTCAATCCTTTTTATCCTTCGGGATTGTTAAGTTTCAAACCTCATTTTCATAAAAGGGCACGTTACTTCCGTCTCGTCGCAAACAGACATCGACCCTAACTTCCGGACGCGAACTTAACCTTGCTCATAAAATACACTCATACCTTGTTAGGTCGAACTACGACTGCTCTGATTTCCTCTCTCTTGTCCGATTGAGGATACGTAGGCACAAGACAGCGATGTCTTGGCGAGTAACCTCCCCCCTTAGTTCGTGTCTGAACTACGTTGACTCTGACTTTCCCATTGCACGAGGGAATACGTTGACATAGGACGAGCGATGTCCTATCGAGTCACTTCTTTTTCTATTCTCCCCGGTTTCTTCGTCCATTCCCATTCCTTTTATTTTCCAGTAGCAGTGGAGCTCCAGACGATGACACCCTTTGATCGAGACAACAAGCGTGGATCCCATCGAGTACGATGGACGTGTGGGGTGCTCATACCTTCCCCTCGCGTAACCGACTCCCTTACCCGTTTCTCTTGGTCGTGTGACCATGCTTTTCCTTCCCTCAGGTTTACGCAGTGTTTCCTTTCCCTCTCGTGGGATAAATACACATTGCTGGCGACTCTGTTTTCGCGCCACTTTCGCGTTTGTACCTGGATGAAAATCCCGGGAGCGACAGCTGGCGACTCTGCTGGGGAATGATAGACCTCTCGCTGGTCCATCCTCTTTGCGAGTTAATCCTAGCGCTTGTTTGTTTTGTTTTCTTTGGGTGTTTATCGTGGTGCTTTACTATTACTGTATTACTGCTTTACTGTTTTACTGTTTTTACCGCATTTATCGCATTGCATTGTCATTATATGCTGGACTGTGCGGTTGTCTTCTGTTTGGTGGGCAGGGTGTTCTGAGAGATAAGCCCATTACACATGCTTGAGTGCACTTGTAGGACTAGAGTGGAAAGTAGTGTGGCCTACGTAGCGTCTTGGTACGTAGGGTTTACATGAAATCCACACCCAGACGAGGTTTTCTTGGGAGATGTTCTGATTTGCGCGTCTTGTGCATTTTGGAGTGTTAACCTTGAAATCTGTCGACTCTGGTGACCATTCCCGAGGACTCAGTTGCGGCACTCCTCCCGAGATGTGATAATGGCAGACCAGAAATGGTAAACCCATTACGCATTCTTGATCCGAGGACCCAATGCTGGGAACTTGCTATAGGATATCCTTTTTGAAAGCGAATCAGTGGAGGCGCTCCTCGATTGGCGATAGTATTGTACCCCGAGGGATGAATGTACTATTGCTTCTCGACCTCAGTGCCAGAAGCTGAGGACCTTTCATTTTCTAGTACTCACATGTGAGAATGGGCGGGTGTTTGCAGGTTTGCAGGTAACCATAACCTCCCACATACCCGGTTTTCTGGTATTATTGCACCAAAGGACTATTCATCCTACTATATTCAGATTGGTTCTTGTCCACAGTCTGTGATATTCTCAGATCTACACTGACACCGCTCACAGTCCAGCACAGACACGCGGTACCTTGATCCCATGCTTTTTGCATTGCATTATCATGTTATAACATTCATGTTTATCATTTACAATTGCTTACTTTACCTCTGATTCCAGTCAATGGGTTCGACAGAGACAAATGCTGAGAGGAAGAATAATGTTGCTTACAGATTTCCAGAGCCAACCTTAGACCTAATTCGCAAGGTGGTAGGCATGGCTGACCCGAGTGTTCTTATCATCTTCCAAAAGAAGTATGGGAGATTGGTGAAAATGGTCCGTAACATTACAAAGTATGAGCATGAAGCTCTCCACACATTATTGCAGTTCTATGAGCCATCGTTGAGATGCTTTGTCTTTCTGGAGTATATCTTGATGCCTACATTGGAGGAGTTTTCGTTCATCTTGGGCATCCCAATCAAATCAACAATACCATTCTTTTATGGGGATCATCCTAGCATAGAAGAAATTGCAACTGCCTTGCAGGTGGAACAATCAGTGCTGAAGAGAAATGTTGCTAGTAAGAATGGAGTTAAGGGATTTCACTTGGAGTTTCTTACCAACCAAGCTCAAGAGTGTGCCAACGCCAAGAATTGGGAGGTCTATAATTCTATCCTGTCCTTGTGCATCTACGGTATCATTTTGTTTCCTAAACAACATTACTTTGTGGATATGCACGCAGTAAGGGTTTTCGTCTTGAAAAATCCCGTTCCTACTTTGTTGGGTGATTTCTACCACTCTGTGCATTTCAAGAATGAGAAGAGAAGGGGAGGACAGGTTAACTGTTGCACTCCACATTTATCCCACTGGTTTTTGAAGCATTTACCTCAGGACGACGCCTTTGTAGACACGAAGGATTCTCTGAAGTGGTCTAAACGGATAATGGGGTTGACTGCTGATAACATTGTTTGGTTTGATCATTAGTTGCAAGGAGTAGAGATTATTACCAGCTGCGGGAACTTTCCGAATGTGCCTCTGATAGGCAGGAAAGAGGGAATTAACTACAACTCAATCCTGGCTATCAGACAATTTGGATATTCCTCAAGGAATCCTCCTGCTAACCGAGATATCGAAGAATCCTTATTCTTTAATGGGGCTGAGGACAAAGAGGCGCTAAGGGAAGTGGTGAGCGCTTGGAGGCATTTGCACAAGACAGGAAAAACCGTCTTAAGGAAAGGGGACTGTAGAGCCTACCCTGATTACACAAGGTGGATCCAGCGGAAGGTAAAAGAGGTGTTCTTGCCTTTCTCAAGAGAGCCCCCTCTATACCCAGTGATGCAGGAACAACCTACCACAATGGCCATTGAGGAATTCAACAAATTGCAGATTCTGGTGAAAGAGCTTAGAGTGGAGAATGCTGATCTAAGCAACCGTCTTCAAGACGCTTTACATACCAACAAGGAACTGGAATGCAAAGCCCAAGACGCAGAGAAGATCTTAACATCAAGAGAAAAAGATTTTTCCGACAGAGCCCGACATTGCCAGAAAGTTAATATGGCTGTCGAAACTTCTGCTCAAACTTACATCAGACTAAGCAATCTTTGGCCGAAACAAAAGCCAAGCTTATTAAACTTCAGCAAGCATGGGACAAAGTTAGAATTGAGAATGCAGAGTTGCAAGAGCAATTAAAGACCAGAGACGATGAACTTCAGAGATCCATGAACAACGAAGGAAACATCGTGAAGACATCGGTAAAAGCCAAGAGCAGTTGAAGAAGGTTAAAGACGAGTTGAAAGCTTCCAAGAAAGAACTTGAAGATGTTATGGCAGAGATGGAAGAGCTCAAAGTACAAGTGGGTGTGAAAAGGCCTAAAGAGATGAATAATGACGAGGCTCTTTTGATGTTATGGCAGATGTGAAGCTCGATGAAGTTGAGTGGGTGCGTTCCAGATTGAGTCAGTTGAACCTTATTGAGGAAAAGAGATTGGCGGTCGTTGCACATGGTCGGTTGTATCAGAGCAGGATGAAGAAAGCCTTTGATCAGAAAGTGCGTCCTCGGTGTTTTTAGGCTGGTGAATTGGTTTTGTAAAGGATCATTCCTCCTCAAACAGATCAGAGGGGCAAATGGACTCCAAACTACGAAGGGCCATATGTAGTAAGACATGTTTTCTCTGGTGGAGCCTTATTACTCTCAACTATGGATGGCGAAGATTTTACGTCCCCTGTGAACGCAGACGTAGTCAAAAAATACTTTGCATAAAAGAGACCCGCTGGACATAAAAAGAAGATCCAGGCAAAAAAGGGTATCCCGGCGAACCATAAAAAGAAAAGGTTCGGGCAAAAATTAGGGATAAAAAGAAAAAAAGAATAAACCCGCAAAGTTGAAAACCTGAAAAGGCAGCTTTGGCAAAAATGGGTATCCCGGTGGATTGAAACCCCGAAAAGGGCGATCCAGGCAAAAGTTAGGGATTTGAAAGCAAGAGGCTACGATCTACGTTCGGTCTCTGAACACTTTTGAAACTTGGAAATTTCGAAGAAAAGGAATCAGTCCAGTCAGTCTCTTCGAAGGTCAAAGCATCTGCGGATAAACAAGTCATATTGGGTCATAGCTTAATTGAATAATGGTGGATATATGTTCCCCACATTGCCGACATGTGTATTTTCTTTTACTCTTTTTGTGCAATTACCTCTTTTCAGGAATTGCTTCCGGATGTAAATGCCTATTTACAGGCCAATTCATTCAATAAAATTTTCATTTTATTCAAAGAGCTTTCCATTTGTGTTTTCACTTTAAATGTTTTGTTTGTGAAAACATCCGATATTTTTTATAAACATTGCATGCGAAAATGTTAAGCTTTGCGAAGCATATCGGAAAACAGTGGAAATTGCTCAGACAACAGTCATTAGGATGGTAATCTAGATGGCCATTTTGCATATACTGTTGATTTTGTTTGTAAGGTAGCAGGCTTTCTCCCCAGTAGAGCTATTCTCCTCAGCATTGAAAGTTCATCCTCCTCAGCGGGTTGTTGCTCTCCCCAGCCAGGGTACAGAGGATTATTTCCCCAGCTAGATTTATGATTGATTACTCTCTTAACAAGCAGCCAGAAGTTGATACTTCTGCATCCCCATCAAGAGACTGTTGGAATACCTTCTTTGGACAAAGAGGTTGTTTTCCCCACAGAGTCTTGGCATTCATTTTCCTCCGCTAGTCAGGAAGTGTTTTTCTCATCAGTAACAATATGGTCTGATCCCTAACAGATGAGTAAATCTGATGGTATCCCCTAGCATAGTTGATGTCATTAATCATCATTCCCTAAGCAGGTTTGCTAATAGTGGTTGATATTCCCCAGCAGGGTGAAGGTACAGATGTCTCCCAGCAGCAGGTTAAGTTCAGTAATATCCCTAAGCAGGTTCGGTATTATTGACTTGTCTCCCCAAGCAGAGTTTGGTGGTGGTCTTCACAGTGGTTTGTTCAACAGCGGTTGACATCCCCGGCAGGTCTAAAGTCCAACTGTTATTAGCATCTTTCAGATCCAGGTTTTAGGTTCTATCTTCGGTAGAAGCCATGGGTAATCTCCAGCGGAGAGAAATTTCTTGGGTTCCATCTGCAATATTCATCCATCTCCAACAGAGTGGAATTTCTCTCAGAGTCTTCATCTCCAGCAGAGTTTGTGATCGGGAAGTCGTTCAGTGAAATCTTCCTTAGCAGGGTCTTTTAATTCAGAGGACAATTTAATTTGTCATCCCCGTGGAGTTGCCTTCGTCTTCAGCATTTATTTTGCTGAGACGCTCCTTTTGCATTGCATAAATATTCTTGCATGGCATCCTCCCAGACGCGTAGCATTTCCATTGCGAATGGAGCATTACGCCATAGAAAAATTCAAACATATGCATTCGAAGCATAAGCCAAGTTTGATATCTTTTACTAGTTTCTTTCCCTAGCAGAAAGTGATAAACTTAGGAGTGGTTGTTTGGCATTACACCGCAACCAGTGGATTCGTCCTTCTTATCCCTTATTATACTCCCCTACAGAGTTGTCTGTTTAGATTTCTCTTTTCCCCAGCGGAGTCATCTTTGTAGATCTGTTGATTCTACTAATCTTTGGAGTCCCCCTTCGGTCGGTCTCCCTTTTCGAGTTCCCCTTCGGCCGTTCTTGACGTATTCTTTTGTTGGAGTCCCCCTTCGGCCGGTCTCCCTTTTCGAGTTCCCCTTCGGTCGTTCTCGATGTTCTTTTGTTGGAGTCCCCCTTCGGCCGGTCTCCCTTTTTTAGTTCCCCTTCGACCGTTCTCGACGTTTTCTTTTGTTGGAGTTCCCCTTCGGCCGGTCTCCCTTTTCGAGTTCCCCTTCGACCGTTCTTAATGTTCTTTTGTTGGAGTCCCCCTTCGGCCAGTCTCCCTTTACGAGTTCCCCTTCGGCCGCTCTCGTATTCTTTTGTTGGTTAGACCATCTTCGGTCGGTCTCCCTTTTCGAGTTCCCCTTCGGCCGTTCTCGACGTATTCTTTTGTTGGTTAGACCCCCTTCGACCGGTCTCCCTTTTCGAGTTCCCCTTCGGCCGTTCTCGACGTATTCTTTTGTTGGAGTCCCCCTTCGGCCGGTTTCCCTTTACGAGTTCCCCTTCGGCCCCTCTCGTATTCTTTTGTTGGTTACACCCCCTTCGGCCAGTCTCCCTTTTCGAGTTCCCCTTCGGCCGTTCTCGACGTATTCTTTTGTTGGTTAGACCCCCTTCGACCGGTCTCCCTTTTCGAGTTCCCCTTCGGCCGTTCTCGACGTATTCTTTTGTTGGAGTCCCCCTTCGGCCGGTCTTCCTTTTCGAGTTCCTCTTCGGTCGTTCTCGATGTTCTTTTGTTGGTTAGACCCCCTTCGGCCGGTCTTCCTTTTTGAGTTCCCCTTCGGCCGTTCTCGTATCTTTGTTTGTTAGACCCCCTTTGGCCGGTCCTTTCTTTTTGAGTTCGCCTTCGGCCGTTCTCGTATCCTTTTGTTGATTAGCTCGCCTTCGGCCGGTCTTGCCTTCCTCCCCAGCGTAGCTTGCCTTCGGTCGGTCTACCTTTGTTGGAAATTTCCCCTTTGGCTGGTATTTCTTTTCGAGTTTGCCTTCGGTCGTCCTCGTGTTGTTCTATTTGTTAGTCCGCCCTCGGCCGGTCTACCCCCGCCGAATCCGCCTTCGGCTGGTCTTTCTTTTCGAGTTCGCCTTCGGCCGCCCTCGTAATTGCCTTATTTCATTACCCCTACAGGTTGCAAATTTCCAGGTTATTTTGGTATTCAAACTCTGTGTATCCTGATTGTCTGAAAGCCGTTGCTATCATACCCTCGGATCCAAGAAGTTTGAATAGGGGAAGCTGTAACACCTCAAAATTTGCCCTCATGTTTCTAACTTTGGCTGGCTTATGTTTCATTGCATTTTTGCATAATCATCATTTGCATATCATTGGCCTTAGCATGGGATCAAGGTATCTAAGTCAAATCAAAGAAGCCTTGAGCCTGAAGAGATCTTAATTGACCTACCACCTCATCATGTGATCAAGCTTGACAAGAAATCTCAAGGGAACCACCTTTTCTTAACCAGTGCAAGATTAGGGCTTTGGGATTCTTGAGTATAACACTTCAATGGGCAAGATTTTTGAGCTTTTATCATCTCCAAATGACATATCTCATCTTTTTTTGAGAAGATATACATCATACTCAGAGGAATTTAGATTTGGAGGATGTGCTGATTTCTCCTAAACTAAGGGTTCAAAATTAGGGTTTGCCATAAAATCAGTTTATTTCTGATTTTTTGGGTATGACTTGATGCTATGGTATTCTACATGTCCTCAAGGGTCTAAGGATGAATAATTGTCCATCAGTTTGAGTTGAAAGGATTTCAATTGATCAATTGATTGAAAATCAAGAGAATTGGGGAAAAGTCAACTATGCAGAGGAAAAAGTCAACTCCTGACTTTTTGAGGTCAAAATATTGTTCCTCATGTCAAACATGATCATTGGTGAAGATTTGATCAAGAAATAATGAGAGATTCATCAAAAATCAAGAAATGTGCAAAGTTACCAAAAATAGAAATTAGGGTTTCCATTTATGGCAAGTTTTGGCAAGGTGAGAGGTCAACTTTAGAGGATTCTTTCTCCATGTTCCAAGCACCAAATTGAAAGGTTAGAGAGGCCTATCAAAATTTCACCTTTCAGGCTTCAAAACTATGCCAAAAGCATGTCCATTGGATTAAAATTGAGAAAGATATGATAGATCAAAGTGGAGAGGAATAAAGGCAAAATGGCAAGTCATGACCACCCAGTGCGCCATAATTTTCACAAACACTTGGTGTGCATGTTGTGCCCAAGTTCATGGCCAAATATCTCATTGATAGAGGCTTCATTTAGAAAATTGTTCAACATCACTCTTGTTCATTTCCATCTCCTCTTCAATTCATGTGTTTGGAGATTTTCCATGTGATCATTCCTTGGAGAGTTATGGTGGCTCAAAGTGGGCAACCTCCAACTGATCTCTTTCACACGCCATGGTAGGTTAAGGCCAGGTCAGGTTGGCATGCTACATCAGTTGTGTATCAACATTTTCATAAGACATTTTGACATTGTTAGAGATTCCATTTGTAAATATGTTTCACACCAATATTGTTGTCCTTCATTTCCACTTTCCAAAGACCCCAAAATCAAATGTTTTCATCCATTGGTCATGAAGATGCAAAGCTCCAAAGACCTTAGCAGACTAACTGTTTTCTCCCCAGTCAAGTAAACAAAACCAACATAAAACAAGTTGCCTTGTTGGTACTCATGCGCATGCTGAATGTTATGTACCATTCCATGTCATCTTTACCATAAAAAACCAAACAAACTTTACACATATCATCCCATGCCCATGTATTCTTTACTACATATGTTCAAACCAAGTGAAAGAAGAAACTTGCAAGGCAAGCTGTTCAGTACAACATCACCACCATTCATTCTAACCCTCACCATAACTTCATGTTGCTCTCCTCACTCTAACAAAAACACCACAACTCGGATCTAACTAACTTGACTCACTTAACTCATTTAACCAAGCTTCTAACTGTTAACCACAGTTGGTTAACAGTTAACCTCACATATAAATAGAAATTCCAACTGAATTGCAAGGAAGATTGGATCATTTCTCACATTTTCAAAAGACCTCACATTTTCTCTCTCTGAGTTTTGCTCTCTCTCTCTCTCTCTCTCTCTCTCTCTCTCTCTCGTGCTCATTCTCTTTGCAAGTTGTTCAATCTTCTTCAAGGTTCATCATCATCATCATCAAGAGATCTTGAAGCTAGTAGCATTGAATTCTCAAGTTCATCTTGTTCTCCAAGGTTCTTCATTCCAAATTCACTGATTCAGAACAGTTCATAGCCTTTATTTGGCTATTTTGAAGTTCAAGAAGCAAAAGGAACCTCCTCTCTGGATTTCGTTTGAGCTAAGCAGCTTCAGAGTACAGGTTTCAGTTCAAACTCTTTACTCTCTTTATGCTCTGATTCCAATTGTTTTTGTTTGTTTTGAGCTCAATAGGAGCGATGTAATCATCCGACTAGTTGATAGGCTCCATAAGAGCATATATTCAAATTCTAGGGCAAACTTTGTGGCTTCGAATCTCTGTGCACGTGTGTTATTTGTGAGTTTTGTTGCTAGAATCTGGATCTACTAAGTGACAGGAAGAGAATGGTGTGTGATTTGTGTGTTTCTGGTCACCTGAAATTCTGTACACGGTGGAGGCACACCGGAGAAGACGACCGGAGTCTTCTCCGGCCACCTGAAAGTTCATCTGAACTCAAAACCCTAGCGTCTCTCAGTTTAAAACACAACCGTCGGATCATGTGGATCTAGCGCACATAAGTTTGCCAGCGAATTAATGAGGATGGTGGAGGTCACGTGACTTCAATTTTCTGATTTAATTTTAATTTTGTGCTCATGTGTGTGTGGTGTGTGATTGCTTACCATGTGTATGCTTCTTGTCCACCTGATTGTGTTACTTTGTGTGATCATCATGCGCAGACTGGATCATGTGGTTCATGTCGAGTCAATCATTTGACTAATTTCCATGATATGGACCTTTTCAGAAGACGCTTGTTGGATTGGGCTCAGAATGTTATTCGCACCCTCCAATATTAAGCTCAATGCGCTTCTTGGCTATTTCTCTTATTTTTTTTTAATTTTCTTTTCCTAATTGTTTGCATTTTATTTTCTTAAAAATACTTTTGGGCATACAAAAATTCCACAAAAATTCATGGAGCATTCTAATGCATTTAAAAAATTGTTGCATATTTTTATTCCTGATTTTGATGTGTTTTAATGTTTTTTTTTCATAATTTCCTTTTATTTTCTTTTTTGTATGATCCTATGTTCATATGCATGCATTGTTGGATTTATTTGGCATAGTTCCAAAGTGTGTTTGCTTCTGATACTTGGTACACACTTGTATGATATCTTGATGCACTTCATTCATTTTTTGTGAATTTTTAAAATCATTTTTGAATGGTGTTTGAACCCTATCTTTGTGCATGAATGTTGTGTGGCTTGAATGAACTTGTGGAGTACATTTGAACATGTTTCTTAATGATTTTTGCACCACACTTTTGGGAAATGTGTACATACTGTTTGAACTTCATTTGAATTGCATATGGGAATTCTCTCATTCTCCTAACTTGGTTTTGTGAATTGTTTAAGTGCATCTACATATGTATATTGTTATAGGATCATGTGCTAGGGTTTTGAAATACATTGTGTGCAATCCTATTTGGTACTTGTTGAGACTTTTGACATATGATTGTATGAACATTATAGGTCATTCACATCAAATTATAGGTCATTGTTTGTTCATCCTTACATGACTTGTATGCACATGTTTTGACTTGAAATGTGTTGTGTAATTGTGCATTCTCACTTGACTTTCTTTGAGCACATGTTTGTATCAACCCTTGTATGGTTTTGCACATTCACTTTGACAAGATTCCACTTCTGTTTGTGATCATTCTTAACCATATTCCATGACCTATAATTGCACATCACATGCCTCTTAAGTTCATAAACTTTTACATGCTTAGTTGAAATTGTTTGAAACTAGTTTGCTTCTAATTTTCTTTGTGCTTCAACATGGTGCTTGTGTGGACTTTGTACATGCATTCTTGACTTCTAAATGTCATTTAAAATGTCATGAGCTACTGACTTGCATTCATTTGCATGATTGTTCATTTTTCATCTTTATCTTTGACTTGCATTACAAGTATGCATCATTATTGAACTTCAATTGTGTTTGTTCACTTCTTCTTGCTTCATTTCTTTAAATGCTTGCATCCATGACTTATATGTTCATTCAATGATATTCATATGCATTAATAAATGTCATTCACTTCTGACTTTGATGTTTACATGTGCATTTATACATGTTTACCTTTCATAAGCATTCATTGTTCATAAGTGATGCACAACTTGCATTTGCATGATTGCTTGGCACATAGTTTGCTTTTGTTTGATTTCATATGACATGTTTACATTAGTAGGATCCCTTAGCATGTACCTACTGACTTGGATTGTCTCTTAACCATTAGGACCTTTCCCTTTTGGTTTGCATGTTGTTTTCTTCTTAAGTTGTCTTCTTAAAACAACTAGTATTGTTTGGACTAGTTTCTTTCACTTGTTCTTATTACTTGTGATTGACTTTATGCTAACCTTTTTTGCAGGGGCAGAGGTAAGGTACTTGAACATGTGGATGGTTATCCATGTTCATCTCTTCTTTCATTTCTCATTTATCTTACTTCTCTTTCTCTTATGTGAATAGCATGATATAATGCTTTATTATGTACAACTTTCTCACATCCCTTTGGGATCCTAGCTCATCCTTAATTTTTTATTAAGGTGAGGTAGGATAAGAATAAGGTAGTTCTATCCCTCTCTTCTATTTAGACTTAGGTTCTCAAACCTTGACCTTAGGGCCACGTTTGCATGATAACATTAGGAACAATTAGTTTCCCTTTAGTGTTTTCTTTTCGACTTGAGTCTTCTCTTCTCATCTTATAACCACTTCTAAAACACTTAATAAGGTTAACGTGTATTGCGCATGAGCCTTGTACATGGGAAATGGAGAGTGGGGGACTTCCTTTCACTTTCCTAGAGTGTTTAGCGCGCGTCCCGTCTTGGGTCGATGTGCGACGCATTCGACCCTTTGTTGTAGACTTGGGTGCAATGCAAGTTATGAACTAACTTCAATCCACTTCTTGTCTAAAAAAGATAAAACAAACTCAATCCTTTTTATCCTTCGGGATTGTTAAGTTCCAAACCTCATTTTCAGAAAAGGGCATGTTACTTCCGTCTCGTCGCAAACAGGCATCAACCCTAACTGTCGGACGCGAACTTAACGTTGCTCATAAAAAACACTCAGACCTTGTTAGGTCGAACTACGACTGCTCTGATTTTCTCTCTCTTGTCCGATTGAGGATACGTAGGCACAAGACAGGGATGTCTTGGCGAGCAACCTCCCCCCTTAGTTCGTGTCCGAACTACGTTGACTCTGACTTTCCCATTGCACGAGGGAATACGTAGATATAGGACAAGTGATGTCCTATCGAGTCACTTACTTTTCTTTTCTCCCCCGTTTCTTCGTCCATTCCAGTTCCTTTTCCTTTCCAGTAGCAGTGGAGCTCCAGACGACGACACCCTTTGATCGAGACAACAAGCGTGGATCCCATCGAGTACGATGGGCGTGTGGGGTGCTCATACCTTCCCCTCGCGTAACCGACTCCCTTACCCATTTCTCTTGGTCGCGTGACCATGCTTTTCCTTCCCTCAGGTTTACGCAATGTTTCCTTTCCTTCTCGTGGGATAAATACACATTATTGGCGACTCTGTTTCCGCGCCACTTTCGCGTTTGTACCTAGATGAAAATCCCGGGAGCGACACTCATCTCGTTTATCAAGAAAACCCGAAACAGGTCGAAAACTGTTGTTGCCATCACCATTAACATTTACAATCCGCTCAATGTATTTGTGCATAAAAAGTTGCATCTCTTCAATGTGGATGATTTTTGTAATGGTGGTGAGGGAGATTGTTTGCTAATGTGAGCACTGTTGAAAACAATATTTTGAGATTTAGGAGTTGGAGAATCTGGAAAATGTAAGTCAACATGTTCAAAGTAAGAAGGAGGATGCTTTGTCGAATCATCACTCTGGGTCAATTTGACCTTTTTAGGAGTACCCTTTATTTTAACCTGTCCCGAGGGTGGTTTCAAATTAGTGGTTTCTGGATAGGCAATCTTCCTCAACAACTCTTTGAAACGTAATTTCACGTTGTTATCAGCTTTCATAAATCTATCGCGGACCACTTTCCATTCAGTTGTGATAGATATATTTGATTTGCCATCCTTTATCACACCATCATCATCAAACTGGACCCTTTTCTAGTGACTGTAAATTTCATTCATGTGTATCGATGTAGCAACTTTCATTTTCTTTGCAGTTAAATTAGCACATTGAAGATCGTACGTATTCCTAAGTGTACAACCACACTTTGAACCATCTAATATTATTTTCTTTCTCCTTTATCTCCGTGAGAAATAAAATTCAATCTCGCCAGAGAAATGTTGCCAACAAACTGTGAATAAAGGATGTTGTCTTTGAATCGATATTCTAATACAGTAATGCTCCGACCAAAAGATGTATGTATATCATTATGTTGATCTTGGATTATTTGGTTCACAGAGTTCTAACCTTTACAAAAATAACCTTTATTGTTTCCCAACCAATTTTTCAGTGTTGCATGTGCAAATTCAACTTTGTTAGTTGTTGTATTTTCAATGTGTCTAACTTGATCTGTCCAAGCACAAATAATCTTCTCCTTCACTTGGTCTAGAATTGCACTCTCAAGATATTTTATGAAATTTGGATATCTCACACACACCCTCCTGGATTGTATGACAGATTCTACCTATAACTCTTCTGTAGAATAATTTATAACACTATTCACGGCATCCATTATTCTTTTCACTATCACACCAACTTTGACCATTTTCTCGTCTTCACCCTTGATTTGTTTGGTCCTACTACAAGTTTAAGTCTATTTCTCACATTTTTGGTTATGTGATGCCTACAAAATAATGCATAGGATGTAGTAAACACCTTTGCAATTGAATTAATCAGTGCAGTATCGTGATCGGTTACAATGACCTTTGGCATATTTTCTTGGTCCTTTAACGTAGTCTTACACACTTCTAAAGCCCATGTAGTGTTGTCCTACTTTTTGCTTTCAAAAATGCAAAATCCACTGAAAACGTCATCTTCGTCGAAGTAACACCGACAATTTCTAGAAGTGGAAGCCTATACTTATTTGTTTTGTATGTTGAATCAATTATAAGCACCATGGAAAATATGTTTAACTACTTGATGAAATCACAATGAGTCCAGAATATATCTCGAATAATGACTTCATCCTCACACATTATGTACCTAGAAACATGGTGATCATCACCCACAAAATTCAACAGTTGTTGCATTTCAGTTCATGGTCCTCTTATCGCCTTATTATTTACGACACGAACATCATATATTTTCTTGATATTTGAGACAATGTAAGGTCTTTTCCGCTTCAACGTTTCAAGTATATTTTTGGGTGGCATCATATTCAATGTCATGTCAGAAACAAGTTCCTTATTCTCATGATTAAGTCGATATACAATGGGATGACCAGCTAACTTATGACACAAATAATGATTATGTATACCAAAAACCACATTAAATTTCCATGTACTATTCACCTTATAGTATTCGCGCACCTTAAAAGAACAATCACACTTTCTCGATTTGGTGTCATCCTGTTTCAACTTCTGAATAGGTTGTTGGTAAATGCCACTTCTTTCACATCTCATTGTTACAAATGTTTGTCTTCTATCATAACCATTATCAGACTTCCCGATTACAACATCGAACCCAAGTTTGTCGGCCTCCGTGGGAATCCATTGGAGCATATATTCATGCTTAACAAACTCCAATTTAGTTCTAAATTATTCACGAACATCTACATCGACAACAATCAATTTAACATCCACTTCGACATCGACCAATTTGATATCATCTTCGACATCGCCCAGTTTAACATTCACATACACAATAGCTTTAAGGAAAGTATCATGGTGTATCATATCTACAGTCAAGCATAACACAAAAAAAAAAAAGATTTAATATTCAAATTCAACATTAGAACAATCTGGAAATGCATATATGGGACCCGTGCAATGTAATCCAAAGATGTATCTCCAGACTTAACGTTCATTTTTACATAGAAAAACCAGACTAATACAAGAAATGTGGAAGAAAATATATGTCCTTTACCTTAAATTGCGGTTTCTTTTGCTCCTTGTGATGTGATAAAATACAAAAATGTTGTTTTGGAGTGCAAAAGTTGATTGAAAATGGGAAGAAGTTTTCTAAGGGTTCTGATAGAAACAAGTGGTGTTTGATCACGAAGAAGAAGAACATGTTGGAATAATATAGCAAGTGTGAGTAAGTGGGGAAATAGTCTCACATTGGATAGGAATGTGGTGACCTGAGCATTTATAAGTGGGAGAACTCACTCACCTATCACCTTAAGGTTTTGGGTGTATATGTGGTGTCTCTCTCACAAATGTGCCTAATCTTACACTATGTATCAATGTTCCCTAGCAAAAACTCCCGACTCACACTTGAGGGGGAGTGTTGGAATAATAAGTGGGGGGAACTCACTCACCTATCACCTTAAGGTTTTAGGTGGACAAGTGGTGTGTCTCTCACAAAGGTGCCTAGTCATACACTATGTATCAATGTTCCCTAGTAAAAACTCCCCCCAACAAATGGTATCAGAGCCTTTGGTTCGAGAAAGGGACCAAGTGTGAGTAAGTGGGAAAATAGTCTCACACTGGATAGGAATGTGGTGACTTGAGCATTTATAAGTGGGAGAACCCACTCACCTATCACTTTAAGGTTTTGGGTGTATATGTGGTGTCTCTCTCACAAAGGTGCATAATCCTACACTATGTATCAATGTTTTCTAGTAAAAACTCCCCCCAACACATGTAAGTGTGGTGTTTTATTAAATTTCCTAGTTGACATTTCCGGAGATGCATTTCCGGAATTGTAACTGAGTTGAATAAACTAACTCAATCAACTAAATGCACCATCAATGACATCCAATAGTGATTCCTGAGATGGTGAGATGGATGTCAGGATTAATTTTTGGCATAAACAAAAAGCGGTTCACTTTTGACACTTTTTTAATTTGTGTGTTCGAAGATGCATATCTCTTAAATTTTAGTTTAAAATTTCTCTCTTTCCTATTGCTATTGATCACTGTAATGATCCCTCAAACCCCTTCTATGACCCCACAAAATAGTAGAAGAGCTGCAGCATCATGACTTCTAAAAGGTAACTAATTCTAGTACTATTCCCATCTAAGTGCACATAATTGTGGAGTTATGATAAGATCAAATGAATTAGTTGTTGAGTAGGTACATAAATGGACATACTAACAATAAAAATATAAAATTAGTGGTTAACTGATATTTTAAACATTGAATATGAAATTAAAGAATTCCATTAATACACATAGGACCAGAAGAAGTAACAAAAGTTGATCAAATGACCCATTCAATCATTTTTCTGTCGGCCATGTTGCCTAAGCCTTGTTTGGCAATGTTGGGATACTTTGTTCATTCCAAAAAAAGTTTTCAGGATCAACTTCAGTCTTAACCTTAACTAACCTTTCAAAATTTTCACCAAAGTACTTCTTTCCATAAACCACTCCTTCATTGTATCCATCCTTACCATGACTATTGATACCAATATCAAGGTCTCTATAATTCAAATAAGCACTTCTTGGATTCTTTGACACAAATGGTGTCATGTAACTATACATCATTCTAATCTGACTTATAAAATTCTTTTCTAAACCAGCTTCTGATCCTTCCCAACTCACAGTGTATTGAATTTTATACAGATTCCCTGCACGGTGAGGAAACGCGGTAGCATCAGAAGTTACCTCATTCATTTTTCCACCATAAGGATTGAAATCAAGCTCAACTTTTCCAAGTTCAGTTATCTTATTCATTATCCATTTCCACCCATCTTTAGAAATTGGTGACTTTACATAATCAGATTTTCTTTTGCTGGAGTGCACTTTGTAATGGTTTCTGTCAAGAAGTGCATTTAAAGAAGAACCATCATTGTAATTAGCCCAATTAAACACAGCTTCAATCCAACTCATTTCAGAACAATTTTCCTTCTTTAGTCCCAACAAAGGAAACTCTTTCCCTAGTATTGTAACAAGTTCATCAGCACCTCCAAGAAACAAAGCTTGAACTGAAGTTCTTACGGTTTTCTGACCCTTCACAACCTTTGAATTCACAGGCTGCAAAAGTAGTCTCAAGAAAAGCCTATTGTCGGTTCGTGGCGCAACTTGTTGCCACTGGAAAACAATATCAAGAACATTTTGCTCCAAACTCTTGTCAACGGTAAAAACTGTAACCTTTTCTGGCACAGAAACAAGTTTAACAGTGTATGATAAGATGACACCAAAACTCGCTCCTCCACCACCTCTAATTGCCCAAAACAGATCTTCCCCCATAGTTTTCTTGTCAAGAATTCTACCATTGACATCAACAATTTTAGCATCAATTACATTATCAATAGATAAACCATATTTTCTCATCATGTTACCATAACCTCCTCCACTCAAGTGTCCACCAACACCGACAGTTGGACAAACGCCGGCAGGAAAGCCATGAACTTTACTCTTTTCCCATATCCTATAATAAACTTGTCCAAGACTCGCACCAGTTTGAACCACGGCGATCTCGTTTTGTATATCAACACTGATATACTGAAAATTAAACATGTCAAGGATAATAAAGGGCAAGTTAGAGATATACGAAATACCTTCAAAATCATGGCCTCCGCTTCTAATTTTGAGATGAAGACCAATGGTTTTGGAGCAAAGTACAGTGGCCTGTACATGGTTTTCATGCTGCGGGGTGACGATAAGTAATGGTTTTGTGGTGGAGGGGGTGTTGAACCTACCATTTCTAGCGAAGGCTTGAAAAATAGAGGTGTACGATGCATTGGTTTGGGCATAGACTATGTTGGAAACTTGATCTTGTGGTGTTGTGTGGCTTTTAAGACATTGAACAAAAGTTACATAAATGGACTCACTTGATGAGGCTGCTTGAGAATTAGAAACATGTTGAACAAGTAGAATTATAACAGAAAGAAATGGCAGAAGTTTTGGTTTATCCATTGGAATTCTAAAAATGGTAGAAAAGTAAAGACACATAAATGAAAGAGTTGTTGAGGGTGGGACTTTATAGGACCACACAAGTTTATGGCTTTTAGTGTGCAATAAATAATTTTGAGTTGGGATAATTTTGGTTTTTCCAGCTCATTCAAGTCTATCAGGCTAACATGCCAAAAAAGCTACAAGTATATGTGTCATTGTTTCTTCTACAGTGATATTTTCTAGATTATTGCTCTAGTTTATTCTCATATATCCCACCGAATATTTGCATTTCAGAACAAAGATTTCACAATACTATATAATAATTCAAGGGCCATACATGTCTAGAGCAATATCAGTAATAATTGTATTTCTTTAATGTTTTCACTTTGATTCTGTCTCTAGGAATGTGATTCTGTCATCATCACAAGTCACTCGGGTTAAGTGCTTGTTTAATCTAAATCTGTGTATAATTACAATAGTCACATGAACAATTCAAGGATGAGAAACCATACAATTACCATCTTTACCATAAGTTTCCTACACATGCTTGAAAGTAACAATTTGTCAGCACTAGATGTACCGGCGCTCGAGTTGAAACCTGCAATCGGTGTAGTTGGAATGCTTTGTTCATTCCTGAAGAAGTTTTCTGGATCAACTTCAGTCTTAATCTTGACCAACTTCTCGAAGTTTTGATTGAAATACTTCATTCCATAAACACGCCCTTGTTCGTAACTATTATTTCCGAAATCGTTGATACCAATATCAAGGTCCCTATAATTTAAGAAGGCTCTTCTTGGACTATTAGACACAAAAGGTGTCATGTAACTATACAGCATTCTAGCCTGATTTGTAAAATTGTTTTCTACATCAATTCCTGGTTCATCCCAATTCACAGAATACTGAATCTTGAACAAATTCCCTGCACGGTGAGGAAACGCAGTAGCATCAGAAGCTACCGCGTTCATTTTTCCACCGTAAGGATTGAAAACCAACCCTACTTTTCCCAATTCAATTACTTTCTTCCATATCCCTTCCAACCCATCTTTCGAAATTGGATTCTCCACGTAATCCGATTTTCTCTTGAGAAACTTCGCAGAATCAACGTTCCTGTCAAGAAGAGCTTCCGGTTTCGAATCATTTCCAAAACTAGCCCACCAAAGCACAGAATCAATCCAACTCATCTCAGAACAATTTTCTTTCTTCAAACCAAGAGAAGGAAACTCCTTCCCCAATAGTGTAACAACTTCATCAGCACCTCCAAGAAACAAAGCCATAACAGTTACTCTAACAGTTATCTCGCCTTTCACAACCTTAGAACTCACAGGCTGAATCAGCAGCCTCATGAAAAGCCTATCATCAATCAGCGGCGCAACCTGCTGCCATTGCAACACAACCTCAGTAACATTCTGATCCAAACTATCCAAACCCTTCGCAATGCGAAAAACAGTAACAACTTCAGGTACTTGAACCAACTTAATACTATATGATACAATAACTCCAAAACTAGCTCCGCCACCACCTCTAATAGCCCAAAAAAGATCTTCCCCCATCGATTTTCTATCCAGAATCCTACCATTAACATCAACAATTTCAGCATCAACAACATTATCAATAGACAACCCAAATTTCCTCATCATGTTACCATACCCTCCACCACTCAAGTGACCACCAACACCAACAGTAGGACAAACCCCAGCAGGAAAGCCATGAACTTTACTCATCTCCCAAATCCTATAATAAACCTCACCAAGTATTGCACCAGACTGAACCACAGCAACCTCGTTTTGCATATCAACAGTGATGTTCCGGAAATTGAACATGTCAAGAATAATAAAAGGTTGAATATTAGAGACATAGGAGATACCCTCAAAGTCATGACCACCACTCCTTATTTTGAGCTGAATTCCAATGGTTTTGGAGCAAAGTATGCTAGTTTGGACATGTGATTGTTGCTGAGGAGTGATGATTAGTAAGGGTTTTGGAGTAGAAGTTTTGTTTAATCTAGCATTACGAATGTAAGCTTGAAGAAGAGAAGAAAAAGAAGAGTTGGTTTGTGAAAAGACTATGCTGGATATTTGGTCTGAAGGGTTTGTGTGATTTGTTAAACATTCAAGGAATGAGGTATACACTGATTCTGCTGTTGGTGATGATGCCTCAGAAACAGTGAGATGGAAAAGAAGAAACAGAAGAAGAAAAACTGTAGAAGAATGAACCAAAGTGCTAGATTTTTTTTCCATTATTATTATTGGTGTTACTTGTTGTGGAAAAAACTCGGTTTGTTTCTTTGTACATTTGACAACATGACAACAACATATTAAGTGTTATCAAATGTTGTTTTATTTTAGTATTAATGTTATTATCAATTGGTTTTTCACAAGAAATCATACCAAAGAATATAGAAGATGCTGGAATAAAAATTATTTTATTACTATTATTAGATCGAAGTCGATGAAAACTTGGTTATCTTACAAAGTTTTTATCGGTTATTTCTTTAATATGTTCAAAAGTTGTATTATTTAGACACGTCAAACTTTAATATATTTATGAGAATCGCATAATATACAATTTATATGTGTATGCTTTTTGAACAGAGGAAAGAAAAAGTTGATTTTTTTTATCATTATTTATTAGTGTTATTATTTTATTATTTTTGTATCATCTTCCATTTCAAACTTGGTATGTGGGGACAATTGGACAAGAGGTGAGTAAATGCAAACCTACTTTAACAAGTAGGTCATGACAAATATTAAAACATGAGATCAAAATTAATTTGACGGTTGTACGTACTTATTACTTGCTTGACAACTAATAATTGTATTTAGTTTTTTTGTACGGTTGCTTATGGTGCAAGTCAGAGCAATTTGTATATAATTAATCATTGTTGATGATCTAATTTATGAGAAAAACTCCAATTGATAGTTCAATTTTGGTTTCTTCGTATGGTATCTAGAAAAATCAATGAGTTTCATCATTTTCTCATTCAATTTTCTTCATTTATCCTTTGTTGTTGATCTGCAAATCTATTTGCATTAGTTCGTCCACTACAACAAAAATGACTTTTGACAACAACACAAAACTGCGGCCTAAAGTGAAAAAACCGTAGCCTAAATGTTTAGGGGATGGTTTGTCGACCGTGGAATAAACGTCGTTGCCTATTCCAATATGCTACGGTTTTTATACTTTCGGCCACGAAAGTCTATAAGCGTCGTCTAAATACGTGAACAGGCTACGGTTTTTGAATTAACTTTAGACCGCGGTTTTGATTGACCCACACATTTATAACCGTTGCTGTTTAAATAGACTACGGTTTTTTAAGCCAGTTTATGTCATGGTTTTTCTTTAGGCCACATTTTAAAAATGTTGCTTAATTTTTAAACCAAAAGTTTTTATGGTTTGGTTTACACCTTTTATTTATTTATTAATTAGATAATATATTTATTTGAGGATTGACAATATTAAATTTATTTAAAAATAATATGTTAAAATAATGATAAAATTATTTTTTATTTACTTTAAAGAATTCCAGTAAATACAGTATACTCCCTCCGTCCCACAATGAGTGACTCATTTGGAATAAAATGGTGTCCCAAAATATATGATCCATTTCAATTTCCAATGCAACTTTTCCTATTTTACCCTCTAATTAATATTAATTTCATCATTTCCAATACATCATAAGAGTACTTTAGTAAAAATATCATTCTCACTCCTTTAATTATTCCTTTTTTTCTTAATCTGTGTGAAAAGTCAACTGGGTCACTCATTGTGGGACGGAGGGAGTATAACATTAAGCTCTATTTAAAGCTAAATATACAACAACAACAAAAAAAACAACTTTCTAACAACATCCTAAAAACTCTTAATACAATCCTATATATCCTTTCTTCCTCGCTCCTTTTTCCATTAAAATCAATTCACATGCCCTACAAATTTAAATCAAACACAAATTTAAATCCACTTTCTTAATTTGCAACCAAAATGTAAAAATAGAATAACTTTGAAATTCCTTGAAATCAAACAAAGAAAAATATAAAATAGAACTCATGAGTCCATATTTCGATGGTGGGTGCCAAATCTCAAGTTTGCTCCTGCGAAAGATACAAAAAAAAATATTTATAAGAATACTTAAATAAAGTAATAGTCCCCAAGTCAAACCAACCATAGGCACATTACAAAAAATTATAAAAAGAAACAAATCAATAGTATCAGATATTTTCCAAGTTATGTAGTTTTCAAAGGAATATTTGTTTAATAATAAAAATGTTATTATAAAGAAAGGATATGTCAAATCTCCCCATTGATCATATAAAATTCCTTATAAAAAACACACATAAAGTCGTTTCAAAGTGTAAGAACTTATTGATTCAATTGCCCACTTTCATTAATTAAGGTATTGGACATTTGAATTGAAATCAAGGATAAAACTCAAGTGCATAAAGCTTGAATACATGATAAAAGTACAAGGATAAAGAGTAATAAGTACTAACCCATTTTTCAATCAGTGAAGTGGAATTCTTTTTCTTTGCATTCCACCACCATAGTTTTCCCCAATAATGGAATTTCAAATTATATATACTTATATAATAAAATCATATAACAGATTGATACCAAAAGAATAATGCAAGTGTATATACAGAAGGTTTCAAAAGAATGACAGGGTAAAAATTGAAGCTTTAACAGGAACACAAATGATTTGAAACCACAAATGAGTGGAACTCAGTTTTTGTATGCTTGGTTAAAAAGATTAATTTGATTCAAATATCAATTCTTGTTTTTGGAATTCATAATAATAAACAAGATTGATACAGACTTCTGATATACATCAAAAGTCAAAGTCAATATTGAATAGTGAAAACTCTTTCCAATTTAAGGGAAGGGACAAGAAAAACACAGATAAATAATCTTTCCAGATTTACCTTTACAAGGAGATCCAAACATATTCTCATTAATCTTTTAATAAAGTCCTGTAGATGAATCAAACCCAATTTTTATATAAGTAAATATAAAAATTCAAAGAAATCGACAACAACTTGTGTCAAAGTTCACAGAAATACATCCACACACTTACTGTCAACTTAAATCAAACAAATAAGAATCATCAAATGATTCATCGATTTATCTCCTTTAAACCATTTTAAGATCCTAAATTCATCAAAACAGAAACACCCTAAGATAGCATTAAACCCCATAGTATACATTAATCTATCAAGTAAAAACCAAACATAATATTTTATTAATATTTTTTTAGATTTTTTAAAAATTAAAAATTAGAAAACTAAACTTAATATTTTTTTCAAATCTATTTTTATTCCTAAAAATACGTAACAAAAGGGTTAAAGATTCATATTTAAAAATAAATAAATCTTTTAATATTTTATTATAATATAACATTGATATGATTACTTTGACTTTTTAATGTGTTCCAACTGTATACCAATTTAATTATAAATCATTATAATTTCATGAAATTTTTTAATATGAATAATAGTAATAAAAGCCCATCAATCATATAATATAAATTCTAAAAAGAGAAAACATATAACTTATTTGTATAACTTTAAGCAAAAGCTAATTTTATTTTATTTTGAAAACATTATTGTAAATTGATTTTTTTATAAATTTAAAGCTAATTTTAAGTAGTAAATTAAGTTTTATAATTTTATTTTGAAATCTTCAGACAATAAATACATAACCGTAGTTTTTGATATTAAACAAGTCTATGGCTACGGTTTGTATATGTTGCCTTATAAATAATAATTGCTACGAGTCAAAATCGGTGGTCTTTGTATTATAAGCTACGGTTGTATGAAGCCCGCGGTTATATAACCGTGGCATAAAGACAATAGGAGACGATTATATGAAGCCCGCGTCTATATAACCGTGGCCTAAAGATAATAGGAGACGGTTTATTAGAAATTTGTCAACGCTTAAAAAACCGTAGCAGTTACTCTTTTAAGCTACGGTTTTTATGCCGTTGCCTAATTTTTCGTTGCCTAAAGTCCAAAATGTTGTAGTGGTCATTGTTTTCTTTGTTCTTATTCATTGTTTATACACGCTATGCATCATCATCTTCATCGATCCAACATGCATCCACGCGTAGCACATTAGAATCATTAGATTGATACTAAATCAACTTATTATGTTCATCCCAATGAAAATCCAAATACAATCAATGTCGATCCAAATTTAAATGGCTCAAACTATTTAACTTGGAGTAAATCTATGAAACAAACTTTGTGAATCAAAAATAAGTTAAAATTCATCAATGAATCCATTAAACTATTGCACCTAATGATTTTAATCGTACTCAATGGGAACAACATAATCATCTTATTTACTCATAGATCATCAACTTTGTCTCAGATTAAATTGTTTCAACCATCGTTATTCATGAAAATACTTTGGATATATGGAATGATCTTTATGAAAGATTCTCAAAAGTTGATCGTGTTCAAATTGCTACTCTTCATTCTTCCATCAACAACCTCAAGAAAAAAAATCAAGAAATGTCATAAAATATTTTCTTGTATTGAAAAGCTTATGGGAAGAACTCAATTTCAATCGACATTTACCTATTTGCGATTGTGTTCATAGATGTAGATGTGTTCCTCTACAACTTGTTTGATTTTTGTTGTGAAGACTCGAATTCTATTTGTGGACCCTTCACCCTCTATTAATCGCATTTATTCACTTTTAATTAAAAAGAAAGTAATCATAAGAATTTATTGTTAATTGAAGATAATTCTATTTTGATTAATGTTGTACAAAGATCTGATTTCAAGAACAAAGGTACACTTTAACGATTCCAAGATTTCAAATTGAGTTTGCACCTTTTGCCATATAAGTGGTTATTCTATAGATTTTTTGCTATAAAAAACATGGACATCCTAATTTCAATAAGGAGTTTGTGAAAATTTTACCTCATACCCTTACAATTATCCCTCTATCCCTACATTTTTTAAAATATTCCAATTCTACCCTTTTCACTTATCAAGTTTTCCGGTATGTATTTTTTCTTCACCAAATAACTTGCAATCAAGTTTTCCGATATATATTTTTTCTTCACAAAATAACTTGTAATCAAGTTTTTCGGTATGTATTTTTTCTTCACCAAATAACTTGCAATCAAGTTTTCCGATATGTATTTTTTCTTCACGAAATAACTTGCAATCAAGTTTTCCGACATGTATTTTTTCTTCACCAAATAACTTGCAATCAAGTTTACCGATATGCAATTATTCTTCACCAAATAACTTGCAATCAAGTTTTTCGGTATGTAATTTAACCGATGAAGAAAAATTACATACCGGAAAACTTGATTGCAAGTTATTTGGTGAAGAAAAAATATATACCGGAAAACTTGATTGCAAGTTATTTGGTGAAGAAAAAATACATATCGAAAAACTTGATTGCAAGTTATTTGGTGAAGAAAAAATACATACTGGAAAACTTGATTGCAAGTTATTTGGTGAAGAAAAAATACATATCGGAAAACTTGATTGCAAGTTATTTGGTGAAGAAAAAAATACATACTGAAAAACTTGATTGCAAGTTAGTTGGTGAAGAAAAAATACATATAAAAAATAAAAAATATTAAATAATAAAATTATTTAATAAATGAAAAGGGTAGAATTGAAAAATTTTTAAAAATGCAGGGGTAGAGGGATAATGGTAGGGGTATGAGGTAAAAAAATTTCGAGTTTGTTCTAAATGTGAGTTAGATGGATAATGAAACATCTTAACTAATTGATGAAACATTGATGACTTCTTCTACTAGTAACAATGTTTATATTTTTCAAGTTCAATATAATTATGGATGAGTTTAGTTATAATTGATATAATGAAAATCACTTTGGTTCTATATATTAGCATAACTGATGGGCGCGGTTATTTGAATATGCATGAAGTATATAAAATAGCAAATTTAAGTTCATAAAGTATAATGTAAAGTTACATACGTGACCAGTAAGAGATTGTTAAAATTTTGGGACACAAATGTAATATTACATGTGTTAAAATCATTATTTAATTAGTCAAAACAAAAGTGGTCTAATTAATATTAAGTTTATGGCTAAAGGTGTAGATGTCATAAAAGTTATTGTGTAGATATCATAAGTCAATATTCTAATTTGAGGAGTGATCAAATTAGAATATTGATAACTGAATAATAATCTTAAGGGAGTAACTTACTTATATGAGTTATGGTCGCCATTCGTAGAAAATATGATCAATACGGTTTATCAGGTTTCTTTCTTCATCTCCATCAAAAGAGAATCAATAAATTCTAAGTAATTCTACAAATTAAAAAATCGTATACCCGCAAACCTTCAACGATTCCAATAAAAAATTCGAGACGTTTTTTCTTTCATTCTCATGTTACATTTAAGTATCGGTTCACAAAATATGAGTTCATAGAATATGGACTCATAGCATAATTCTGTTATTAATTTCTTTATAAATAGATATTGGCAAAAAAAAATAGACCCAACAATACTCATTTAACTTTTTGAATATCTCTTGTTTCCTTTGGAACTATTTCTCTTCGTAAATATCTATGGATATTAATTGGTTTTAAAAAAAACAGCTTGTTTCATTCCGAAAAAAATATAAATATAGGCTTAATTGCTCTTTTAGTCCCTTAATTTAATTTAATGTTTCATTTTAGTCCCGTATCTAAAAAGTGTTACATGTTAGTCCTTTAAAATAATTATGTTAATCTAATTAGTCCTTTCCGTTAAATTTTGTAAAAAAAATGTTAACTTTTAATTACATGGCAATCTAGGTGGATTTTTTTTATCTACGTGGATTTAATTTTTTGGAACTATTAACTATGTGGATTTATTTTCCTTCTTTATTAACTTCTGAATTCCTCTCTTTCTCTTTTCCCTTCTCCAAAACCCTAGCAGCCACCTTCTTCTCTCTTCCTCTCTTACGAATTCCTCATTTTCTTCAGATCTTGAATCCATTATTTCTCTACACAAAGCCAACATTCCAATCACACATAAACAAATTTCAACCCACATTTCACAAATCACCTTAAACATTTTTAAAATATCTTGTTCCTGAAAACATTCAAACAATTAACAACCAAACAAATTGCAAATTCAAAAACTGAAGAAGAAGAGGAATGAAATCGCGGCCCACGTTGGAATCGAACAATTTGCTTATGTTGTTTAATTTGTGTAGATTTAATTTGTGGTTGATTCTTGCTTTATGCTTTTCGTCCCAATGCTGCAGAGATTTCTCCTAAACAGAAGCAGAAGAGTTGGAGAGGCTAACTACTTCAAACCCTATTTTGTTTGTGTTGGTTAAAGTTTTGTTTTTATGTGTGAATTGTTTGAAATTTCTACAAATGAAAGGGTTAATCTGTAAAGGGTTAGTGAGTTTTGCTCGAAATTCAATTATAATTTGTTGCTTTTTTTGTAACAGATGTTTAGATGTGCATTACGACAAAGTCCTTCTTCATCATTAGCTAATGATTGCATCACAGCACTTGTTGAAGGGATTGGTTCTGGTTTCTACAGACATTTTCTTCCATCTCTACTCTGCAAAGATGGATGCCATGTGGCTAGTTTGGCTCAGAAAATAGTTTGCTTTTACAGTATACTATCAGGTGCTGATTTACTAAGAAAAAAGCTTTCATCTGGTGTTTACTGTAACATTGCTACGGGATCACATTCTTCAAAGTAAGAGCTTACTGTTTTAGCAATGGTGGGTGAAAGGTTTGGACTTCAGCAACTTGACTCCCTGCCTTCTGGTGTATCTCTTCCACTTTGACATGTAAGATTGGTCAAGTGGTGTGAAATCTTTGTGAACTTTTTAGGCATTAATTTAAATGATTTTACATTTCTTTGTGAACTTTGTGTCCTAATTTAAATTATTGACCGGATTTGATCATCTCCTTTATATGCTCTTTTTGCTTAAGTTGTTGTTTGATTGATCTATCTGTATGCAGAGTTTGTAAAATGAAGGTTGCAGGAATTTTTGGCTTCACAATACTAGACCCTTTGGCTGTATCATTCGAGTCAGAAACTAAGAACTGAGTTGAAGGATGCTAAAATAGTGAACATACAGTTAGTTCATTTGTTGTATTACTATCTGTGTAGTTCTCCAAGAACATGGTTTTGTCTTTTTCATGCTAAATTGAAGTCTGACTGTTGTTGTAAAAGACAGTAGTATATCTTTATTATTTCTTAAAAGGGAGTATTTGATGTTGTATTATATAAACAATGGATGAGAAAAAATGGTGCGTTTTTTAGCTATGTCACTACTATCAATTTATTTTGAACAATATGTGAAAGCAAAAAATTTACTAATCAAAGTTAATAAAACAAGGATTGCATCCCATATTTCCTTCACTTTTAGCCTTAATAAATTGTAGTATCGCTCTGTCTCGTTAAATTAGTTTAATTGATAGTTGTGTAGAATCATCTCATCAAAGGTTTTATTAACTTTTCTAATTTGGTCCCTTAAATAATTATAAAGTTTCAATTTAATCCTTTTGTTGAGTCATTACACAGTTGGCACGCCATGCTGGCAAAAACTAACGTTTTCTTAGCTAAACTAACAGAAGGGACCAACAGTGCTAACAGAACTAATATTACAGAACCAAATTGTAACAATTTTTTATTAAGGGATTAAAGCGGAACTTAAAATTAACTAATGAGACCTGAGGACTAATTATGCCATAAATATATTATGAGTGATCTTAGTGCAAAAGTATATTGTATATTATAAATTTAATTGTTTTATTACGAAATCCACAGTTTATTTACACAATTTTAAGCATTATTATGAAATATTTTTTTAGAGAGCAGTCTAGTTTGCAACTTAATTAATTATCTCTTTAGTGACATTAATTATTTTCAAAAATACAAAAACAACAATATATTTTTATACAAACTCTAGCTATGTTCAGCATCTCAAGAGCAAATGGAAATGAGGCATACTCCTCGTTATACCTTTCAAACTCGAGGCAATAAATTGTTTATTAAACAGTGTTTCACATTACACATTTAGACCTACTGACTAAACTACACCGTGCAACCGTTGTAGATGATCTATACACAATATTCAGCGTTATCATTTATCATGGGAAAACTGTATCTAAGTGGAAAACTGTATCTTTGTCCAAAGCCACTATTACAAATCCTCTACAACCCACATCATCTTCTGCATTTTTTCCCTCTCAAACCCAACTACCTAACACATCAGCAGGCAATAGCTACAACAGCAGGCAATAGCTATATAGCACTAATACCTCTGAAAAAATGTATCCATATCGGTATCAGACATGTGTATCGATACTTGTGATTACGTTTAATTTATTTATTTTTTTAAATTATTATCAGTGTCGCCGTGTCATAAGTTAAAACAGTGAACAAGTTAAAATTCAATAGATCAGGATATAAGCTAAATAAGGAAATACATTTTGCCCCCTTTGAAAAGGTGAAAATGAACCTACGTTTTTATCCGTCCGCATATCAAAGATGACAATAGTCTCAGCAACTACTCCCAGAGCATTCCTCACTTAAATGCCTTCCATAACCCCTGCATTCCAAGCTCAGTTTCCACCATCTAATGGTGTGTTTGGAACTGTGGTACATAGAGTTTCAAAGTATGGAAAACTTAAGCTCCCAGTTTCAATTGCATCGGACGGTGACATAATGAAACAACCTCATAGCATCCAAATAAGTAGAATGTGAGTTGTAAGATTTACCAAACTTTCACTAGGCTGGATCTTGTTTGTATAACTTTAAGGTTGTTTTCCTTACGTAGCTTGTAGTAATAAAGACTACCAATATAAAGTGTAAGCATGTAGGATTTTCTTTTAATTAGGGTCGCTATGCATCAGGAATGTGTTTAATGACTACATCAAGGTTAAAACAGATTGGGCTTATGAAACATTTTCTTCTACTTTTTTCTGGTGTCTTCTCTTCGGCAGTATCCCAGGCCAAATCTCCTTCCCATTCTTTTCCTCTATTTCTCACTCCAGTTATCTAGTCCTCCTATCCTTATCATGAAGTATAGAATACAAAGATATTGACCCTTGTATTAATTTTCTAAAAGCTAGGGTCAGAATTGTGATTACTTTTCTTTTACAAAAGCGAATATACAAGCAAATAAAGGAAAGCGAGAAAGATTAAGCTTATCCAACCTCACTGGCATATTAACTATTAGAAATGCCACTGCTGCAAGCTTTCTGTCATATTTATCAGCTGATTGTGGATTCATCTATGCTGCCGTGAGCCTAAGGTAGTCATAGATTTTGTCTTGTGCATCTTATCTGCTACCAATAGTCACCACATGAGCAGACCCCATCTTGAAAATGATGATATCGAATAGGGTCTCTAATTACAATGTGCCGCTGCTCTTGTTTTGCTACAAGTTTCGCAAATATATGACAATCTCCGCAGATCTTTAGGTTCTTCCATATTCTAATAGTTTTCTCCCTAGGAAAACTTATTATGCCGAAAACAATTGCCAGTTTTTCACTGTGGTGTCGAAGGGAGTATTCACTCTGTTCTTCTCCTAGATCTTGTAGCACGAAATTTGTATCAGGAACATATCCAGCATCAGTTAGCCTGCGAATATATTGGTTTAACTTTCTATTGATCTCATCTATTTGAGGATGAGATTTATCTCCCACAATAAAAGCATGTATTTGGTTATTGACTTCAATCCAACTACATCCAGGTTCTTTCCTTATCCCCCTTGCTCTCATGGTCCTCCGAACTTCTGCAACATCATCCCACCTTTTTGAATTTGCATAAATGTTGGATAACAATACATAGGCCCCCGTGTCATGTCGATCCAACTTAGTAATTTCCTTAGCAGCATATGTGGCTAAATCCAAATTCCTATGGGCCCTGCACGCATCAAGCAAAGTCCTCCACGTCACAACATCCGGCTCACAAGTCATTTCATGAATCAACGTAACCATTTCATCAAGCTTCCCTGCTCGCCCAAGAAGATCAAGCATGCAACAATAGTGTTCTCTTCCAGGATCAATCCCGTAAAGGTTCTTCATAGATCGAAAATAGTACCAACCTTCATTTACTAGCCCTGCATGACTACACGCAAACAGAACCCCAAGAATTGTAATATAGTTTGGTCTTGGACCCGAGACTTTCATGGAATCAAATAAATTGAGTGCCTCTGTACTGTAACCATTTTGAGCCAACCCGGCAATCATGGTGCTCCAGGAGATTACGTCCTTACCAGCCATCCGATTGAAAATGAATTTCGCATCTTCCATACTACCACATTTACAATACAAATCTAAAAGCGCATTGTTAAGAATAAGATCTTGGTCAAACTTCAGCACATGAACATGTGCCTGTCTCCCTAACTCCAACAACGACAAACTTGTACACGCTCTCAAAACACTTGTGAGTGTTGACTGATCAGCTGAAAACCCTGCTCTCCTCATGCTCTTGTATAGGCTTAAAGCTTCATCCCCATCACTATGCTGAGCAAAAGCAGCAATAATGGAATTCCAAACAACAGAGTCTCCGGTCACCATCTCACGAAAAACACCTAGTGCGTCCAACAACTCACCCATCTTCGAGTAAGCATCAATAAGAGCACTCCTAACAAATACATCAGACTCCAACCCTACTTTCATTATGCTAGAATGCAGCTGTGTGAGATCACATAACCTCTCACAGGCTCTCAAAACAGATGAGAAAGTATACATGTTAGGCAAGATCCCATCCCTTAACATAAAAATCAAAAGCTCCATAGCACGATCATTTAGCTTAACATAAGAGTAAGCCGATATCATCGTCGTCCAAGAAACAACATTTCGTTCAGGCATTTTATCAAACAGTATCTGTGCTTCTTCCAAAAGGTTGAATTTGACATACATATTAAGAAGAGTATTGATCAAAAACGTTTTTGGCTGATACCCATTTGAGAATATATGATGATGAACGTGCTTACCCTCTTTAACAGCTTTATGAGCCAAGCAACACTTGATGAGCTCAGAATAGGCTATTGCATCAGCCCAGACTCCGCGTCTTTCCATGGTATCCAGGGTTTGCATGGCTCTGGGGAGGTCTCGGTTGTAGCAGTGGCTGAGCAGTAAACTAGTTTCTGGGGCCATGTTGTGTTGGAATGCACCGCATGAACAACTGCGCGACCAAGCTGTTCCCAACAACACTAAGCGCATTGGAACACCTTTCATCGAGCCTGTTCTTTGTTAGGTTCGTAACTTGTCTTTATTAGTGTTTTTTTAAATGAAAATTGTATTCACCTCCACTACTACCATAATATACTCGCCCCATACAGGCAATCACCTCCACTAGAACGGAGGTATTATTAAACCTATGGGTGTTATGAGCGTTAGTTAATAATAATATTAGCTGCCTATTATCTTAGTCAAGAAGTAAAATATTATCTACTTATTATCTTAGTCAAGAAGTAAGATACTAGCCACCTATTATTTTAGTCAAGAAGCAAGATATTAGCCACCTATTATCTTGATCAAGAAGCAAAGTGCATGCATGAGTAACACTTGGTGATTTGCATGGAAGACACCTTTAGCTTACTTTTCCTATAAATAGGACCATAAGCAAAGCATTCTATTCATTCCAACATTGAGAGAAAAATATATAACAACCTTGAGAGAGTTTCAAGAGAATTAGAGAGATTTCTAGTTAGTGAAATTCTTGGGTGTAATTGAGATTTTGGGTAGTGAGAGATTGTGAGTGTTTGTAAACACGTTGTGTAAATTTCCCTTTTCAATAGAAACATCTGCAGCAGCCCGGAGACGTAGGCATACTTGGCCGAACTCCGTTATCAATTTTTGTGTTTTATTATTCCGCATTTATCACTTCTCATTAATCTGACTTTGGGGAAATTAGACGAAGTTTCCTAACAACTGGTATCAAAGCAAGTCAGGTTCAAGTGGGAGTGATGGCCGCAGACGAAGGAAAGGTGAAAATTGAAAAGTTCGATGGTGTTGACTTCAGCTTTTGGAAGATGCAAATAGAGGATTATTTGTATCAGAAAAAGCTTTACCAACCTCTCACAAGAAAGAAACCAAATGACATGAAAGATGATGAGTGGAAGCTCCTCGACAGACAAGCTCTCGGTTTTATTCGATTGTCGTTGTCTCGTAACGTTGCATTTAATATTGCAAAGGAAAAGACCACCATGAGTCTTATGGCGGCTCTTAATAGCATGTATGAAAAGCCATCAGCATCAAATAAAGTTCATTTGATGAGGCGGTTGTTTACGTTACGGATGGGAGAAGGCGCTTCAGCTACTCAACATCTCAATGAACTCAACATCGTCATAACCCAGTTGAGTTCAGTTGGAATCGAGTTTGATGATGAGGTACGAGCATTAATACTTTTGTCTTCCCTACCAGATAGTTGGAGTGCTACTGTCACCGCCGTGAGTAGCTCGTCAGGAAGTACAAAGTTGAAGTTTAATGATGTTCGTGATCTGGTTCTCAGTGAAGAGATCCGACGAAGAGAGTTGGGTGAATCTTCATCCTCTTCATTGTTGCATACAGAGTCAAGAGGAAGAAATTCAACCAGAGGAAATGGACGCGGTAAATCAAAGGACAGGCGGTCCAAATCCAGAAATCATCGTAGTTCCTACAACTCGAAAACTATCGAGTGTTGGAATTGCGGAAAGACGGGGCACTTCAAAAATCAATGCAAGAGTCCACCAAAGAACAAGGAAGCGAAGGACGAGGCCAGCGTTGCTTCTAGCTCAGGAGAAGATGATGCTTTAATATGCTCTCTAGAAAGTAAGGAAGAGTCTTGGGTGTTAGATTCTGGAGCATCTTTTCATGCTACTTCACAGAAAAAATTCTTCTAGAATTATGTCCCTGGTAACCTTGGTAAAGTTTATCTTGGTAATGAGCAATCTTGTGAGATTGTAGGCAAAGGTGAAGTGAAGATTAAGTTGAGTGGGTCTGTTTGGGAATTGAAAAATGTCAGACATATTCCCGACCTAACAAAGAACTTAATCTCGGTAGGCCAGTTGGCTAGTGACGGATACACAACAGTATTCCAGGGTGATGATTGGAAGATTTCAAAGGGTGCAATGATGATCGCTCGCGGTAAAAAGAGTGGTATTCTTTACAAGACAGCAGGAACATGTCATTTAATTGCAATTGCAGCAAATGAAAATCCCAATCTATGGCACCAGAGATTAGGCCATATGAGTGAAAAAAGGATGAAGATTATGCACTCAAAGGGAAAACTTCCAAGTCTACGGTCAATAGAAATTGACATATGCGAAGACTGCATATTTGGAAAGCAGAAAAGAGTCAGCTTTCAGACAAGTGGAAGAACCCCAAAGAAAGATAAACTCGAACTTGTACACTCTGATGTTTGGGGTCCAACAACCGTCTCATCCATTGGCGGGAAGAATTACTTCGTGACTTTTATCAATGATCACTCTAGAAAGGTATACACATACTTTCTAAAACATAAGTCAGAAGTATTTGAGGCTTTTAAGAAGTGGAAAGCCATGGTAGAAAATGAGACAGACTTGAAGATCAAAAAGCTCAGAACCGACAATGGTGGTGAATACGAAGACACAAAATTCAAGAAGTTTTGCTATGAGCACGGTATCAGAATGGAGAGAACCGTGCCTGGTACGCCTCAACACAATGGTGTAGTTGAGCGTATGAATCGGACGTTGACAGAACGAGCCAGAAGCTTACGTATGCAGTCAGGCCTACCAAAGCAATTCTGGGCAGAAACAGTTAACACAGCAACCTACTTGATCAACCGAGGTCCATCGGTACCATTGGAGCATAAAATACCAGAAGAGGTATGGAGTGGAAAGGAGGTCAAACTCTCACATCTTAGAGTTTTCGGGTGTGTAGCATATGTGCATATTAGTGATCAAGGTAGAAATAAACTTGATCCTAAATCTAAGAAGTGCACTTTCATCGGTTATGGTGAGGATGAATTTGGATATCGTCTTTGGGATGATGAAAACAAAAAGATGATCTGCAGTAGAGATGTGATATTCAATGAAAGAGTGATGTACAAGGATAGGCATAACACAACCACTAGAGATTCAGAAGCTCGTGAGCCTGTGTATGCAGACTTAGATGATGTTCCTGAAATTCCTCAATCTGAGGAACTATCTGAATCAAGCAGCGGAGAACGTTCTCCTTCATTGAGAAGGTCTATTCGATCACATGTTCCTAACAACAGGTTAGCAGATTATGTTTTGTTAACAGATGAAGGAGAGCCTGAAGACTATGCAGAGGCATGTCAAACTGCAGATGCTAGCAAGTGGGAGTTTGCCATGAAAGACGAGATGAAGTCTTTAATCTCAAATCAAACATGGGAACTAGTTGAGTTACCTATGGGAAAAAGGGCACTTAACAACAAATGGGTGTATAGAGTAAAGGAGGACCATGATGGTTCCAAGAGATACAAAGCTCGACTAGTGGTCAAGGGATTCCAGCAAAAGGAAGGAGTTGATTACACAGAAATTTTTGCCCCGGTTGTGAAGCTCAATACTATCAGGACAGTATTAAGTCTTACTGCCAGTGAAGAGCTCTTTCTTGAGCAATTAGATGTGAAGACTGCATTTCTTCATGGAGAATTAGACGAGGAGATATACATGCACCAACCTGAAGGATTCTCAGAAAAAGGTAAGGAGAACAAAGTGTGTAGATTAATGAAGAGTTTGTATGGCCTGAAACAAGCTCCAAGGCAGTGGTACAAAAGGTTTGAAAGCTTCATGCACAAGGAAGGTTTCCAGAAGTGCAATGCCGACCATTGTTGCTTCTTCAAGAGATATAAATCTAGTTATATCATTTTGCTACTTTATGTCGATGACATGTTAGTGGCAGGTTCAAATATAGACGAGATTAGAAACTTGAAGATGCAGTTGTCAAAATAATTTGACATGAAGGACTTGGGTCCTGCAAAGAAGATCCTTGGAATGCAAATCACGAGAGATAAGAAAAAAGGAGTTTTACAATTATCTCAGGCAGAGTATATCAACTGTGTCTTGCAAAGATTCAACATGATCAACGCAAAACCAGTCAGCACACCTTTGGCAAATCATTTTCGCTTATCCAAGGAACAATCACCTCAGACCGAGGAGGAGAAAGAACTCATGGCTAAGATTCTATATGCCTCAGCCATAGGAGGTCTTATGTACGCAATGGTCTGTACGAGGCCAGACATTGGCCATGCAGTGGGAGTTTTTAGCAGGTTTATGTCAAATCCAGGTAAAGCTCATTGGGAAGCAGTTAAGTGGATTTTGAGGTATCTACAAGGCACCACAAAGAAGTGCTTGTATTTTAGTAAAGGAGAAATTAAAGTACAAGGATATGTAGATGCAGACTTTGCAGGTGAGGTCGATCACCGAAGAAGTACCACTGGTTACGTATTCATTGTTGGTACTACAGCAGTTAGTTGGATGTCGCGGATACAAAAAATTGTTGCTATGTCCACTACAGAGGCTGAATATGTAGCAATAACTGAAGCTAGCAAAGAGTTGATATGGCTTCAAGGGTTGTTGACAGAGTTGGGTTTCATCCAGAAGCAAAGTGTCTTACATAGTGACAATCAAAGTGCAATACATCTTGCAAAGAATTCAGCATTTCACTCAAGAACAAAGCACATTGATCTTCGTTATCACTTCATCAGATCTCTTCTTGAGGATGAGGTATTAACATTGAAGAAGATTGAAGGAAGAAAGAATCCAGCAGACATGTTGACAAAGGTGGTAACCATTGACAAACTGAAGTTGTGCTCAACTTCAGTAGGCCTGCTAGAGTAACAGACCAGGGAAGGCTGCTGCATGATTGATGTGTGAAGACCGATTGAAATCAGTCTTCAAGTGGGAGATTGTTAGTTAATAATAATATTAGCTGCCTATTATCTTAGTCAAGAAGCAAGATACTAGCTACCTATTATCTTAGTCAAGAAGCAAGATATTAGCTACCTATTATCTTAGTCAAGAAGCAAGATACTAGCCACCTATTATCTTAGTCAAGAAGCAAGATATTAGCCACTTATTATCTTGATCAAGAAGAAAAGTGCATGCATGAGTAACACTTGGTGATTTGCATGGAAGGCACATTTAGCTTACTTTTCCTATAAATAGGACCATAAGCAAAGCATTCTATTCATTCCAACATTGAGAGAAAAATATATAACAACCTTGAGAGAGTTTCAAGAGAATTAGAGAGATTTCTAGTTAGTGAAATTCTTGGGTGTAATTGGGATTTTGGGTAGTGAGAGATTGTGAGTGTTTGTAAACACTTTGTGTAAATTTCCCTTTTCAATAGAAACATCTGCAGCAGCCCGGAGACGTAGGCATACTTGGCCGAACTCCGTTATCAATTTTTGTGTTTTATTATTCCGCATTTATCACTTCTCATTAATCTGACTTTGGGGAAATTAGACGAAGTTTCCTAACAATGAGGAGGGATAAATCAATTAGAATTTCTTCACCCAACTTTTAGACTTCTTTTTTTCCGCAATGTGAATTTTTACGTATGTTTTTTAATTCTGAAGATATATTTTTGAAACATTTTGAAGGTTAATACTGCGTTACACTCCTCTCTTTCCACACTTTTCATTTTCATTAAAACAAACTTTTCAACTCTCATTCTCAATATTCTCCATTTTTCACCTAACTCAAATTTCATCAATAGCATGCTCAAGGAAACATCAAGCATAATCCACTTCAGCATTCAACATCTTTCAAATTATAAATTTCGGTAAGTTTTTCGAGTTTTCGGTAAATATTCGAGTTTTATTGTAAATGAGTTAGAATCAATTGTTAGATGTAGAAATGTTTAGAAATCACAAGAAACATAGTTTAGAGTAATTGTATGCATTGTTTGTTGGTTGAAATGAATGATTAGGTTGTTATTTTTCACATTCCAAGTAGCAGAGGACGCCATTGTCGCAACCTCTGGTTTCAGAACATTTCGGAGATACATCTCTGAAAAAGCTCAATGTTTGATATGCTTTGGGAAATTCCGGAGATACATCTCCAGAATAGTGTAAGAGGTATTTCCGAAGATATATCTCCGGAATTTCCTCAGTCTATTTTTTTCTTTTTTATAATTTTCTTGTTTGTGTTATATGCCTAATTTTACCTACCAAATTGTACCTTGCAGGCATAATGGCTGACAGAGTCGACTAACTGAGACTTGGACGAATTTCCCAGCACACATTCGTTTGACAGGAACAGAGCTAGCAGGTTCTGGAAGTAGCAGGTACATTTATTCGGGCAGAGGCATCGACTTCTGGGGCGCAGTCTACTCCTGGGGCTGGGGCTCAGTCTACACCTCAGGCCACTCAATCTTCATTTCAGGCCACTCCACCTTCTTCTTCTTCCCGTAGGAGACAGGATGCACCAGCTGACGCATCACTTCCCTCATCCTCCCGCAGGCGTCAGGATGCACCAGTGCCACCTCCTACTGATCCGATGACACATTTGCTGATCTGGTGTCACCTCTCATTGATGATCCTGCTGATTCAGTGCCACCTCTAGAGGGTGAGGTTACTGATGCCGAGCCAGAGGGATTTGGAGGTGGTACATTTGATATGTCCTTACTTCCTTTGTATCTAGACCACACTGCAAGACATATTTGGGACAAAGAGGTAGCATTAGTCTGATTTTGGAGTTATTTTTCTACGTTAATTTAAATTGTTGACATTGACTATTTCTAACATTGATTATTATTGGCATTGATTATTTCTGAAAAATCGCAGGTGCGTGATCCCCAGAAGTTTATGAAACATGGGCGAAAGATTTTAACATTGCATCATCCAGATGAGCAGTAGTTTCAGTCGGTTCTGACCGCTTTTGGGTTGAGTGACCTATGCATGACTGGTTACACGCTAGTTAACCACGAGATGCTTAATGCATTCGTGGAGAGATGACATTCTGAGACGTCTTTTTTTCATCTCTTGCATGGTGAGATGTCTATCACACTGGATGATGTCTCGTCTTTGTTGCATCTGAAGGTGCGAGAATGACACAAGAAAGGGGGGTTTGAATTGTGTATTTACTCTTTTAACAACTTTTCCCTTCTTGTCAGTAAGACACTTTACATTAATCAGAGTTCGTTGAGAGACTCTGACTTGCGAAGTTATATTCAAACTTGGCAATGCTTAGAGCGTGAGAACCAATAAGAGTCTGAACGTTGTGTACATCATTCAGAACTTGCAGGGCGGAAGCTTATCAGAGTTGCAAGGTTCTGACTTGCTTATGTAAGGTTCTGATCCTTAATATAGAAACATAAACAAAGACATTAAGCATAAGAGTAAAGAACACATGATATATCCTGGTTCACCACAAAGGCTAATCCAATCCACCCTCCTCGGGTGATTTTGCCTTGAACACAAGGTCTTAATCCACTATAATCAATCTCCATTACAGATGCACGGGCAACAGCCAATTACTAACAACATGCACAACCGCAGCTGTGACTAACCCACAATGAACCGTTCAGGGATTCAACTTAATGAATATAACGAACATTGACCTGAAGGTTCCAATCTCGCAAGATCTACTGCTAGGATTTTAACAGCTAAACGTTCAGGGATTCATCGCAATGAATATAACGCTACTGGCCCTATTTTAGGATTTACCACAATGACATCTCGCCATTGTCTTCTCGAGTCTCCGGTCACACTGACCACTCAAGGAATCCTAATTCACCAAGAATTAGTTATACAGGAGATTACAATAATGCTTCTTAACAAGCAGATAACTCCTAAGTTTAAGTACATAAGAACACACAAGTGTTCAAGCAAGATGTGAGCAACAGCTCCTTGCTATTCTAAGAAACTACAAAGATGTATATTGATTTGACAATTGTTGACATCTTGTAGATCTTCTTCTTCTTTGTCTTCTTGGTTGAGCAAGCTTTGAGCAACAACTCCTTGCTTCAGATCTTCAATGTAGTCCTGACGAGAAGGTGGTTGATGACTTGACTGATCTTCAATGTTGTCTTCTTCCTCAACAACTTCTGTACCAATTTGTTGTTGTTGTGTTGAATGTTGATCTTAAGCTCCAACAACAATGGCCATGTGTAAATGGTGATAGCTTTTGAATATTCTAAGTGTTACAACGAGAACTCATCGTTGTTGTTATCTTCACATAATGACTTTGATCAATTCTCCATTTATGGACTGAATCGATACCTTCAGAAGCGTTTACTTCTTTCTTTAAATAGCCAAGTAAAATATAGCCATTGAAATAATGTTGGCTGTTAGAAAAGAGACGTTATGTAATAATTAGTTGTATAGACACATCTCCTTTTTGCTGTGGGAGAAGTGACGGGATATATCTTTCTTGGGGACTGTGTACAGTCGTTCACAACTTGACACTTTGTTGTATCTTCTTCTCCTGACTTGACTCGTATACAGAAAAAGGAGATGTTTACTGATTATCAGATCATTCGGTAGCGGAGGACGCTCGGGCTACCATAGTACCAAATGACTGAAGCTACGTCGACGGATACATCAGGTGGTTCTTCACGGTCTCACATCCGTACATGGTGTCGACTACTCCAAGAGATCTGCTGAGACCATCTCATCAAGAGATTCTAGAGGAGCAACAGGCTCAGCTAGATCATACTGAGGATGTCTTGCCTCGTTGTCGTCGCATAATGGATAATGTGCGGGCATGCATTGACGAGGGTATCTTCCCTGAAGGGTCTGCTATCAGGCGAGTACTGGATGACATTCTTGCGGAGGCATATGGGGCACTATTATACTGCAGACATCGCACGAGGAAGGGGGGATCGATAGGCGAGGAGGCAGACTAGGCACAGGAGGTAGAGGAAACTTTGTCAGGCACACCTAGTAGGAGTCTGTTATTATTTTGATGTAGTATTATAGTTTGTACTTTTTTTTACATTGTTACTACTTTTTGGATTTCGTGATGTACGGCATTTTACTATTATATTGCTATATTATTTTGTATGTATGTTATTTTATTCGAGATTGCGCTTCATAATTCATCTGAAAACAAATACACAGCGCGTTATAAAAAAATCTATTATGATACACTTCAGAGATGTATCTCCGGAAAATTCTCGTAGATGCATCTCCGGAAATATTCAAATAAAAATGGATTATGGGAGACACGCTCTGAGCGTTTAAGGTTTAAAATAGTTCTGGAGATATATCTCCGAAATATGTTAACGTTTACTCAAAAGTAGGATGCATCCGAAGATGTATCTCCGAAACTTGAGGACATAAGTGAAAATCCACATGATACATAAGAAATACAGGGTGGAAAAAAAATCTCTAAATCAATTCATATTTGAATTTGTTTAATCCACATAACTTTCATTTGAGTGTTAGGTTTGAGATTCAAACCATTGATATATATATATATATATATAATTTCGCCTTATTTTATAGAGAAAAAAAGAGACAATTTTTATATTTATGAAAATTGATAATTAAATACATTTAATTTTTTTGATTTCATGTAAAAAAAATAACACAATTACTAATATATTTTTAATTAAACTTTCATCCATTAACAATGTTTAAGTAATAAATATAAATGCATGAATAGTTTTTAAATAAATACAATAAATGCATTAAATGCCTGAACATTTTTCCTCTTGGCCGATTTCATCTTCCTTTCAAATTCGATAAGTTAATCTTTCATTTAAAGCTGATTTTATCTTCTCCTCATCATCTTCCTCCGTGTCTTACCTTCTTCATGTTGGGGTTGGTTGAAAATATACATGTTGATACTCTTTATGGTGGAGTATGATTGTCGGTGAAGACAATGGAAGCTTATGTATTATTTTCAATCAAGGTAGAGATTGTTAGGGTTGATTGAAAATATACATGTTGAAGAAGTCCCACATTGCTTAGTTTGTGAATGAAGAGAGTCCAAGGCTATATATATATGATACAAGTTATTTAAAGTCCCACATCGCTTAGTTTTGTGAAGGAAGTGGGAGTCCAATGCTATAAATAGGATTCGAGTTCTTCATTCTAAGATGCACCAATCAAAAGCACTTTAAACTTGTATTTGAATTTCTTTGTTCTCTTATGCTCTTGTACTGGTTGTCTATTGACAACAGTCGTGGTTTTTTCTCTGATTTTGGAGTTTCCACGTTAATCTCTTGTGTTGTGATTGTGTTCCTCCTTTTTCTCTATGTTTGTTTTTTCCCAACAACTGGTTTTAGAGCTTTTGGTTCAATCAGGGGATAAGTGTCTTAGTATGCTCTGTGGTTGCAGTTTTGTCTAATCTTCCACATCAGAAAAGAAGGGTAGTGTTGTGAAAGAGATGTTGAGCTGCAGTCACAAATTCTGTGCAGTTTGGGCTAGAGAAAATTGATGGAAAATTTTTTTTGACTTGTGGAAATTTTAAGTCAAAGATGTGTTGATACAATCAAGATTACACAAGGTTCAAGATTATGTCGGTGGTTGAAGAGCTTCCTACCAACAAGGAAGTTGCACCATAATGTTTCAACCTAGTTTTCGACATGTGAAATTCTTGGAGTGGTTTAGCTTCAAGTGAAATTTATTCTTCATGATAAAGTATATGGTTGTCGGTGGTGACAATGTGAAATTCTTGAAGTGGTTTATCTTCAAGTGAAATATATTTTTTATGAGAGAGTATGATAGTTTTTAAAACTATGATTGTCGGTGAAGACTATGTAAAATTCTTGGAGTGGTTTAGGTTCAAGTGAAATTTATTCTTCATGATAAAGTATATGATTGTCGGTGGTGAAAATGTGAAATTCTTGAAGTGGTTTATCTTCAAGTGAAATATATTTTTTATGAGAGAGTATGATAGTTTTTAAAACTATGATTGTCGGTGAAGACAATGTAAAATTCTTGGAGTGGTTTAGCTTCAAGTGAAATTTATTCTTCATGATAAAGTATATGATTGTCGGTGATGACAATGTGAAATTCTTGAAGTGGTTTATCTTCAAGTGAAATATATTTTTCATGAGATAGTATGATAGTTTTTAAAACTATGATTGTCGATGAAGACAATGTGAAAATTCTTGAAGTGGTGTAGCTTCAAGTGACTATACTCTTTATGGTGGAGTATGATTGTCGATGAAGACAATAAAAGTTTATGTATTATTTTCAATCAAGGTGAGATTGTTGGGGTTGGTTGAAAATATACGTGTTGATACTCTTTATGGTGGAGTATGATTGTCGGTGAAGACAATGGAAGCTTATGTATTATTTTCAATCAAGGTGGAGATTGTTGGGGTTGGTTGAAAATATACATGTTGAAGAAGTCCTGCATTGCTTAGTTTTGTGAATGAAGAGAGAGTCCAAGGCTATATATATGATACAAGTTATTTGAAGTCCCACATCGCTTAGTTTTGTGAAGGAAGTGGGAGTCCAATGCTATATATAGGATTCAAGTTCTTTATTATAAGATGCACCAGTCAAAAGCACTTTAAACTTATATTTGACTTTCTTTGTTCTCTTATACTCTTGTACTAGAGTGTTGTGAAGTGTTGTGAGATATAGTTAAATATTGGTTTTGGAGGGTGTGAGTGTACTGGGGGCCTGAGTTTGTGAGGGTATATTATGTGTTGTAACAATTTTCACATAGTGTCATTTTTTGGTTGTTTATTGACAACGGACGTGGTTTTTTCTCCGATTTTGGAGTTTCCACGTTAATCTCTTGTGTTGTGATTGTGTTCCTCCTTTTTCTCTATGTTTGTTTTTTCCCAACACTTCAATGCCTATTTTTTTAGACAAGACGTTAAAGGAAAGCATGAAAATTGTTATTAATGGATTCATTTAACTACTTATTGGATGCTCAACGGTTCATGGCTTCATTTCACTACTTTTCGTTTATGTTTTCAATGATTCATTTCACTCAATTCCATGTAAGTCTTTCTAGTTTCCTTTCACTTTTTGTTTTCTAAATATACAATGCTATACAATGAGTTTGATGGAAGCCATTTTGTAAAATCTATTTTCATTTCCATTTTTCAAAAACTGATTTTGCTGTTATACAAAATTTTATCCTTTTTTTTTTATTTTTCGAAGAGTATCATGCTTACAAGATGCAACCGTCTCAGACTTCTGTATTTCTCTTTAATGGGTTTTTTCAAACACTTCTTTTTATGCATGTTTTTCTCAGGGCCGGCCCAAGCACAAGGCATATGAGGCAAGGGCTTTAGGCCTCCGCTTTTGGGCCTTTAAAAAAAGGCCTCATATTTAAAAAAATTCGGCCTCTAAAAAAGTATAATTAGAAAGTTCTGATTTTGTAAACGTTGATTTGAATAGTGCAGCGGCTAAGACATTAGCAGATTAGTTTGTTAAAGTTTGAATACGGGTTCGAATCATACCTACGTAGTTTTGCTGCTATATATATATAATTTTTAAAATATTTTAAATTAAATTTAGCCTTAGGCCTCAAAATACATTGGTTCGGCCCTGGTTTCTCTTTCATTGTGTTCTTGAATAAGTAATTTCGACTATGTTTGGATTGGCTTCTTGAAGCCCCAAACGTACGTTTTAACCCTTCAAAATGAAAAGTGGTCTTATTTTCTTGTTTGGGTTTTTTCTCCAAAATCAATTATACTCTCCTAGAAGCAATTCCAATAGAAGCTACAATTCCTACCTTTTGAGGTTAGCAAAAATCAATTCTGCATTTATGGTTGTATTTTGTAATTCTTCTACAACTGATATGAATATGAGAAGAAACAATTGTTTTATTTTTCTCACACCTAAATGCATTCTAAGTGTTTGATAAAATGTCTCTTAGAATTTTATTTGTTCAATATTATACTATAGTGTTGATATACTGCTTATGTTTTCATACTGCTAATGTTTATATACTAGTTTATGTTTAAATGCATTCTAATATTTATACTATAATGTTTATATACTGCAAATGCATTCTAATGTTTATATACTTTCATGAGCTAGTTTTTTACGGCTAGTTAATGTATTTCTGCAGTGCAACTTTAGTGCTGCTACTTTAGTGTTGCTATACTGCTCATGAGTTTGTGTAATTCCATGTCCATTTTGGTAATTATACATTCAAAATCAATTTTGTAAAAACCATCCAAACAACATAAATTGATAACAATCACTTTTACATAAATGTATTCAAACATAAATCAATTATGTTAAACTCAATTCTGTTAAAATCATTATACCAAACTCAATTCTGTTCACCGTCAATCCAAACACACACTTCATCTATATTGTCTGCACAATTCTCTTTCATTTTGTTCTTTAAGATATAGTATCATCTATCTTTTCTACACAATTCTCTTTTATGATGTTCTTCAAAACACATATTCATTCAACTTTACCGCACTTTTATTAAGTTTAGTTTTATGCAAATTCCTATAAATTTTCTTTTCTGCTCCTTTTTACTATCATAAATGGATAATGTTCTAAACATTTTCATCAACCATGATAATGGATTTGATTCTTATATATTGTATGCTCATTTTTACATATAATTTCCTACATGTTCACTTTTTCATAACTTTGACTTGATCAATAGCTTAAAAAAAATTAACTACAACTTTTGACTCATATATACCTTGCTAAAATCAATTTCTTAAAAACACTTTGAGATTTGTGTCATTTTTTTCAATGTTGATTATTTAATTCCTTATGTCATTTTTCAGTTCACAAGAACATCATGTCAAAGACCATCCATTCTGATTGGTGATTCAAAGTCGGGTAACAATGTTTAAAAGATTACCATTCGTGTAATCTATTTATGGATCGTTAAGGAACACAATGGACAACAATATTTTGAACTGATTATCTTAGATAGTAAGATGTTCATTAATGTTGTTGCTATGTTGTCTACATTTTAAATTACTTCAAATCTATGCTAACTATCTATTTAATGTCTAAGCCGACCAAATCCATGTCATTACCTGGAACCTGAATTCGAAATATGGAACCTGAATTCGAAATTTGGAAGCATAGCCTACAAGAACATCAAACTTATATGGATTATAATGGTGATCCTTTTGTTAAAGAACTATCTTTAAATGTGTGTGACAACCCATTGAAACTCCCTTTTTATGGTGAAATCACTCTAAGTATCATTTTACAATGTGATTGGGACACCAATGTATCTTGCTAACTATACATGTTTTGGTATATCATTTTCTATCAATCTAATAGTAAGATATAGTTCTCCACATACACGAAAACATTGAAACCGAGTCAAACATATACTTTTTACTTGATAGGTATAATAGACATGATTGTTTTTTATTCTAAAATATTCAAATTAAAATTAATAGATTATACTTATGCATGTTACTTGTCAGATCTTTATTATAGTAGATCACAAATGTTATTTATTTTTATTGGTTCATCAAATCATTCCGAACAATAAGCACTTAGTACTGTGTGAGACAAATCAAGATCATGTTTAGTTGAGGTCTCTACACCTATGCATGAGCCTTTGGTTTGTCTTTCGCAAAAATAAATACAACATATTTATGAAGATAATATTACATACATCACTCAATTAAAAGATTATTATTCTAAGACCAAACAAAATACTCCTTTTTAAAATTCTCTTTTTACTCGCAACTAATATAAAATAAAATACTCTTTTTTAAAATTATCCTTTTACTCACAACTAATATAAAAAATGGATCTTCTTTGTTGACAAAGAAAAAATGACGTTCAGTTGAGAGAAGAAAATAAATATATCTTAATTTTTACAAAAGAATATTATATTTATTCCTTCTTAATTTTTACAAAAGATTATTCCTTCAATATTTTATCGAGGTAGGTGTCATGGAAATTGACTCATATTTTAATGAATGAATATATTTATGAAGATCGTAATTTCTCCCTAATACTACTTAATATTGATGTATTCACCTCTACTATAAATATAAATTATGGTACAAGAAACGGGCTTAGAAGTAATATAAATAATATTAACTAAGGTCAAAAAGGAAGAATGATTTAAAAAATATATTTATTCACTTAATTATTATTATTAATGTATATAAATATAGTTTAAGTATACTGTAAATAACTAAACATTAATATATAGAATTTGCTTATTGTATATTCTAATTTATCTAAGCTAGCTAGTAAAACAATGAATAATTCCTTAACGTCAAAAGTATAAACAAAGAGTAAGAAAAAATTATGTTACTGAATTGGTGTGGGGTTGGGTAGGGAGGCCCGCACATGTGAGTTCTGCAAAGTAACAGCGTCAACACACGGCCAGCCTATAACCCCTCCAAAAATTATTGCATCAAAATGATAGATGCAGCAAACAGCTCCCACTGTTTGCTTTGTTTTCCTTACTCATTAGTTTAAGGCAATTTTTCCTGTTGCTAAAAGTTTTATATTTATAACCTTGATGCAGGGTGATAAAAATACATCCAGCCAATGTGGGACTATACTAACTTACACAAAATTTCTTAGGACTAGAAGAAAATACATCCAGCCAATGTGGGACTATACTAACTTACACAAATATGCCACCATTCTTAGTCCCATTATATCAATATGAAAACAGATCACTATAAGAAATTTTTTAGGACTAGAAGAAAATAACTTAAAACAAATATTTTGTCAAGAGAAAAGAAGAAAATAAACTAGTCTTTGGCTCTAGTTTGGATAACTTTACGATTATTTTCTTGAAAATGCAACTGCTGCAGGTTTTCTGTCTTATTTATCACCTGATCTTGGGTTCATCTATACTGTTCTGAGCCTAATGGCAATCATGGATTCTGTCTACTCTTGTGCATCTTATCTACTACCAACAGTTACAACATGAGCAGACCCGATTTAGGAAATAGCTAATATGAGTTAGTCTATAAATATATTGGTTTAAATTTCTGTTGATCTCATCTATTTGAGAATGAGATTTATTTCCCACAATAACAGCATGTATTTGGTTATTGTGTTACATTCCGGTTCTTTCCTTATCCCCTTGCCGTCATAGTCATCCGAACTTTTGCAACGTCATCCCAACTTTCTGAATTTGCATAAATATTAGATAACAATACATAGGTTCACGTGTCATGTCGATCGGACTGTACAATCTCCTCAACAGCGTATGTGGCTTAAATCCACATTCCTGGGGCCCTGCATGCGTCAAGCAAAGTCCTCCCTACCACAACCCCTGCATGCATCAAGCAAAGTCCTCCCTACCACAACATCTCGCTCGCAGTTCATTCCATGAATCAGTGTCAATGAAGGACTATACGTCTGCCATTGAAAAATCTAGAATATAATACGTATATATAAAAAAAAATTAAAACTAACCATTAGTTAAAAGAATTTGCAAAATTTGATAGTACTAATTGGGAAAGGAATTATGAGAAAAAGAAATCAACCTTAAGAATGGTAAATAAATAGTCGTGCATCACAAAGCTGAGAGAAGAATGATTAAGGACGAGGAAGTTTGATTCATGTTGTAGAAATATGAACATTTATGAGATAAACGGGCCATAACCGTAGCGTATTAGAGGTATTGCCACGTGCTGCCGGCGTATCTGAGCGTATCGGTAGGTATTGGATACGATACGATGCGACGTAAATTTTTAGAGCATCAGTGTTTCATTGATCAATGTAACCATTTCATCACACTTTCATGCTCTTCCAAGAAGATCAAATATGCAACTGTACGACTACACGCAAAATTGCCTTAAAAAATAGTACAAACCATCATTTACTAGCCCTGCATGACTACGCGCAAACAGAACCCCAAGAATTATAATACAGTTAGATCTTGGACCCGAGCCTTCAACGCAAATATTGAATTGTAGTAAGGTCTCGGACCTGAGACTTTCATGGAATCAAACAAATTGAGTGCTTCTGTGCTGAAACCAATTTGGGCCAACCCGGAAAATCATGGTGCTTCAGGAGATTACATCCTTACCAGCCATACATTTGAAAACGAATTTTGCATCTTCCAAACTACTGCACTTACAATAAATATCTAAAAGTGTATTGTTAAGAATAACTGAATAAGATCTTGGTCTAACTTCAAGTTCAACACATGTACATAAGCTTCAACAAGGACAAACTAGTACATGTTCTCAAACACTCGTAAGTGTTGACTGATCAGCTGAAATTCATGCTCTCCTCATGCTCTCGTATAGGCATAAAGCTTCGTCCTCATGATTATGCTGAGAAAAAGCAGCAATAATGGAATTCCAAACAACAGTCTCTCATACTTTGAGTAAGCATCAATGATAGCACTCCTGACAAATACACCAGACTTCAACACTGCTTTCACCATGCTAGAATTCAGTTGTTTGAGATCTCATAACCTCTCACAGGCTCTCAAAACAGATGAGAAAGTATACATGTTAGGCATTACACCATCTCTAACCATGAAAATCAAAAGCTTCAAAGCTCGATCACTGAGCATAGCGTAAGAGTAAGCACTAAGCAGATATCATAGTTGTCCACAAAACAACATTACATACAGGCATTTTGTCAAGCAGTATATGAGCGTGAATATGATATTTACCAAAGAGGTAACTACAATTTGATCTAACTAGTAAGAATTTGGTCACAACAGCTTAACATTAAATCTTGCTAACTTTCTTTTTAAAAATAATATTTATTAAAGAAAGACCAAAACAATGGGGTGGAGTTTAGCAGAATGAATTAACCTCAAACAATAGACAAAATAAAGGTTTGAATTTTGGCTCAGAGAAATATCCACATTTTATACTGATACCAGTGATGCGTCTCGAATAAGATTATCTTCGATGCAGAGAACTTATTAAAAGATGAAAAAAAACTTGTTTCAATTGGCAATATCGCTACCTGAAATGGGGAAAACTTGTATCACCCTTCATTATAATTTTTCTAAACCAAATAAGACAACATGAGCAGACATGTTTTATGTAAAACAAAGTAAATATAATTGTCTAAAACTTGCAATAAACTAAATTGGAATATCATTTTTCATTATGCAGCAATCTCTGGCCTAATAGTATTAGTTACAAGACCAAATTCGTATTCTATACATACATCATCAATCATCTCAGCTCACAACCCAAATGAACAAAGAAAGCCCCTTAATCAGGGAAGATACAATTGGAAATAATTTTCTAACCAATCAAATATAGTAACAAACTTCAATCTAGATCTGAACTAGCTTTCCATAATAATGGCATGCTTCTACATACATTTTTTATAATAATGATATACCCCTTCATAAACATAGCTGCTTCTATTCTGCCATGACACTAATCTCAGATGCAAGTGAAGGGATACTTTGTTCGTATCTGAAAAAATTGCTTGGATCAATTGCAGTCTTCATCTCTACAAGCCTATCAAAGTTTCTTTTGAAATACTTCTTACCCCAAATACTAGCTTCTTCATAACCAACATTCCCATCTCCATTGATGCCTAAATCAACATCTCTGTAGTTTAAATACGAACTTCTAGGCGACTTTGACACATAAGGAGTCATGTAATCATAAAGCTTTCGAATCCGATCTAAATAACGATCCGCAACATCATTACTTTCCTCTTTCCAACTTACCGAGTACTGGATTTTATATATGTTACCAGCTCTATGCGGGAACAGTGTTTCCACCTCAGAAATCTCACTCATTTTCCCACCATAAGGATTGAATGTAAGTGAAACCTTTCCTAGTTCCATCATCTTCTTCCATATACCATCAAGATCACTTTTCGAAATCGGCTTCTGCACATAATCTGATTTCCTCTTCAAAAACTTCTCTTGCGATGAATGTCTTTCAAGCAAAATATCAGTTGAAGTCCCCACCGGATAGTTATACCAAAACAACACAGAATCAATCCAACTCATTTCAATACACTGTTCACCAATCAAACCCAATTCAGGAAATCTCTCACTCATTACATCAAGCAACTCGCGTGCATTACTAAGAAACAAAGCATTAAACTTCGCCTTAACTGTTTTCTTACCTTTTCTCTTCGCAGGACTAATCACAACTCTAATAAACAATCCATCATGCATCTTATCCGCAACATATTGCCACCGATGAACAATATCACCACCCCCTTGTTCCAATGTTTTTTCAACTCTAAAAACAGTAACAATCTCAGGCACAGAAACCAGCCTAATCTTCCAAGAAACAATAACACCAAAACTAGCTCCACCACCACCTCTAATAGCCCAAAAAAGATCTTCCCCCATTGATTCCCTATCGAGTAACCTTCCATCAACATCCACAATTTTCGCATCCAAGATATTATCAACAGACAACCCAAATCTCCTCATCATGTTACCATATCCACCACCACTAAAATGTCCACCAACACCAACAGTAGGACAAACCCCAGCAGGAAAGCCACGAACTTTACTCTTCTCCCAAATCCTATAATAAACCTCACCAACTGTTGCCCCTGATTCAACCCACAAAGTTTCATTTTTTAAGTCAACAACCACTGATCTAAGCAAAAACATATCAAGAACAACGAAAGGGGAATTCGAAACATACGAAAGACCATCATAGTCATGACCACCACTTCTTATTCTGATTTCTAGGTTAAATTTCTTGCAGCACAAGATTGATGCTTGGATGTGAGAAACATGAGATGGGGTGATAATGAAAACTGGTTTAGGAGTAGATGATGAGTTGAATCTAAGGTTTCTGATGTAGGAGTTTAAGACGGGTGAATATGAAGGGGCGTTTGGGAAATAGATGAGTTCGGAGATTGGATGAGAAGGTTGTGAATAGAGAGAGAGACATTGGACAAGGGTGTTAGAATCTGAGACAGATATTGGTACTAGGATTAGAATGTTGAATAGAAAGAATGGAACAAGGGTTGCTAGAATTGTCGGCATGTTTATGGAACAACGAAATCTTGTTGTTTCAACTGTCAACTAAAGTGAGATTCAGACACAAAGAAATAACAAATCAAGAACTATGTAATCCTAAATACACGAGATTTTGTGGAGTTTGTTACCTAAATGCAAGATTGGCAAAATAAAATATTCTCAAGATGTCATCTTTTGAAACAAAATTTTCAAACTGTCACATTTTTTTTTTTAATATATAGTATTCAGAGATCTAAGAAAAGTTTCGCCCTTGCAACATATGTGTGATTTTTATTTATTTTTTATTAACGTTAGTAATATAAGTTGTCATACACTAAATTTTACCCTTAGTTTTTTTGATATTTTGCATATCATTCTAAGCCAATTATATTACATAACTAATCAATTCATCAGCCTTTATTTGTTTTGTTTCACTTTTAAATTAGAGTTTACTTCAAGAGACTTCAGGCAAGCAGTTTCTTATACTCTCAAGAGACTTCTCTTCCTCAATAATACAGCTCTTTGAGGCTCAGGTTTTGCAAGGCTGAATCAAGAATCAGAGAGCGAGCAAGGTCACCAGGACAAGGGTGTGGGTGGTGTGGTTTGAGGCTCAGTGGAAGTTTGACCTAATCTTGGTCAAACAAGTAGTTTGTTCAGTATCAGGTTATCAGACTCTAGCAGAGATTCTGAATTAGGGTTTTGGTCCCCAGCAAGTCATTGTTTCATCTGTATGCACTCAGGGCAGGAAGTTTAGGGTTTCTCACCTTTTGGTGTTCAAGATGAGCATGTGTCAATTCAGCTTCACTTGAAGTTAGCAGGTTAAATGTGTATGCGGTATTGTTCAGTTCAGCGGAATGTGACCGGATCTTAGTTAGGAAGAAAAGACTGTGTCATTCTCAAGATGGATATTATCATGAACCTGTACTTTATGCTTAACAACTATTAAATCAGGGTTTCATGTTAATTCAAGTTGTCTTTTGAAATCAAGTTACAGGGCCATTCAATTTCAAGACAGTTGGTATATTTTCATGATTTGTGGCGATTAAGTGTAATTGTCAAAGTTTTTAAGTGTGGTTCAAAGGTGGATGCATGTCACAAAAACCGATCTGATTTTAATCCAATTACCCATTTCACTTCCAAATTTCAAAACCATTCAATTCATCCAATAATCCATTTCATTCTAATCCACTTTCTATTTTATTTTCAAGGATCCATTCATCACCAATTTCTCTATATTTTTTTATCTTTTCGTATCCATCTAAATCCATTTCCAAATCCACTTCTTTCAATTTAAGGTCCATATTACTTCTAAATACCCATAGCCCCATTTTCAAATCTATTCAAAATTTCCATTCTTCAAACTTCAAATTTTATATTTAAGTCCTGGTCTTCCAATTTCATATAAAATCCAAGTTTTATAACTAATTTCCAAAATCCACTCTCAATTTCATCCTAATTCAAATAAATTCATTTTGTTTCTATTCAAGTGTCAATTTCAACTTTATCCAATTTTTTCCAAATTTCATTTTTATTTGTATTCAATTTAAGGGTCCATAAGTTCTTTATTCTTCACTAAAAAGTCCAAAAAAAAAATAATACAAAGCAAAAAGGCCCATTACACTTTTGTTTTACAAATTACAAAAATTAATAAAAAAACAAACAAACACATTTACACAAAACTACCAAGACCTGCTGCTAAGAAGACCTACGACTAGCCATACTTCCACCTTCTCTTGCAAAACCTATTTCAACCTGACGTAAATACCAAGCCTAACTCTGCATCATGTCTCACGAAAGCATACTACAAACAATACATGCCAAACCAATGCTACATATCCCACATAATGCCACTTCAAGCTATAACATAAACCTGCTACCATGGCACAAGCCAACAAATCATTCACAAAAATCGCAACCTGCAGTATGAAGCAAAGATGTTGTTACCAACATAGTTCTGCTACAACCTGATAGCATGACAATAACAGCGACTTCACACATACAACGCTCCAAAAAATAGCACTTTGCAAGGCTTCCGTACAACCTGCGAATCCTGTGATTTGAAGGCAACTCGTCAAATGAGGACTGAACAAACAAGTCTGTTTTTTGGGCTTTGAAAATAAGACAAGAGAACGATTAGAAAAAGGAAGAGACAGCAGAAGTGAGGAGGGAACTTATCTGCAGAGCATCAGAAAAAAAAAAGAAAAAAAACCTTCATTGAATAATCTCTTCAATCCTTACCTCCTTCCTACACAAACATCACAAACCGCGTTCACTGTGATCATACGACAATAACAATCGCGACAGCCTCCCTCACCCTGAGCTTATGGCGAAATCGACCCTCGCAACCCCACAAGCGACTCACCGCAGTCAAACGGTCGTTTCATTCCCGCTGCAAGTTTTTGTTCTCCCTAACTCACAAACCAGAACCACAAACCTATCCCTCAAATCACCCTCTGCTCGTTTCACAACCTATCGTACCGCACCTTTTATTTCTCACTACGCCGCCACCATGTATTCCCTAAACCACTTCAAACAGAGGAGAAGAAGTTGCGGATCATCGCGGAGCAAAGAAAGCAGAGAAAGCGAGACGAGACGTTGATAAGCGATCCGCCGTGATTGAGGAGGTTTGCGAAACGATTGGGAAAACCTTTTGAACCATTTTATTTGTAGGTTCTTGATACTATGATTTGTTCCTAAACGTGTTGTTGATACACTCAGTTTTGATGCGCATCGTGTTTTTTCCTTTGCCATATTTGTTGAATTTTCTTCCGTGTCTTTGGAACAAGAACGGCTGATGAGGGTTCCGCATGCCTTTTTAGGCTTTGTTTTGAACCGACCCAGGTTTGGGTCTCATTCATACCATCTCACCTGCCCCAGGATTTGGGCTTAATATTTCATTAGGGGTGGCAAAACGGGTCAGGGCCCGCCACCCGCCAAAAAATGGCGGGCTGTGCATGGATTTTGGGCCCACCTACCCATTTCGCCCGCCCAGCCAAAACAAAAAACCCCGCGGGCGGAATATATAATGGGGCGGGGTTGGCCCGTCAGCCCATTAAAAAAATAATAATAACTACATAGATTAAAAAATGTTCATGGCCCATTTTGAAAGAAAAAAAAAAATATATGGCCCAATATAGTTGTATGCCTTTGATGATGGTAATTATCTAATACTTTTAGTATGAATATAGTTATCTAATTTTTTTTTTTAATATATTGTTTAGTAACCATTGAATTTATTTCATTGTTTTGTAATGTAGATGGAAATGATGATAACAATAAAGATGAAAAAGAGGGTCCAACTTGTTCTAAGAGTTCATCTAATATTCTTGCTTGACCTTGATGATTAGGATTTAATTTTTAGAATGCTTCACTCTTGTTTTGTTAGGCAATATTAATATTATTATGGTTTTGGTTGGTTTAACTTAAACTTTGGTGTTGTACTTAATACTTATTATGATTTTGGTTGGTTGAACTTAAACCTTGGTTGCTTGATGGTAAAGTTCATGGTTGCTTGAAGGTTGAACTTGATATTTATTTTGGTTGGTTGGAAGTTAAAACTTATTGATGGTTGTATTATATTTGTACTTGTATATCTAAATGTTGGTTTGATATCTAAATGTTTCTTGATGTTTTCTTATTGAAATGTAAAAAAACAAAGCATTTTAATTTATTTAAAAAAATGGGAAAAAATTATAAAAAAAAGAAGGCTGGTCGGCCCGCCGCCCGCCAACCCGCCACCTTGGCGAGGCGGGCTTGAATTTCATGCCCATTTCACCTGGCGGGCATGCCCGCCCCGCTCTTTTTTTTGGCGGGCTTTTGGCGGAGCGGGGCGGGGCGGGGCGGGCGGCCCGTTTTGACACCCCTATATTTCATGGCCCATTTGTTTTTTGTTCTGTTTATTTTTTTGGTTAATCAGCTTATGATAATTGTGGTTTGTTGTTAGGATTAGGCTAGATTCTTAGAAATTACATTCATTAATCACTAATAGATGAATCTAATTTCTCTTTTAATTTCTTTTAGAATAATTTTAGATTTATTTTTAAATATTTAGAATCAGCCTTTTAATTCTTTTCTTTTTCTTAATATAAAAAAATATTAAAAAAAAAACTTCAAAAATATTTTCAAATTAGATTAGTTTAGTTTGATTAATTTAGAATTTAATAACTTAGTTTTTAATTTAATTAGTTTAATTAGTTATTAGTTTTTTAACTAGATTTTAGTAAGAATTAGTAAATTGGTTTTTTTAATTAGTTTTTAGTTTTGGTTAGTTTTTTAGTTAATTAGTTTGTTATTCTAGGATTAATTAGTTTTGATTGGAATTTATTAGTTGATTAGTTTTTAATTAGATTTTCTTTTTAGTTAATTCTTAGATTAATCTTGATCATTCTCATTTTCGTCTTAGCTAATTCTTGATGTTAATGTTTTATTTAATTCTTAATGCATTTGGTTATGATTAATCCCCGATCTTTGATGCCTATTTCTCTTGTGGCTTTTGGAACTATTATGATTTATCTGTTTATCTCATTCCAAAGGAGATAAGCCTTTTTATTGACTGCTATGTCATACTTAGGAACTTTAGGTCATTCCATTTAACCTAACCTTAGGTTTAGAGTCGCCGCACTCTTTGTATGTGTTCTGCCACGAACACTTCTTTCACTGTTTATCCAAGCCTTAGGACTAGAGTTGCTGTACTCTATGTAGATGTCCTGCCATGGACATTTACTCCCTCTACCCGTTTTACCTAGCCTTAGGTTTGAAGTCGTTGCGCTCCATGTATGTGTCTTGCCATAGACACTTACTTTCCCTTAGAACATTGACCACAGCCAATAGTTCCTCACCCCTATTGAGGGGAACTACAAATGCTCTGATTCCATTCCCGTCAGGATACGTAGGCACGAGATGCGATGTCTTGGCGAGCATACTTAGTGTATATACCCCTAGGTCTTTACCTTAGCACATTTCCTTTAGCAAGCAAACTTTAACATAACACAAATACTTTCAAGAGGTTCCTGTAGAGTACTACAGATACTTAGGATGCTAACACCTTCCCTACGTATAACGAACCCCCAAACCTTAGATCTCTAGTTGTGTTGTTACATAGCGCACTTAGGGTTTTCTTCGATCTTTACCCTTTCCTTTGGATAAATCAAAGTTCGGTGGTGAACTTTATGTTTTGTGATTCAAGTTAATTAATAGCTTGATATCTGATTCTCACCGCGACATAAGTTATATAAAATTAATATAGTAATATAATATTAATTTAAAAAATAAAAAAAAACTCCCATAATTCAAATTTCAAATTATTTTAATAATTGTTTTATTTAAATATTTAAAAAATATATTTCCACATGTCTTATTTACATATTATTGTAGTGTGTTCCAGTATAATTCAAAACTATCATGTGCACATAACTGATGTATACAAAATTATTAACGAAGAAAGGTTCTTCCGTGTTTCTTGAGTGTTGGTCTCGTTATGAAAGTGATACTATTTTGTACAATGAGCCTATACAACGGAAAAAGAAAGGTCACCAAACATTATTCACATTAGAAAGGAAATGGATAATGTTGAAAAACAAAAATGAAAATGTGAAATTTGTCATCTAACTGACCATAGTCATGGAAAATGTTTAAACCTGCATTCTTCTAAATAGTGTTTTCGTCCCTGTAAGTTAGCGTGTTTTTGGCTTTGGTCCCTGAATTTTTTTTTAGTATGAGTCCCCATATGTTTATTTCTCTTTGGCTTTAGTCCCTGCTGTCAATGGAACGTTAAAAAAAGCTGAGGTGGCAGACGGTGGTGACCTTGCCTATGTTTTATCATTTGTTTTATTTTTTAGAGAACACACGTGGATATAGTTTTTAACGAGGGATCAAATTAAAAAGAAGAACATTTTTGTTTTCTTCTCCTTCCTTCCTCCTTCCAATCGTGGCTTCTTCTTCATCCTTCGCAATTTTCCCTCTGCTCCATCGACATCCATGGCCTCTTCTTCGTCTGTGACCTCTCTTCACGTTCAAGCACCGGTTTGTGGTTGCAATAGAAGCATGAAAATGTTTATGTCAAATTCTGTTGAAAATCCTAAAAGAAGATTTTGGAAGTGTCAAAATTCAGGGTTAATGTCTGGTTGCAAGTTGTTCATTTAGGACGATGAGCTTGAACGAAATCCAGTTAGTGATCTTAGAAGTTCAAGTGGTTGCAACTGCTCGGAAATTTTGAAGGATTTAGGGTCCATTTTTAAAGAGATTGAGATTGGCAAAAAGGCAAAGATGAAGATTAAGTTGGATAAGGAGAAGAGGAAAGCGTCTCTGTTGAAGCTATTGTTGGTTGTGTTATGGGGGTTCTTCTTTGCTTATCACAAATGGTAGTGAATCCAATTTGTTTATGCCTGTTTCTTTTTTTGTTAGTCCTTGTAACATTGATGTATTTTGAGATTGGTCCCTGTACAATATGATGAATGAAAAAGATGTTTTGGTTTTGGACAGTTTATGTGTGTAATTAAGTCAATAAAGGTATAGGTCATATCAAATTGGTATCTGAAATTCTGGTATCAGAAATGTGATGTCAAGTGCGATGTCACAACATCAATATCTGTTGTATGAACAAGGCAATAATAGTAATAAAAAAAAGCAGTAAACAACACACAGAATTTGTTCACCCAGTTCGGTCTAACAACCTACATCTGGGGGCATACCAAGCCAGGAAGGAAGTCCACTATTAGCAGTATCAATTCATATACCCTACAATCAACACACCCGTTGATGATCTACTCACTTAATCACTACCCAATGACCCTTCTACCTAAGTCTACCCTAGATAAGAGACTTCATCTCACTTCCAATCATCACAATGATGTCTAGCAGTCAACACCTCAGCCACTGCATTAACAGCTTGATTTCCAAAAACTCTTCAATCACAGAAAAGTAGAAGATACACTTCTATGACAATACCTAGACATGACACACATAACTAAGAACAATACTTAGAGTTGCTTAACAGCTTCCTCCAAAAACAATACATCTCTTACCTACAGGCTTCGAGATAAACACGATGACCATCCCATAACCGGGTGGTTCATCGACCAACACAACCCTTATAATTTACATGATGGCTGGCTTACCTTTTTCTAGGTTACAATGCTTCTATTTATAACCTATACCCATCTGTGATTTGGGCTTCAAATCACAGCATATCAGCTGCTACAAATCTGCAAAAGATTCTCCTACAAATTAGATCTTCAATCAAATCTTCCTAAAATATCTCCATATTTAAATACTCAATCTTCTCTTGATTTTATAGATCTTCAATCAAATCTTCCTAAAATATCTCCATATTTAAATACTCAATCTTCTCTTGATTTTATCTTGAATCTTCCAGACCTCTAAATCAGCTCCACAAAGGATACCATAATATTCCCAGAAACATTCCTTACATTGGGCTTGGACTCCTCCAAATATCTGATTTGATTTGAATTTAAAAACATATTTTATCTTCAAATCTTTTCATATCTTTCAGCCCTAAAAACAGTAACAAGATCTGCTCAAAATCTGATTGCAACTAAGAATATCTTCTCCAAGATATTCGCACACAATCTCTCTAACAGATCTTCTTAAAACAAACTTTCACGCGCAGCCCTAAAACATCACAGCCTGATGTTGTCATGTTCAGATAACTAATGTCAAGACATCAAGTTTAACATCAGCATATAAAACTTCAACCCTGCAACAACTAATGTTAGGAACCAATGTTAAGACATCAGACATATGACAACAACATTGTTCAACTTTGTTTTACCAAAATTCCAGCCAATACAAGAACTAACAATCTCCCCCTTTGGCTAATTTTGGCTAAAACAATCTCTGCCAACATCAGAGATGCCAGCAGCAGAAATAACACCACAAACAGCACCACAACCATATCTAATAAGCACACCACAATGCAGCTCCTTTCCAAAGAATTAAGGCTACTCTCCCCCTTTTTAGCCATAATTGGACAAACTCTGAACATAGCAGCAAGTACAAAAAAATTCCAAAGGCAAACTCTGAATCATCCAACCAACATACTCAGACCAGAACAGACTTATTCTACATCTCATAATAGCTGAACAAACCTACTTCTCTCCCCCTTTTTGGCCAAAAATTGACAAACATTGGGGTAAATATCCACTACTGGTTCAATCCATTGACACACCAGGTCTAAACTGTCATGTCCCCCATGAACTTCACGATGTTACGACATCTTGTCTGACATAACACCTTCACCAGAGCCACAAACAATCTTGACAAACAAAAGTTCAACTCCCCCTATCTAAGATAACCAGTGCTCCTTTGCAAGATGAACACCTTAAATGAATGGAAAACATAAGACTCATCTTCATGTCTTCAAGAGCGCACCCTCTGTTCAACACACCTGCTGAACGCATTCACTTAATGCTTGATCCTCAAGCACCACTAGTACATTTAACTGACAGAAGTTGCTCCTTCAACAAGAAACACCACAAAATCACCAATGATATCCCATGACACCTTTATGATCATATAGTAAGAAAGTACCAGGATCACATCCTTGTACTACACCCAATAAACTCTTGGATTGAGACCAAAATCACCATTGATCCCTCCCATCCAAACCCTGTACAGATCCACCTTGAATTTTACAGCCAAAGGAGCAGATCTTGTTCCTTGAGATACAATCCACTTGAATCAGGTATGCTTCACACAATCATCCCCAAGTTTTGAAGCACAAACACACTGCCTTCCACTACACTCTAAGTAAAGTCCTCTTACTTTGAATTAATAACACACACCAAGAAAAGTGTGACATCTCCCAACAACCAAGACCCCTACAGAGTTCTTCCAAAAAAAACTGCAGAATAAATTTTCCCAGACACAGTAAGGAGTTCCACATCTTTTCAGCAGCAGCAATCACGCATGACAGACTATCATGCTCCCCCTAAATAGTTGCACAAGTTCATCAACAAAAATGTAACTACTCTTCCTAAGCAGTAGTACACACATGACATAAAGTCATGACATCTGATCTGACATCATAAACATCAAACAAAACACTACTTTACTCCCCCCTGAGGCTTACACCGAAAACAGAAACACCAATCCTCAGTTCAAGCACATGAACATCTTCATGCTCATACAGACCCCACAAATTCTCAGCTTACTTAAAAGCTTTACTGAGATCCAATCTCTTCAAGAGATACTTGCAGCAGAAGAAAGAACAGCTCTTAAAAAACTTTCTGATCAAATCACATCATATGACACAATTCCTCTGCCATTACATTCACTAGTAGTTGTTGATACTAGTGAAGTCTTCAAAATTAGTAGTCATGCTTTGCCAGACCATACTACTAAAAACAAGCTCAGAATCTCCACATTCTAATCCATATAGTCAGAAACACCTCTTCTGACAATAATGCTTGAGCATCCAACTCCACATGAAGTTACAATTAGGCTATTCGTGAGGAACATAAGAATCACCATCCTCCTTCAAACAAACTGTTAGATAAGGATTCAAAGTCACATAGATCCCCCAACTCTCCAAAGGCAGTCATTCCCTATCATACTCTTCATCTTCAGACTTCCAACCAATCAATACCTGATCTACTTCAGTCTTCTCTACATTCTCCATCCAAGGCAGACCTTCTACTTCATCATTCTCCCGTATGACTATGTAGACGCTCCTTTGGCATAATGTAGACACCATGCATCTGAACCAGAACATAATCATCCTTCGCCAAGGATATCCCACCAGATAATGTCCCAACACAAGTTAGAACATCTGCCACACACCAAGACATCATCACCATGATTCTTGATATGCTCCACCAACTGGACTTACTATAACATAGTAATCCAAAGAACTAGAGAAATAAACTCTCATCACCTTCAAGAAGAATAATCTCCTTGAGTCATCAACTCATCACCCTTCTGCCCAAGAGTAACTTGTTCCAAGACAATCCTCAATAATAACCAGCTGCCACACTCTGATTATCTTGATTCTTTGAATCCACTTCTGAGAACAACCAAATGCACAGTTTGATCACCTCATTCATGAATCCTCATATGAAAACAACCAAATGCCACATTTTGACCTTTTTCACGTTTGTCAGAACTCTCACAAAGATATCCTGATCCACCAAGGAAACTTGATCTTCAAGTCACATGTTCTAATTGCTCAATAGCAAGCACACTTAGACTCCCTAAGCCATGGTCATATAACATCTTCTCCTTCCCGCAGCTCCCGCAAACTGCCATGAGAACGATCTTTTTGAACCATCCTATTGTTCATTCCTGTAGATCACCCTATCATAAGCTGATGTGCCACATCACTAGCTGAGACTTCTGATGTTAAGCTAGATGTCAGAACATTATGACATCCAACTGTTGAATTAAGCTCTTCCTTCTGCCACTCAGAAGAACCTCCTCCCTTTGCAGAAACAGATTTCCATGCTCTCATAGACTTCATTCAACAATCAAGTTTGAGTAGACAACCTTCATCCTGCTTAGAAACTCCCAAGGCTTCAAACCTACCACATCTGAATCTTCAGGAAATAAGTAGTCCAAGACTACCCCATAGCCATACAAAAAAATGCCACTTCTAAATACACTATACAACACACAATCTCATCTTTATAATCCCAAGCTTCTTTTAACCACCATGATTGTTTCAATATCATGTAGGACATCAACACAGAGTTCCTTGAACCCAAGATGATCTCCAAGTATCACACCTTCAGCAGCTAATTCAGGTCGTCACACACCAACACACCACGAAGAGAAATAAACAGCCTCATAGAGAAAAGTAAATTCTCAACACTTCTGCAGTCCTGCACTTTTATATCAGACATATACATAGTCTCCCGTCAATGTATATTGTCATTAGTTGAATGCACAACATCTTAGATAAACGCTCAGCTCCCGTCAGAGTATTCACTATCGGTTAGATGCACATCCTTATTAAAAGCAGACAAATACTCAACTGCTGTCAAGCTATTTATCATATATGATAAGGTAACCTTCTTACACAAGGTACAACATTTGGTCTGGTCTGACATTCTTTTCCTACACACTTGTGGCACTAGCTGATCCCTCTTTTATTAATCCACACCACTGATCACTTCAGATTAGGTAAGTGGATTGACCTGATACTCCACCATGAGCACAACTAACTTTCTTTGGCTGAGAAAGAAAAGAACTGAAATGATGTTTCAACATCAGTTCTGACATCAGTCTAAATCACATTAAACAACTACTATGGCTTTGGAGACAACCACCACACACGTCTCTTGCAAGGGACATAAGAGGATCAACCATCAGTAGCTGACCAACCTTCAAAACCAGATCATACACACATGCAGGAACCTGCATACTCTACATCTCAAGAATCTTCTTCTCAAACTTCTAATGTTCAGACCTCTTGTCTGACTTTGAGATGTTGGATGCCATCCTTCTGCACCTAAAGAGGAGATTCCCTCTAACAGGTTTCTGGAGCAAAAATAATATTGACTGGTCATCACAAACAGATTGAAAAAAAATATGCTTCTCCCAACACTTCAACCTACAAGGATGCTCTTCCATTATGTGAGGATACCACACAACTGAACTCCAGCTTAAGAAGAACCTTATCATGCAAATACCAGGGAACCATAATATTTTGGTCCAAAAAAAACACCAACTCCTCTTTGCTCCAAACACAACTGCTCATCCTAGATGGTTTGGATGACATTCCAACAAGGAAGACAACAGTCAACCTCCTCTATGCAAGCCAGGAGTAGGTTCCAAACACATTTGCAATGCCAAATCTTTATCCACAAGATTCTGCACACTCTGCTGGTTTGATGTCACAACAACTGGTAGAACATCATTCAAGAACAACACCATGGGATCCTTCAATTTAGACCCGTGGATGGTCTTTCAGAGAAGAAAGCAAAAATAAATTGCATCCTTCTGATCTCTCATCAACAAACTTATTGAAAATGCCTTTATGAGTGGACTTGGGTCAAACCTTAAGTATCTTTGGTCACTTTAATAAGTCAGTCAATATTATCACCATGTGATACACCTTCAAAGGGGAACAGAGTGTTGTGACCTCAACACACAAAACCACCAGGAATTTTCCATCAGATATATATATGCAGCGGAACACACACCAGAAAACTCCTCTACAACCTTCAGGCAAAACATAATAACCCTTGCACAAACACTACACTCTATAGGTTTGAAAATAAATCAAACCACACAGCAGCTCACCACCAAAGCTACAAGCCTGATAACAATAGATAGGTCCAATACACACCCTGTCATGAACAGTCCATCCTCCACTTCTAGGGACCATTCAAACAACAAAATGAACTTCTCCAAGTTTAAACAACTTTTCAGTAGGTACCACTTACCTTGCCCATGACCAGAAAGTATCTTCCCTAGGATCTCACCCAAAAACAGAACAGGATGCCTGCTCTGATACCAATTGAAATTCTGGTATCAGATATGTGATATCAAGTGCGATGTCACAACATCAATATCTGTTGTATGAACAAGGCAATAATAGTAATCAGAAAAAGCAGTAAACAACACACATAATTTGTTCACCCAGCTCGGTCTAACAACATACATCTGGGGGCATACCAAGCCAGGAAAGAAGTCCACTATTAGCAGTATCAATTCATAGACCCTACAATCAACACACCCGTTGATGATCTACTCACTTAATCACTACCCAATGACCCTTCTACCTAAGTCCACCCTAGATAAGAGACTCCATCTCACTTCCAATCATCGCAATGATGTCTAGCAGTCAACACCTCAGCCACTGCATCAACAACTTGATTTCTAACAACTCTTCAATCACAGAAAAGTAGAAGACACACTTCTATGACAATACCTAGACATGACACACATGACTAAGAATAATACTTAGAGTTGCTTAACAGCTTCCTCCAAAAACAATACATCTCTTACCTACAGGCTTCGAGATAAACACGATGACCATCCCACAACCGGGTGGTTCATCGACCAACACAGCCCTTATAATTTACATGATGGTTGGCTTACCTTTTTCTAGGTTACAATGCTTCTATTTATAACCTATACCCAACTGTGATTTGGGCTTCAAATCACAGCATATCAGCTGCTACAAATCTGCAAAAGATTCTCCTACAAATTAGATCTTCAATCAAATCTTCCTAAAATATCTCCATATTTAAATACTCAATCTTCTCTTAATTTTATAGATCTTCAATCAAATCTTCCTAAAATATCTCCATATTTAAATACTCAATATTCTCTTGATTTTATCTTGAATCTTCCAGACCTCTAAATCAACTCCACAAAGGATACCATAATATTCCCAGAAACATTCCTTACATTGGGCTTGGACTCCTCCAAATATCTGATTTGATTTGAATTTAAAAACAGATTTTATCTTTAAATCTTTTCATATCTTTCAGCCCTAAAAACAGCAACAAGATCTGCTCCAAATCTGATTGCAACTAAGAATATCTTCTCCAAGATATTCGCACACAATCTCTCTAACAGATCTTCTCAAAACAAACTTTCACGCGCAACCCTAAAACATCACAGCCTGATGTTCTGATGTTCAGATAATTGATGTCAAGACATCAAGTTTAACATCAGCATATAAAACTTCAACCCTGCAACAACTAATGTTAGGAACCAATGTTAAGACATCAGACATATGAGAACAACATTGTTCAACTTTGTTTTACCAAAATTCCAGCCAATACAAGAACTAACAGTATTAAATTGGTAATAGGCCATATCAATTGTTCATAAAACTAACTTGAGCCAATTTATGTATCAAATTGGTAATAGGCCATATCAATTGTCCATAAAACTAACTTGAGCCAATTTATGTATCAAATTAGTAATATGCCATATCAATTGTCCATAAAACTAACTTGAGCCAAAATACTGCATTAAACAAACTTGATATACTACATTAAACAAACTTGATAATGTATCATAAAACAAACCTGATAAACTGCATTAAACAAACTTGATAATGTATCATAAACACATTGTATCATACACATAAAGGCTTAAGCCAAAAAACACATTGTATCATAAACATTAAGTCTTAAGCCAAAATACACATTGGCATCAAAATACGTAATAGAAAACTACAAGGCTTATGTACACCATTGTAGTAAAGTTTTTCAATAAAACATAAGTCAAACAGGTCCAATGACTACAAATTCCATGGTACCCCCTTGTGCAGGGTTACTTCCTTCTCCTTTTAGCAGGGTTACTTCCTTCTCCTCCTTTGAGCTTATTGCTTCTGAGCACCCTTGGTCTATCACTTTTCCTCAACACCAGTTTCCTTGCGACCTTTTGTTTGGGTTGTTTTGCCTACAAAGACACAATAGAGCAAGTTCATTAAGTCAATTAAAACTGAGAACATACACATTATGTCAATTAGGCAGTAGCATGACTTAATTGGTTTAGGAGGGGCAGAAACAGGTTCCTTAGGAGGAGTTACATGAACTGTTTCATTAGGTGTAGGCTCAACCTCTGGAACAGGTGCAGACAGAATGTAGTTTGGTTGTGATTCACCAACTCCTTGTGAAACCATTACGGATGAAACCTAAACAGTTGGAGCATGGACACTAGCAACATTAGTTGGAGCTGGAATTTGGGAAGTGACATCATTGACATTAGGTTGAGGTTGCGTTCTTTCAAAAGCTGCACAAAGATCTGTTGCAAGCATTTAAAACTCTGGGTCCACATCACATTGTGTTTCTGGCTGTTCTTTAGTGGGAGGTTCATGATAAGGTTGTTGTTGTTTAGTAGAAGCTTTAGGTTCTGTTGTTTGTGTAGAAGCTTCAGGCTGTGTTGTTTATGTAGCATTTTTCTTTGGCTTTTTCTGCACACAGAGTGATTCAATCAATATCACTTACAAACAGTTAGTAAGAATACATAATTGAGTTAAGTTAATACCTTTCTTTTCTGAGCTTTAGGGCCAGGCACCAGAACTGTACAACTCCTTGCATTGTAGCCATGTACACCACATTTGGTACAACAATAAGATGTCTGTGTCCTTTCCTTATTAGGGTCCTCATCAGGTTCCCTCCTCCTTAGTTTCTTTGGCCTACCAGGGCCTCTTTTGTATGATGAAGGCAACATCTCCTTAGTATTAACCTCAGGCCACATGTCTTGGCCATTAATTGGGCTAACATTGAAATCATAGCATGCCACATATGTTTCTTTAGAATAACAATCATCTATATAGTCTTCAGGGTGTTGGTTCCTAAAGCCTAAGACAACAACTGCATAACTACATGGTATGCCTACCAATTCCCAAAAGTTACATGTACAAGTTCTTTTAGAAGTGTCAACTATAAACCTATGTTTGCTATGGATATGTTTAACTTTCCAAGTAAAATCACCAGACCAGTTTGGAATCCAATTACCAGCATTTTCTACCTCTTTATCTAACTTAATTCTAGGTCTTGGCATTATCCTATGTTCCCACCTATCCACTTTTTCTCTTAATTTAGAATTTTTATTCATAAGGTAGTTTCTTATCCATTCACACATGGTTAAGATTAGTTTATCCCTAGCCACTAGGATTGTGTTATTTAAAACTTTAGACACATTATTCATTAACACGTCACATTTGGGATAGAATGAGAAAGCATGCTTACACCATGATTTTGTAGGTATTTTGATCAACCACTCCCAAGCCTTAGGATCAAACACCTTCAACTCTTTCATCTTTACTTCCCATGCTTGTATATATATGGCCTTTGCTGTAGCCATCATCAAATCTCTGATTTGTGTGCCACCACCAAACTTCTTTTTGAAATTGGCATATAAATGCCTAAGACAAAGCCTATGCTCCACCCTTTCAAACATCTCTTCAAAAACAGGAATTAAGCCATACAAATCAAAACAAACAATAAAATAAGGTACCTATTTTAAGAAAACAGAAATATATAAAACAAATTGACATATTCAGGGACTTAGTTCAAAACAAGTTGATATATACAAGGACCAAATCAAAACACAATTACATAGATTAGGGATGAATTCAAAAAATTATATAGATCTAAAAAGTACCTTTTGTTGGTCTGATATGAATACCCATCTTTTGTCTTGTCCAATGTCTTCCAAAAGCAAGGTCAAGAACCACCTCCATGACTCCTTTGTCTCAGTCTCACATACACTAAAGGCCAATGGGTAATATTGGTCGTTAGGATCCCTTCCAACAGCAACACGCAATGTGCCTCTATATTTTGTCTTTAGGTGACATCCATCAACACCAATGAATGACCTGCAAGTAGTAGTGAATCTCTTCTTTACCCCATCAAAGCAAAAATAAAACATCCAAATCTGGGTTGAATTGTTGGAGCAATCGTGGAGACATTAATTTTGCAGGTCCCTGCATTGACCCTCCTTAATTCTGCAGCATACCTCCACAATAGTGTATATTGCTTTGTTGCATCACCTTCAACCAAAGTTTTTGCAATTTGCTTAGCCTTCCATGCCCTGTTCATAGATATACCTACATAGTAAGTACTCCTAATCTCAGACACAATATCACGAAGCTTGACTCCATCAGATGAAGCCATTCTAGCCGCCACAGTCTTCGTAATCCACTTGGAGTTAGCAGTGGTGTTATTCAAAATCCTACCACACGTGTGTGCACTAAACCATTTCTTCATTACATACATGTGCTTATTCCCCACTTTACTAACAAGAGCCAAAAACCCACAATTTCCCTTGAAAATTACTCTCACTCTAACCTTGTCATTTTTCACATACTTTATCTCTCTTCCATTTAACACCGACCATTCAGTTATTGCCTCCTTAAATTCAGTTAGAGATACAAACTCCAAACCAACTTTGAACTTGTAGTCCTTGTCTAACTCTTCCATCTTAAACCTAGGATAATTTGGTCATTTCTCTCCATCTGATGCATCTAGATCACTCCTGCCTAGATCATCACTTAAATAATTAGTTTCAAGCCCTTCATTACCAACACTAACTCCACTTATGAACCCATGTTAGCATTAACATTTCTTATCTTTGTTGGAGTATTCTTGTGTTTCCTTGCTATCTGCTTAACCTTTCCAGTTGGTTTGTCTACAACATCAAATCCATCATCCATGCCAAGGGCCTTTTCATCCTCACTGTCCTCAAATGATAAACCATTATAATCACTATCATCACTATCATTTTCTTCAACACCATAAATATTCTCATCAACATTTAGATTGCCAGCATCACCATCAACATTTCAAGCATTATCATAAACATCATCCTCAATAACATTACCAGCTCCAATATCATCAACATTATCAGCAATACCATATCCAGCATTATCACTAACACCATCCCCAATAAAATTATCAGCTTCAACATTATCAAGATTATCAACATTATCCTTAACATTATCAGCATCATTAACGATTTTTTCAGCATCATTAACAACATTATCAGCTACAACTACTCTATGCTCAACAAATAAATCCACACTACAACTAGTTTCAACAGCTTTTTCATAAACAACAGTAGTATCAATATCACTAACTATCCTTGCATGCTTACCCGATATACTGTTATACCACCATAACCAATAATTAGTGGACTCAAGGTTACAAAGATCTTTCACAATACCAGTTGCTTCAAAGAAGTTCCACCTATCAGGGTCAATGTCTACTTCAACATTATCCCCCACCTAAGTAGTACACGACATTATCCTTAACAAACTTCCCCCCGTAATGAATGTTCACCGTAAATGTCATACCTGGTAGATTCGAATAGGCCGCTCAATCAGGATTGTAGCTTCGTCACCCTCCGTCGCCTTGCCCAGACAAACTCTCGCACCAGTCGCTTCACCTTCCCTGAGCTGAATTCCTTTCTAAATATGAAACCCTAATTTACAGGGACTAAACATAAAAGAGGGAAATATCTTTTGGATGACTTTTTTTTTTTTGGGGGGGGGGGGGGGACATTATATCCACGTGTTCAAAGAAAATATAAATAAGAATGATAAGGAATAAGCCAAGTGTCGCTCCCAGGATTTTCATCCAGGTACAAACGCGAGAGTGGTGCGGAAAAACAGAGTCGCCAGCCGTGTAAATTTATCCCAAGAGAGGGAAAGGGAACACCGCATAAACCTTAGGAAGAGGGAAAGGAATGGTCATCACAACCATAACCTGGGTTCGGGAGTCGGTTACGCAAGGGGAAGGTATTAGCACCCCACGCGTCCATCGTACTCGATGGGATCCACGCTTGTTGTCTATTATAAGGGTGAGTTATACTATCATCTAGGGCTGTACTAAAACGGGGAGGGGAAAACAAAGACCGACTCGGTAGGACGTCGACGTCCTAGGCCTACGTACCCCCTTTGTGCAATGGGGAATTCAGAGTCAACGTAGTTCGGACCAAGTTCTTTTTGTGTTTTTTATGAGCGACGTTAAGTTCGCGTCCGGCAGTTAGGGTCGATGCCTGTTTGCGACTCAGACGGAAGGTAACGCACCCTTTTTGAAAATATCCTTTAAGTTGAAGGTCCCGAAGGACAAAAAGTTTGAAATTGGTTTGTGTTTTTTTAGGACGGAAGTGGCTTAAGTTAGTTCCTAAGCTGCATTGCACCAAAGTCTAGGGCACAGGGGCGAATACTTAACGCATCGTCCCAAGACAGGACGCTCACTAAGCACTCTAGAAAGATGAGAGGAAGCCCCTCATTTCTCATTCCCCATACTTAAGGCTCGTGCGCAATACACCTTATTATTATTAAGTGTTTTAAAGAGATTCGAGATGAGAAGAGAGAAGACACAAGGGTAACTCTAAAGGGAACTAAGAATCCTAAAGTTATCATGCATGGGTGACCTATGGTTAGTGAGGCTTAGGAAGGACAACTACCTAATGTTATCATGCTTGGATTGAGAGCCTAATGTCTATCCTACTCCGAGCTTAATCAGAAATTAAGTCGGACTAGGAGCCTTAAGGGAGCATGTGAATACGACGTAATCAACAAGTAAACACGAAGCAACTCAATCACAAAGGAAAATCGAATACGAAGGCAAGTTAGTACAAAGAGAAAATCAAACAAGAGGCAAGTATCACCAAGGAAAACTTATACGAATATCACGAAGAATCAATGACAAAGCAATTATCTAAAACAAATATCAAAAACTAGCGTCGAAATTAAAATCAAAGTTTAGTAAAAAATTCATTCAAAAATTAAAATCTAGGTCTAATTAATTCGAAATTAATTTCTAATCAAAAGTTAATCTTAAATTAATTCGAAATTAAAATCTAATTAATCCAAAACCAAAACCCAAATTAAAATTAAAATTAAAAAAACAAAATCAAAACTTAAATCTTAAGTAAAAACAAAATCCAATTAATCTAAAATATAATTATCTAAACCTAAATTCCAAATCAAGCTAATTAAAATATAAATCACAATTTAGTTATCACGTTAGAATCAACACTAAACACTAAGATTAACATCTAAAAAAAGTTAACAAAAATTTGTGAAATAAAGACAACCACCTAATTTCATTGTTAAAATAAACCTAATTCTAATTAACAGAGGTGAGAGAAAATTAAAAAAATGATATTAGAAAAACCCAATGAAGGTACTGTTAATATAAATTGAAATTGATATGATAGAAACTCATGCAATTCCAACAGACGGCAAATTGGCATGATAGAAATTTAATAAGGTATTGATCTAGATTGACATGATTGTAAAGGCTCTGACATTCATAAGTTTTGTTAGAGTGAATCAATATTAAATTAGTTTAGAAATTGAAGATGATAAAATTTGTGAAGCATAAATCATGAAATCAGTATATTAACCACATACACATGCGTATAGTAACAGCATACTAAATATATATATTAAAAGGGACATCAAATCAGCTTGTACATGAAACAAAGGTAGGATCAATGCTAAACCAGTGACATCTAACCTTTTTCACGATGAATCGCCACCAATTACTAAACTGTCGCTTTCGGTACTTTTTCCGGTCTCCTTTTTCTTTTTCTTTTTCGTCTTCCGGTCTCCCCCCCTTTTTTTAACAGTAACAACAATATATAGGGACCAAATTAGGGTTAACTTTTAATTGCCAATAATGTCCCTAATACCCAATTTGAGGCCCAAGTTTAATAATATTAAAAGTTAAATAAAATTTAAATAATTTAATAAATCTAAAATAAAAACTAAACTTACTTATTTATAAAAATAAAAATTTAAGATAAAATTAAAATAAAATGCTAATCACTACTTATTTATTCTTAAAATTAGTAAAAAATAAAAAATGACTATTAAAAAAATAAAATACTAATTAGCCTATTAAACATTATTTAAACTAAAATAAAAAATAAATATTTAAAATAAAATTAAAATACAATGCTAGTTATTATAATTATTTATTCTAAATAATATTAGTTAAAAAAAAGGTAATATAAACGGACCCCAAATAAATAAAAATCGGACGCCTAAATAATCAGAAAAAACAAACCGAGTACACTAAAAGGATTAGTACGAAATATATGACTCGAAAAAATACAGCATTTGGTCAGATTTTAAAATAAATTTTGATCCGTAAAAATGCTCAAATTGGTCAAAATATGACGAAAAATTAAAACGAACACGCGAACCGTAGAATAATATGATTGACGTCTGCAAGTTCGATTTTAAAATTTTCTGTCCCCTGATTTTGAGCACCGCAGAAACTCAATTTGACCACTCTGTCTGTAAATTTCTGAGAAATTATTCCGACCAATATTTTAGGCAGTATGCGAGATGAAAAACACTATTTTATGCTATTTAGATGATGCAGAGTGGAAATACAGTCAGATGAATGAAAATACGAAAATATTAAAAATGCCTGGAATAAGCTGTGAACTCTTGATGATGTAGTAGACTAGATAGGACCTTCTTGAACTGCCTCCAGCACCTTGACCCTATGCTAATGATATGCATACATGATAATGCAAAAATGAAATGAAACATAAGTCAGTTAGTAAAAAAGTAAGGAGGGCAAATTTTGGGGTGCAACACCAAGTCATCACCGTCTGCCATCTCAACTTTTTTTTAACGTTTTATTAACAGCAAGGATTAACGCCAAAAAGAAATGAACATATGCGAAGTCATACAAAAAAAAAAGATTCAGGGACGAAAACCAAAAAGTCACTAACTTACAGGGACGAAAACATTATTTAAGCCCAAAATTTTCAAACTGTCACACTTTTTTTTAAATATAATAGTATTCAGAGATCTAAGAAAGGTTCTGCCCTTTCAACATAGGTGTGGTTTTTATTTATTTTTTATTAACATTAGTAATATAAGTTATATAAAATTAATATAGTAATATAATATTAATTTAAAAAATAAAAAAAAACTCCCATAATTCAAATTTCAAATTATTTTAATAATTGTTTTATTTAAATATTTAAAAAATATATTTCCACGTGTCTTATTTACATATTATTGTAGTGTGTTCTAGTATAATTCAAAACTATCATGTGCACATAACTTATGTATACAAAACTATTAACGAAGAAAGGTTCTTCCGTGTTTCTTGATTGTTGGTCTCGTTATGAAAGTGACACTATTTTGTACAATGAGCCTATGCAACTGAAAAAGAAAGGTCATCTATTAAGGGTAGTATTGTAATCGTATAGAGGGAGATAAGTCTCTAATAACCACTGATTCTAGATGGTATATAGGGCATTGTTGTATCTCTTTTATCACTGATTGAGAATGATGATAACAGAATTCAGTTAGAACTAAAGTTAGTTACGCTCTTCTTCTTCTTCTCTCAATCATTTCCATGGCTGTGAGCTCCTCCATCTTCAGGATTGAGCAATACTCAATATGGTATCAGTAGAACTTTGCGCCAAATCTTGATCCAAGATTTACGTTTTTGCTTCTGTTTTTTTTCTCTTCAAGCTTTGCGTAGTTTCTGTTTCATCATCATGGAAGATCAACAGCTGAATCCTTTCTTCATCCATCACTCTGATCATCCCAGTTTAGTTCTGGTTTCGCATCTCTTGACGGAAGAAAATTATCCGTCGTGGCGTCGCGCGATGCTCACAGCTCTTCGTGCAAAGAACAAAGTTGGATTCGTCAATGGCTCGATTCAACAACCTCCTGATGGTGATCCCCAGTATCAACTGTGGCAAAGCAATGACAATGTTGTAGCATCTTGGCTTCTCAACTCGGTTTCTAAAGAACTCACTGCAAGCATCATTTACGCATCCACTGCAGCGGAGATTTGGAACGATCTTCAGGAGCGTTTTCTGCAAAACAATGGTCCGCGTTTGTTTCAACTTCTCAAAGATTTCATCACATGTACTCAAGGTACTTTATCTGTTGGTGCTTACTATTCCAAGATTAAAGGTCTTTGGGAGGAACTCACTGAGTTTCGTCCGATTCACCAATGTGTGTGTGGTGGTGTGAGTCCCCTGATTGATCACATCAATCGTGAGTATGTGTTAACCTTTCTGTTAGGCTTGAATGAGAGCTTTAACTCGATTCGTGGTCAAATCATGCTTATGGATCCTCTACCCCCAGTCAGTCGCGTTTTCTCACTAGTCATTCAAGAGGAGAAACAAAGAGTGATAAACTCTATCACAATTGACAATAATGAAGTTGTAGCATATACAGTCAATGATTCTAATAGTTCCAAGTCCAAGAATGGAAAGAAGGATCGACCATTATGCTCACACTGTGGAATTCTTGGACACATCAAGGACAAATGCTTCAAACTCCATGGATATTCACCAGGCTACAGAAAGGGCAAGGGAATGATGCAAACAACATTTGCTGCAAATGCAGTTAACACAGATGTTGTGGAGGATGCCTCAACACTGAACACAAAGCAGTATCAGCAGCTTATTGCATATATTCAGAGTCAAATGGCTAGGCAATCTAATCTTGGAGATGCATCTACATCAGGTGATTCAGTTCGTATGGTTTTTTCCTCATCACATCACATTGAATACCCCACAACACATAATTGGATTATTGATTCAGGAGCCACTTCTCATATTGTGCATTCTTTGAACTTGTTTCATTCATACAAATTTCTTTCTAACAAGTTTGTGTCCTTGCCCAACAATACAAAAGTCCCTGTTTCTGCAGTAGGCACAGTCATTTTAAGTCCAAATTTGACATTATATAATGTGTTATACATTCCACACTTTAATATCAACCTTTTGTCAGTTAGTCAGTTGCTCAAAAACTCACATTTATCTGTTGTTTTTTCTGATAATGGGTTCTTAATTCAGGACAGCCACAAGGGGAAGGTGATTGGCAAAGGTGATCATACTCATGGCCTTTACTTCCTCAAAGAGAAGCCTGAATCTTTTACTGCTAACATTGATAGAAGTTCAAATGAATCCTTGTCTTCTGTACCAACTTGTAATTCTGTTGGTAACATTTCTGCCTCTACATGGCATGCTAGATTAGGACATTTATCTAATCAAGTGTTGAAAGCCATTCAAAATAAAGTTCCTGATTTGTTTACTTTAGATTCTGCATATAATGAGATTTGCCACATTTGTCCTCTTTCAAAGTTTCATCGTTTGCCTTTTACTTTTCACAATAATCATAGTGCTTTCCCTTTTGACTTAATACATTGTGATGTGTGGGGACCATTTAAAAAACCTACTTATGATGGATCTCACAATTTTTTTACTATTGTGGATGATAATACAAGATACACTTGGATACATCTAATGAAACATAAGTCTGAGGCTACTATGTTGATCAAACTGTTTTTTAAATATATTAAAACTCAGTTTAATGCTTCTATTAAAGGAATTCGCAGTGATAATGCAAAGGAATTGCAGCTAGTTGATTTTCTGCAGGCAGAAGGAGCCATTCATCAATTTTCTTATCCTCATCGCCCACAACAAAACTCTGTAGTAGAGAGGAAACATCAGCATCTTCTAAACGTAGCCCGGGCTCTATTATTTCAATCCAAGTTGCCAATTCAGTTTTGGGGTGAATGTGTGGCCACAAGTAGGGGTGTTCAAAACCGAACCAACCCAATAAAAAACCGCAAACCAAACCAAACCAAACCGAAACCGCAAAAAACCGCATTTGGTTCGGATTTGTTTGGGCCATCTTTTGACAAAACCGCACGATTTGGTTTGGTTTGCGGTTTGTATTTTGAAAACCGAACTAAACCAAACCAAACCGCATTGTGTTACAACTCAAACTTCACTTATCTCACATCTAACCAAAAACTCAAACCCATTATGCCCTAACCTTATAATTACGAAATATTTTCTCTTAATCACACTTAGCTTTTCAGTTTTAATCTTCTCAAATCTCTCCTAATAGTATTGTGCATTCTTCTCATCTTCTTTGCCATGTACGTCTCACTTCTTCTACACTACTCTCTCATCTCACATGTTCTTTCTTTTTCATCTTCTCATTTTTATGTTACTATTTTCTCTTCTAATTATGTTTATATCGCGCCTTTCTTCTCCAATCTCTCATCTCTTATGTTCTTTCTTTTTCATCTTCTCTAATCTCCCTTCTCCCCTATTTTTTCTATTTTATTATAATATTTTTGATATTGTTTTATGCTACTATTTTTTTCCACTTTTGTTTAAATTGATTTTTGTATATTGAATGAGAAGTTTTTGTCTAAATATGATGAGTTTTGTTGTTATTTGCTAATGTATGAATGACTAAACACAAAGTTATGTTGTTCTCTATATATGTATATATAACTCAATAAAAATCTTGTAAAAAACCGAACCAACCGAACCAACCCAAACCGCATTGGTTTGGTTTGGTCTGGTTCAGATTTTTTTTTTAATGCCAACCGAACCAAACCGAACCACATGCTTTTTTCTATTGCGGTTCGGATGATTTTTAGCGTCAAAACCGCCCAAACCGCACCGCGAACACCCCTAACCACAAGTGTCTTCTTGATCAACAGGACACCTGCTCCTAATTTGGAAAATAAATCCCCTTATGAGCTGCTACATGGCAATATTCCTGACTATGCTTCATTGAGGGTTTTTGGCTGCCTGTGTTTTGCTTCCACTATTCCTGCACAAAGAAACAAGTTTACCCCTCGTGCTTTACCATGTGTCCTTCTTGGATATCCTCCAGGTACAAAAGGGTACAAGCTTTTAGTCCTTGAATATAGAAAAATACTCATTACTAGAGATGTCATTTTTCATGAGTCAATTTTTCCTTTTCACACAATTCAAAATACCACTTTGTGCCAGATTTTTTTCCTGACACAGTTCTGCCTCACCCTGTTAATGACCTTACTTGCCTTAATGCAGACCAAAATCTTTTGGTTCCTTATGCACCTCATAACACACCTAATGCCAACACTCCATTACCTGTTGAACCAAGTCCTATATCACCTGCTGTACAAAACTCACTTCCTAGAAGATCCACTAGATCTCATAGACCTCCCCCATATCTCCAAGATTTTCAATGCAATGTCCATTATCCTATCCAAAATCACATTTCCTATGACAGATTTCAACATTCCTATAAACAATACATAAACCAAATTTCCACCATATATGAACCTTCTTTCTTTCATCAAGCTGTGTCTGATCCTGAGTGGAGACATGCTATGGCAGAAGAAATTGCTACCTTGGAAGCCAATAATACTTGGACAGTTCGGCCTCTGCCACAGGGCAAGAAAGCTGTTGGTTGCAGGTGGATATACAAGGTCAAGTATCGAGCTGATGGGTCACTTGATAGGTATAAGGCACGCCTAGTAGCTCAAGGGTTTACACAACAGACTGGAATTGATTTTTTGGACACATTCTCACATGTAGCAAAGCTCACTACAGTTAGAATACTTTTATCAATTGCTGCACAAAAGCATTGGCAATTTATCCAGCTGGACATTAACAATGCTTTTCTTAATGGAGATTTAACTGAAGAAGTGTACATGCAGCTACCTAAAGGTTATCCAATCAAGGGGGAGAATTTAGTATGCAAGCTCAACAAATCCTTATATGGCTTAAGACAGGCTTCTAGGCAGTGGTATCAAAAGTTCAACACTACCCTCACTGCTATTGGTTTTCAGCAATCACCAGCTGATCATTCCTTGTTTTTTAGTGGATCTAGCTCTACCTTAGTCATTCTACTTGTGTATGTAGATGATATTGTGCTTGCAGGTCAAAATTTCAATAGATTGAAACAGGTGGAAACACTTCTGAAACAACATTTCAAGTTAAAAGTCTTGGGTGATTTGAACTATTTTCTAGGATTAGAAATTGCCAAATCCAAGAAAGGTAAACACCTATGCCAGAGGAAGTATACTTTACAACTTTTACAAGATACTGGTTATATAGCAGCAAAACCTGCTAATGTACCTTTGGATGCTAGCATTTCTTTCAACAATACTGATGGAGAACCATTGGAAGATATCTCTGCATATAGAAGGTTGATTGGAAAGCTCATATACCTGACCATTTCAAGACCTGATATTACGTATGCAGTAAATCGTTTGAGTCAATTTATGCAACAACCTCGCACTACTCATTTGGCAGCTATTCAACATATCCTACAATATCTCAAAGGCTCACCTGGCAAGGGCTTGTTCTTCCCGGCGAAATCTTCACTTAGGCTCACTACATTTGCTGATGCAGACTGGGGCAGTTGTAAAGTGTCCAGAAAATCCACAACAGGTTTCTATGTATTCTTAGGAGAGGCATTGATAGCTTGGAAATCTAAGAAACAACCGACTGTAGCTCGTTCATCCGCAGAAGCAGAGTACCGTGCACTTGCTTCCCTCACTTCAGAGTTACTTTGGATCAAGCAACTATTCAGGACATTTGAAATTGATTTAAATTCTGTCATGGTATTTTGTGATAGCCAATCTGCAATTCAGTTGGCTTCAAATCCCTTGAGCCATGAACGATCCAAACATGTGGATATTGATTGTCATTTCATCCGTCAACATGTTCAAACTCAATTTTTAAAGCTTGTTCATGTCAAGACATCTCAACATCTTGCAGATCCCCTCACCAAGGTGTTGCCAAGACCTCTGTATGACTTTCTTATCTCCAATTGGGGAATGCTTGATATATCACTTCCCACTTGAGGGGGAGTATTAAGGGTAGTATTATAATTGTATAAAGGGAGATAAGTCTCTAATAACCACTGATTCTAGATGGTATATAAGGCATTGTTGTATCTCTTTTATCACTGATTGAGAATGATGATAACATAATTCAGTTAGAACTAAAGTTAGTTACGCTCTTCTTCTTCTTCTCTCAATCATTTCCATGGCTGTGAGCTCCTCCATCTTCAAGATTGAGCAATACTCAATATCATCAAACATTATTCACATTAGAAGGGAAATGGATAATGTTGAAAAACAAAAATTAAAATGTGGAATTTGTCATCGAACTGACCATAGTCATGGAAAATGTTTAAACATGCATTCTTCTAAATAGTTTCTAAATAATGGTTATGTTTGTTTTCTTTTAATTCATATTAATTCTTCTCAATAGTTTTCTAAATAAGTATGTATGTTTTTTATAGTTCATATTAATTAATCAAATGTAATTTGTTTTTTTTTTATGAAGTGCAAATATATTTAAAATTAGAAAGATTTAGTTATAACACAATAACAATAAGACAAAAACATAAAATAAAGTTACAAACTAAAATCTAACATTCTTCTTAAAACCAATTAATCAACGATAAATCGACAATACATAAAACAAATGGATTTCCAACTCATCCATATACTTCAAACATACAATCAACATCTACATCATCTTTTATATGATTTCAAAAATATTGATATGTATTATCTTAGCTATCATCTTTCAGGGTTATATATGACATATTGATAGAGTATGAATTATATATTAAATATTAAATGGAAGTAAAATTTATGTTAGTTGTTATTTGAATTTGTAATTTTTTTAGAATATTATATATTGAGTTGAGCTTTAAATAGTTATTAGACCTTTAGTTTATTATATATATATATATATATATATATATATATATATATATATATATATATATATATATATATATATATATATATATAAGTCATGCTAATACACACCTATGTAGGTGTGTATTAGCATCATACACTTTAGTCTATTTTTGTGTAGGGTCCACCAGTTTTGGGTGGAACCCACATTAGAAAGATGAAGAAACAAATAGAAAGAAAATAGATTTAGTGTATTTTTGTGTGGGATCCACCACTTTTGGGTATATGTTAGTATTTTCCTATATATATATATATATGACCCAATCGTTTCGGAGGCTCCATTATAATTTTAAAAATGGGTTTAAATTAAAAAAATGTAATTATAATAATTAAAAAAGACACATCAAAAATATAATTATGTATTAATCAAAAATAAATTTAATTATAATTATTTTGAGTTTTGATCCATCTCAATTTTTTGTATGTATTGAGTTTTTATCATAATATTTTTTTTAATTTATTTGGTTTTTATTATTATATTTTGTTTATTTCTATTAATATTTACGGAAAAAAATTGAACCTCTCAAAATTTGGGGCCTTCCAAAATTTAGGGTCATGTATGATGGGGGGAGTTTACTAGGGAGCTTTGATACATAGTGTAGGATTAGACACCTTTGTGAGAGACACACCATTTGTCCACCTAAAACCTTAAGGTGATAGGTGAATGGGTTCTCCCACTTATAAATGCTCAAGTCACCACTCAATCGAACACCACTTCCTGGGCATTTCGATACAACTAAGCAGGTCCCTTTCTCGAACCAAAGATTCATGATACCATTTGTTGGGGGGAGTTTACTAGGGAGCATTGATATATAGTGTAGGATTAGGCACCTTTGTGAGAGACACACCACTTGTCCACCTAAAACCCTAAGGTGATAGGTGAGTGGGTTCTCCCACTTATAAATGCTCAAGTCACCACATTCCTATCTAATGTGGGACTATTTCCACTTACTCACACTTACTTATATTATTCCAATAATGTACTCTAGTGTTTTTTGCACTTGCACAGGGTCGGCCATATATATATATATATATATATATATATATATATATATATATATTCTTGGGTGATTGCTTCATCGATTTTCTTTGCCTCAATTTGTGAAACAAAATCCATATGGTTACATACCTTTTTAAAAGAGTGTTTGTGTGCAATATAATTCTCTTAGAAATATCTTCATCAACATTCTGAATGGGACGATCCTTAATGGTCCTCTATTATTAAGATAGACATTGAATCTCTTAAGTTGACTTCTTTAACTTTAATCACTCCATTTGGCCTTTGTACTTTCTCTTATCTTTGATATTTTTCTTTCCCTTCATTTTAATCTTCCAAGAATGTTCTTTATGGGATCCCTGCAACATTAACAACTTCTACTTTTACCTACTAGAGGTCAGTACACCAAAGGTAATATGTATGAGTTCTTCCATAGTCATGGTATTTTTTGAAAATAAGTTTTAAAATGATTGAGGTTTTTATAGACCATTGAATATAAAGGAATTAAACATACTATATTACCTATGTTACATAGCTTGCGTAATACTAAGTAACTTGTGCGATCGAGTTTTAATCAACTAGAACAATTAAAGGGTACGATTAGGGATCTTACCAAAAATCAAAGATTCAATGATTTTGTATTGTTTTTAATATGCAAATAAATTTCTTCCTATGTAGGAGTGGAACAATAGAACATATTTATTTCTTCAGTTGTATAGCTTGAAGAGAAACTGTCGCTAACATCATCTGCATCACAATTTGACTTTTCTACCTCTGGTACCCAAATCTTTTTAGGTCCTTTGATGTTAAAGGAATACATATTATGAGCATACATTTTTATCCTTTTAATTTCACAATTCTTTTTATAAAAGTATGAAGGAGGATGTCCTCTTTTGCTCTCATTACTTTTTTTTATAGAACAGAACATGGCAATGTGGTCATCTTTATTGCAATAATTGCATTTTAGGATTTTGACTTTAGATGTTTGTTGGGCACTGCAAATTTTGCTAAAAGTTTTACAATTTTTATTAGATTCATAATCAAGACAAACCTTATTGTAAGACGCTTTTTGATTACCTAACAAAAGATTCAAATTGTTTATCTATTTAGTTAATTTATGAAGTATTTTTTTAAGATCAACAATTTTATTTTTCAAAATATCACATTGATCACACTTGATAGATTCTTATAAGATTTTATAATATAAGGAAGAGTTTTGAATTATATTATCTTATCCTTCTCTAAGACTTTCTATTTCTTCCAACAATTTTTTATTTTTTCAAATTGGTTCTAATTTACTTGTTTCTTTTGTTAATTTTTTACAAATGAAAAATAAAATTTGATAAGAAAAGTAAGAGGTTACCTCATCTTCTTGATGATTTTCCATGAGACAGAGGTTTGCTTCTTCCTTATCTGAGGATTTCATATCATCGTTATCCCAGGATACATATGCTCTATTTTCTTCTCTCTGGGATTCTTGAACATTCTTCTATGGTTTTGAGAGAAGTTTGATCTTATATGGCCTTTCTCTCCCCACATTGATGACAGGTAGGAATGGAAAATGAGCTTTCTTCCCTTTGCTTCCAGAGCCTTGTTGTTTGTTCTCTTGCTGTAAGAATTATTTGAATTTATGAAACATGAATTCCATGAACTCGTCACTTTTACTTTGACACTCTTTATCTTTTGGCTCCATGTATTTAATTCTTATGATTTTAGTGTGATACTTTTCTTCTTTTTCTTGTCATCTTCTTCGTCAGCAGCAAGTATTTTTAGTTCCATCTCGTGTTCCTACAATTTGCAAAAAAAGTAGTGTGTGTCTACCCATAGTTGCTAAATCCTTATATTTACAAATCACATTGACTTTGGGTTTCCAACTATGGTTTAAGCATCAAAGAATTTGTATGACTGATTCTTCATTTGATAATTTTTGCCATAATATTTCCTTCATGGGTAATTTGAAGGATGTTCCACATTTCTTTCACAGTCTCGTAGTGAGAAAATCTCGAAAAAATCATCGAGACTGAAGCAGTAGTGATGACAAATTTTGCCTTCAAGCCACACTTCATATTTTCTTTATCATCTTTGGTCAAAACCCATTCAGGTTTATTTTCTACAACACCATTAACTTTGTGTTTAGGAACAAACTTACCTTCCTTCACAGCCTTCCGAATATCACGATCCATCCCTTCTATAGAAAACTTCATTTTCTCTTTCCACAAACTATACCCTTCTCCATTAAAGAATGAGGGTTTATTTAGTGAATAGTTTGAAGTCATTTTTCCTCTTGAGACAATTAGTCCTTAAAAAGAGTAAGGCTTTGACACCACTTGTTGGACAATTGACTTCAAGCACAAGAGGGGAGTGGAATTGTTGTATTCAAAATTCACGATTGATTTAGTGGTTTTCTTGAAATTTCGTTAGTAATTTCTTATGAAAAGAGTTAATAGCACCGGAAATAAAAAAACAGTGAATTAAATAGTAGAATTTGAATATTTTAAGGGTTAGATAGATTGCACCAAAGGTTTATCCATGTTTTGCTGAACGTTAGCCTAGTCTTATCCCCAAGAGATCTTCTTGAGATTTTGACTCTAAACTTTTGAGATTTTATAGTTTATGCCTACGAACCCTAATACAATTTGATTTTGAGATTTTTACAGGCTTATCCCCAACCAAAGATAGCTTTTACCACAGGCAAAGCTAACAAACCTTAATAGAGATTTTTAGGTTGATCTCAATAACCAAAACATAATTTTTTTTCGCTGAAGTTCTAGAAACCAAAATAGAGATTCTATGACAAGTTTATCTCATGAACAAAAATAAATATCTCAAATAAATAAACAACCAGCACGACCACTTACAAAACTCTTACTCGCAAGCAAAGTTTCACTCAAAAGAACTAATGCAACTTAAGTGACAGAAATATTTCTAGAGAGAAAAAGAGAGAGAAAATAAAGAGATAATTTCCAAAGAAAATGTAAAGTTTTGGAAAGTGGCGTGAAATGAAGAGGAGGCGGGCCACCTTTGTATAAGAGTTGGAAAAATCAGAAAAGAAAATAATCCATGGGACAGAATTGATGAGCCAATCGATTGGCTTAAGGCCAAATCGATTGTATGACCTGTTTTTAATCGATTGCCTTGCCCAATATAGAAATATTTGATAGAGAGCCATTGAAAGTCATTAAGGTGTTTTCCTAATCATTTGTTTAATCGTTTAGACTCTCTCCAATTGATCGACAGGTTTAAAAAAAAACCTAATTGATTGGCTCGAGTCCCCAATCGATTGATTAGTTTGAAAATCCTTTTAAACGATAGTGGACAGCTTATTAATCAATTGACTTTGTTTTGAAAAAAATTTAAGATATAAAATAGTTAGAAAAAAGTCTTGTGTGTGTGCGTGTGTGAGTGTGTGCAGGCGTATGTGTGTGTGTGTGTGCGTGTGCGTGTGTGTGTGTTTGTTTATTTGCATGCGTGGGTGTGTGTTTGTGTGTGTATTACTCCGAAATTGATTAAATTATTTAATCAGATTATTTCGTATTTTATTTAATTAATTAGTATTTGGTGTGCCTGTAATTAAACATGTATGTTGATTTGTATGTGCATGTGGGGCATTGGTGGGGTGTAGTGAGAGCTTTGGTCGGGTGGTATAAGGATTTGAATAATTAAAAATAATTAGAATTATAGTTATTTGGATTAATAATTAAAATAAAATAGAAAAGAAGATTTTTGGGTGAAAAATAGAAAATTAGAGAATATGAGGGGAGTGGTGAAAGTTGTAACATAAGTTGCGTCTTAGTGCAATTTTAAGAGATTAAATACTTAGATTAATAATAAATAGGGGTTAGTAGAGTTTTGGAGAGAAAGGTGTACGTAAAACAGAATTGGGAGAAAAGAGGCAAGACTTGGGCTTAAGAGAACCTCCATTGTTAGAGCTTGAAGGTGCTTTTGCGGAAAAATCTAAGGTAAAGGGGGGGGGGGGGGGGGGGGGGGGGGGGATGGGGTTACTTCTAATATGGTGTATAATGTATGATTAGATAGAGGGAAGTCCTTAATCCCATTAGGTTTTTCCTTAATTTTCCCTTTTGATGAATGATTGATGAATATGATTTAAATTATGTGATAACATGAAATATACGATGCATTATGTGAAATTCGTGCACTATTTTACCATGGAAATTGTGTGTTCTTGTTAATGAAGTTGGTATAAATTGGTGTTTCTGTGTTGGGGTGATTTTGCTGAATAAAAGTATGTATAAAAACCATGATTAAATGATGAAAATGCATGTTAATTAATATATATATATATATGATGTATTGATGTTAGATATTATTTTCCCTGATGTTGTTGTTCGATTTGGGGACTGGGAAGGGATAATTTGAGTTTTGAATTGAACTCCATAAGCAAAAATGAAGATTCTATTTTCTGCTTCAGGGTGACGAGCATCACCCTCGTGATAACCAGGCCGTCATGACCTTTGAGGCGCTGACGTGCGTCAGCTGCCTGACGGGTAGACCGTCATAGTCCCCAGGCACAATTTTATGGGACGAGCGTCATAGTGATTATGTGTGATGTGGAATGGGCGGCTGACGGGCTTCACCTTGGTGAAGGGAAACCAGTCATGTTGCCAGAATGAGCGTCATTTGCTCAGTTGTGTGGAATTTAGTGTTGGTTTCGATTTTTGAGGTTGTAATGTGTTTGTTTATGCTCCTGTTTGGGTACTGTTTTAGGTATTTTGGTGATGTTTATTAATTGTTGTGGAATTAATCAAGTGTTGTGATGTTGTACATGATGGTGATAACTATATGGTAATAATTTTGGTGATATTGCATGTTGTTGAAAGTCACGAATCATGGTGTACAAACTTATGTCCAGTTTTGGTGTGCTTTAGTCTGATGGTATGGATTCCGGAGCGAGTAGCTGATTCCATATGAGAATTGATGAAGCATTACTAATGGTGATAGTAGCGATTTGGTGTGCTCTGGTTCTAAGGTGGGCATTTAGGAGCGATATGGACTTGTGTTGTCCATAATGGTATCGCATGCATGTAGAGTCTTGGTGTCGAATACATTGAACTCATTGCTGCATATGTAATTACTTTATCATGTTGATATTGGTGGTTAAGAATACCTGTGCAGTTGTGGTGAATGAATTGCATTGAAATGATGTGAATGAGATGTGTGATTGTTTATGTTTTCTTAGACTACCCTTGCATACTTTGCACCATTATATATTATAAGCATATTCTCACCCCTTTGTTGTTTATGTGATTTTGTGCTCCTTTTTGGGGTACAGACGAGCAGGTAAATGAGTAGCTGATTAGAAGTTGAAGGATGGCGTTGAGGCTATTCTTCCTTTTCCCATTTTATGTGATACTTAGATTTTGTTGCTCTGATTTGTAACACTGGGCGGGCGAACATTATGTTTCGTTGTTTATTATTATTTTTTATGTTGTCGATGCGAACATTAGACTTGTACTCATTATGTCATGTGTTGTTGAGTTACTTTAATTGATTTGTATTACATTGCGTCGATTCAATGAAAAGTCAAGCATTTGATGATAGATGTTTAATTTTTTACATGTTTTATTTAACCTGTGTTACGGAGCAGGTTTATGTTGTGTTTGAGTGACACCCTATGTGTGTAGTTGTTTTAAATTCATATTATTTTGCGTTGGAATTGTTATGGTGTTACGTTGTGTGTGTGTGTGCGTGCGCGCGCGCGTGTGAGTTTCGTTAAAACTTAAGACCTAGTTCCTTACTTTTACAAAACTCTAGCCACTCAGACAGTCACAACTTGGAAAACTTTCATACTTTATATGACGTTTCAAGATTCTTTGTCAGATGCATCAATCATACAAGCACTTTAATATTTAGTATCTTTTCTTGATGAGGTTTTGAGATGTTTTTTTAGTTGGTTCACCATCATCAGAGTGTTCAGAATTATTCCCACTGAGTTCAACATCACAATTCTTGATGTTGTTGTCATCAAAACTTCATAGAGGATCTTTTGCGAAGCTATCAACTTATATATTACAAAAAATCGTGTGAATTGTTGCGGTTTAGTGTTTATTAAAAACCGCCACAATTTATGATTGATAATGATGATTTTACCTAATGTATGAAATAAAATGATGGTTCCAACGACCATTATCTTCATAATTGTTTTTAATATTCATGTTTCATTATTTATACAATAAAAAATGGCAAGGTTTTTCCCTCTTCCTTTTTTTCTTTCATTTTCACGGTTTTCTTAATCATCCAATAAATTTTTTTAATTTAAATTAAAAATATATTAATTTTATTCTTTATGAATTAAGAAGAAAAAACGAAAACCTATGTTTTGTTTCATATCCTTCTTCTCCAAAGAAAGGAAAATTTCTTCTTCTTCCTTTCCAACTTTAAGCTTTCTTCACACCCTTTAGATTTCAATTTAAGCTTTTTCTTTTTCTTTTTAAAATCTTTCAAGCACAAATCCTAACAATGATTTTAAATTAGAATCACACCCATAAAACACCGGTATCAATATAGAACCCTAACAATAAACCATATCAATTGCTTGAACCTTTATTTTCATTTTGTACTATCACAAATCGCCAATCTGCATTTCTGCAATCGGTCGTTCTGTTGCTTTGTTATGCTGCTTTTAGGGGTGTCAAACTGAGCCCGACCCGTCAGGCATGCCTGTTTTTCCCACATTTTTTAGCGGTTTGGATCATGGTTTTAGGCTCGTACTTTTTAATGTGTCCGCCCCAGTTTTTTGCGGGCTTTTGCGAGCATGGGCTTTTACATACGATTTTGTAATTTTTAGGCCTAAAAGGTTTAATGCCCGAGGACCTGACCCGCCCCTCCCTCCTTTTTATGCAGGGTGGGGCAAGGTATTAGGCCCGCACCATCAAATATGCTTGCCCCGCCCCACTCTATTTTTGCGGGCTTTTGTGGGGCGGGCCTTAACGGGGCGGGAATGCCCGTTTTCCACCCCTAGTTGCTTTGCAATCCGGATTTTCGTAATCAGTCGTTCTACTGCTTAGAAATAGGTAATTTTGCAATTAGCATTTCAAGGTAAATCCATGGTTTCTCTTTTCTATGCTAATATGTGAATCTCTGGACAAACATGTAAGGAGTTAGAAGAGTTAGGTTTTCTAATATCATGCTTTGTATAGATCTATTTACTTAAATTTTGTTTGATTTTTGTTATTTGGTTACTGTTTTTGTTTTTTTATTTTATTTCTGGGTATTCTAAATATGTTTATTATAAAGTTAAGTTTATAAATATATTGGATCATTTTCAACACAAACAAAAGATTGGGAGTGAATCTCATGTTATACTGTCAGGCCCTCTTGAACATCCATTGCAGGTGAAGGGCGTGGAGCTCATTTCGATTGGATTTCACAATCATGTCATCCATGTAAACCTTCAACGTCTCCCCTATCTCTTCTTGAAAGATCTTGTCCATCATCGTATGATATGTTATGCCAAAATTCTTCAACCCGAAGGGCATGACATTATATTGCTAGTTGGCATGCTAGGTCATGAATGTCGTCTTTATCCGGTCGGGCCTGAACATAGGTATTTGATTATGGCGTCCAATATGCCTTTCACCGTGCTCACGGTGGCTTCAGCTTTCTCTATGGGAGTGCCTCCGTCACCATTGGGAGATGTAGCGGGCGTTAGAATCTACCTTCAAATGGTGGCATGTCACGTTAGGGTCAATATCGGGCATCTCATGTGGAGAGATAGATAAAAGGTATGCGTTGGCACAGAGACATTTAATTAGGGTGGATATTCTTCAAGGGGAAACCTGAATCCTATCTTTACTGACCAGGCAAGGTTATCACTAAGCTGGATAAACTCAAATTTACCATCTAGAATGGGCCTAACTTCATCCTCGCGCACTTCTAAGTCGAATGTGTTGGTATCCCCCATACATTCTTTTGCTCTTGTCGTCGATGCAAGAATGCCCTTACGAATGAGCTCTTTGATATGCTTTTCTTCTTCCAGGCCAACGCTAACGATGATTAGTTTTCCTTTTCTATCATGATAGATTATCTTCGGGTGGACCAAATTTGCTACCACATCCATATTTGCTAATAAGGATCTCCTTAGGATACCTTTAAAGGCACTCATATGCAGAATTATAAGGAAGTTGAAAATTACCTTTCTCTCACGCATTCTTTCTCATATCGTCAACATCATATTTTTCATTCCACCAGGGCGAGCTATTGAATCATTGAAGGATAACAAATCTCCAATGCAATACAAATTTAGATCTTCTTGATGGATTCCAAGTCGCTCTAGCATGTCAACATAGAGGATGTTACAAGAGCTTCCGTCATTCACGAGGAATCTTGTGAGGTTTCAATCGTAATAGTGACGTCTAGAATCCGAAACAGATCAAAGTTTGAATTTCCAATTATCTTTTTACAATATAGAAATACTAACTCCAATAGATCTCTGCTCTACTGACCACCAGTATTTGTCATTAGTAGAAGGAAATCTAATGACAGACAGGTATTGTATGTCACTGCATTGCAAAACTCGTCTATCAATGATAATTGATAGAGAACTCAATCACAGAATAAAACTGGTCTCTTAGACATGATTGACGAAGTTAGTACTTCTACTCCATCTACTTTCGATAAAGATATGCTTTTGGATTGAAGATGATCCGCTTGTAGAATTTCACGGGAATTAGAAGTTGTTTCTCATAGACGATGCCATTGTTCCGTTATGGATCCAGAAACTGATGGAAATTAGTGATGCAGAATCCTGAACCAATGGTGTTGATCGCTGATACGGCGGTGCGGGGTGGACCTGCAAGGTTAACATTCCAACGCTCAAGTCTGTTTAAGATTTAAGATGAATACAGTGAAAATGGAGATCAGAAAGTGTACCTTGAATTTCACATGAAGTGACCTTTATACCTTGGGTCATGTGGAATGAATTTGCATTTATTAAGGCCTTAATAACTTTGGGCCTTTGACCGACCCAAAACAAATTCAATCAATTAAGGAGTAGGCAACTTATTGTTGAAAGAAGAATACAACTGGGGGATCTAGGAGAGTTTTCAAGATTTGTATAAGAAATCAACAACAAAGTAAGATATGTGTTAGCAACTTCCCTAGATGAAATCAATGTTGATATTATAATGAAATTTTATTCCAATGCCAGACCTGCGGGTGAAGATGCATTATTTTCAAGAACCTCATGGGTAAGAGGAAGAACAATCCCATAGGACAAAGATGATATCCATGATTATCTTGAAGATGCATGTGAAGTATCTTAAGCAGAGTTGGATGCTTTTTTATGGGAGGTTCAGAAAAATTATTTGAATTATATTTGTATTGAAAATGAAGTTTATGAAATAGGTCGGCGGGGTAAACCTATCTAGTTCAAAAAGTCTAACTTCAACATAGAAGCTCAAATGTGGTTGGTTTTCCTCTTGCAAAATGTCACTCCTAAGTTAAACACCTTCTCTCCAAGCTTACAAATGGCCTATTTCATCTGGTTCATCCTAACTCAACAAGAAATATACGTGGCCAGAATAATCTTTGATAAAATATGGACAATTGTGCATTCTATATCTAAGAGTTCTCTTGTATTCCCAGGATTGATTACAAGGTTGTGTAAATTATATGAAGCTGATTTCCCTGATTACTATCACTGTCTCATAGATAGTCCAATGGATGATGGTTATGTTCGTCATAACTCCATGACGACATAGGGCAAAGTGTTGGTGTAAGCCCTCGAGGCCAATAGTTTTATTAGAACTTGATACTTGTATCGAATTATTTATTAATACTTAAAAAGAAACCTTTGATAACTTTATATAATATGATTAATTGTCAGAACTTAATTTAAATTTATTTAATTAACACCATTAAATAATAATAATAAAAGTGTTTTTATTATTATTTTGTTTTGCTGAACGGTTATGACATTAGCCTTCTTTTATTTTATTTTGGGAATTTTATATATGACATACATGTCGTGCCTTTCTCTATACCTTCTTTATGTAATTTTTTTTCTTCTCACTCCCTCGTATATAAAATGAGTACTCTTTGATGTATTGTAATGTAATGAAGAAAAGAAGAAAATAGTATCAAATGAGGACAACCATGGAGATCTAGCTTAGAGAAGTGTAGATTGTTATTAGGTTTAGCTTAGGTTCTCTCATTGACTTGAGGGAACAATTGCGCTAGGGGCCATAATTGTTTTATCTTGTTTATGCATGTGAATGTATGTTGATGCATGTGAGAAATAATTTATATTATAAATAAGTCAATGAGATCAAACTAATTACAAATTCCCTCAAAATAAATATTAAGTTTACGCTTTCCAAATTTTAGAACTCGTCAAGACTATTATTGAATAATATAGGTTTCACCTAATGCGAGGTGCATGTCATTTGGTTTAAGTAAAATAGTGATAACATTTTTAATCAAAGGCCTAATTGAATATGTTTTTATGTAGGTTATCATGTCAAGCAAAACCTCTAACAACGTTTTGCGATCAATCCTTGACAAGTAAAATTTGTCTGGGACAAATTTTCTAGATTAACACTGAAACTTAAGAATTATCCTAAAATATGATAAAAAAAAAAGTTGCATGTCTTAGAGACACCTATTCCTAAAAAGAAACCTCCTAGTTCTGCTCATAAGGCTAAAAGAAATGCTTATAACAAGCGGAACAAATGGCCCACCAAGCATGGTAGTAAGGAGAAAGACAAGAAAGTTGCTAGACCCAAATCTATTACTTAAACTTTGAAACCTAGAAGAGGTATAATAAAGGAGGGCAGTTGCTTCCATTGTGGTAAGACCGAGCACTGGAAGAGAAACTGCCAAAAGTACCTGGAAGATAAGAAGAATGGAGTATATACTTCAACTTCAGGTATCTTTGTTATAGAAATAAATTTATTTACTTTTGCATCATGGATGTTGGATACTGGATGTGATTCTCACATTTGTACTAATGTGCAAGGACTAAAAATAAGTAGAGAAATGACAAAAGGTGAAGTTGATCTACAAGCTGACAATGGAGCAAAGGTTGTTGCTTTAGCCGTAAGAACTTATGTATTGACTCTAGCATCCTCTTATATTGTAAATAACAAAATTCATTTCACCACAATTTCAGCCATCCTCTTTTCTGCAATTACCTTACGATCACTTGCCTCCATTTTTCTTATGATGCTCTCAAAGACTTCGCCATCCTCGTCGCCTTCCACCCCTAATTTATTAATTGATTCCCAAATCTTTGAATGCACATCTTCAATCCCCTTCAAAATCCTAACATTACTTTGATTAACGTTCGAATCTCCAATTGAATCGCAACATAAAATTGGACCCACTGAATAATGTGAAAGGGAATCAGATACAACTGTGCCATAGTTTGGGTTAAAATTAGGTGGAAATTCCTCAGGGGTGCCAATAAGGGTATGACTAGGGATTTCAGCATGGATTAGGGCAGAGAAATAAGAAGGGAAAAAGGAATTTTGATTTTTTTGGTAAATATCGTTTAACAAATTTTTCTTTCTAGGTCTAGTCTTAACATTTGGGCCAAAAATAGTCGGCCCAAAGCAAGAGATTTGATCTGTAGCAGAAAGATCAGCCACCCTCAAAAGCCCATCACACCTAGTATTAGATTTTCCAACCAAAGCGCCAAGAGTAAAATCCAACCCTTGACTTTGTACACTTAGGGGGGGGGGGGGGGGGGGGGCACCACTGACAAGCCTTGTTCCAACATTTCTGGACATGGCACTTGTTTTTCAGTTTCCTTAAATGCGACGTCCTTGTCACCAATAGCCCCTACCCCTAAATTCTTCAGAGGCCCTAAGCCCATACCTGCCGCCCCTCAATGTTACCTATATGCTGACAACATTGTCTTTCCATACCATGCTTTTTTTGCCTCAACAGCCTTGGAACCTTCACCAACCTGATCATCCAAATCTCCACCTACATTTTTGTCGTACAGACTTCCCACGTCTTCGTCCTCCAACGAACCTTCAAAATCACCGTCTTCACTCCCCGAAGAAATCTCCTCAGATCCCCCAAATCTCGTGTTACTCCGGTGTTGATGAATCCTCAAAGATCTATGTGATTCTTCAACCAATTCGATTCTATAAATATTGTCGTTCACTTCAATATTAAAAACTTCATTGAGATTGTTAAAATATTCTTACAACTTTATATATGGTGAACATGATTACATAATAGTCTAAAATATTTTTTTTAGAATTTAATTTATGTAGAACAATTTTTAATTAGGGTGAGTGGTGTAACTCAGTTCATATGTGCTAAATGAGTTACATAGATGTAAAATTTTAATTTATGATTCAATTTCTGACCATAACATTTATTTATATTTATGTATTAATATACATAAGTTGATATTTATAAATCAACCATTTTATTAAAAAAAAAATAATTAAATTGGTTAGCATGTCTTGCTTATTTTAAGTTTATTATTGTTGATTTAATAATTATAAAATTCTTATAATAAACACTCGAGGTGCTAATTTAATGGTAAGAGTTTACATTGTAATTGAAAATAAAAGAGTCCGATTTCTCTCAAAGATAATTGTAAATTGACCATCAATACTACTTTTAATTAATACAATATTTCCTTCCCCTATTTTTATTAAGTATAATAAAATATATTTTTTATATTTAATTCAACTCATTTACCTCATGTAGTTTTTATAGTGATACATAAGTTGTGAATTGCACATATTGTCATACAATTTCAATAAAATTTAATTCATAAAATATGTATGTATTGAAGAATCATATGAAAATTTATATATAAATTGATCATACAACTAATTAAAACACATCAATAATTGTTATCAATATTTATCATAATTGATAATGAATTCAAATAAATTTTATCATTGTTTCGATCCTATTTATAAGAGATAATTTATTTTTTAAATTTATTTTTTGAAGTCAATAAATAATTAATGTATCTGATCATCAAATATATTAATTATTTATAATCAATGTATCTAAAAAATAAATTGTCTCTTATAAATAAGACTGAAGAATTACAATTATATAATTTTTAAGTATTTATTTTAAAATATTTTTCAGTGTTTTGAATTAAATTTATCTAAATTTAGCAAATTTTAACCTATTTATTTTATTAATATTTCTACATATTTATTGTATATAAATAAATAGAAAAAGTATAAAACGAAACTAAGCTCAATAGTTAAACAATAACAATATTGTTTATATTTTTAAATCCTACATTTTTTCATGAACAACCATATATTTTGTTATCAAAAGTTTTCCACGATGTAATTTGTGAATTTTTATTTCTAAATTGTTATTTAGTAAATTTCACTATTCTTTCTTCAAAGATGCTTAAATTTTACTATCATATTCTTATGTTATTTTCTATTCTTTGCAAAGTGTTTTTGTTGAAATGTATGGTTCTTATATTCATCATTGACGTAGTGTGATTATTTAAAATCATTGGCCAATTAAACATGATATTTTTTTTATGGAATATCAATTATCATTTCTTTATTCCAATATTATATTTATATGATAAGTACTTTCATAGTACCCATATATCTTTATCATAATTATTAAAGAGACATCACTCGATTTCGCACCTCAAAGAGCCATTCATGCCATATCTTTTGAAGATGATAAAATTTTTTTTTGCCAAATAGCAAAAATGTTGTTAAAATTAGAATAGTTGGACAGTGTAAAAACTTTTTATTTGCCAAATATTTTTGGTTGTTGTGAGAATAGAGGTGAAAATCACTAAAAGAAATTATTATTGATCAAAAAGAAATTTTCTATTTTTATTTAAATGAGTAAATCTTAAGGTCATTGTTCTCCTTAATATAGTTGAGATTTCTCATGGATTGTTATTTAAACATTGCTATATGTCAAATCTGTAATTAAATATTCAACAACATATATAAATACCTCTTATTATTTGTTAATAATCCCGTCAAAGAATAGTAAAATTCAATTTCACTTTAATAAATTTTGAATATTCAATTATTCATACAACCATTCATTTTATATATTTTTGATAGTACTAATCAATAATCACAAACCGATGAAATTTGAGGTCATTTTATTATATTGTATTTCGTTCAAACATTTTAAGTTAATTTACCTTTGCTATTTAAATGTTCAATATACAATTAAATTTGAAGTTCTTATTACACAAGCCTATGAACATGAAGAATATCCTAAGTTCTCGATTATTAGATTCCCTATAATGAAATGAATGGTAAAACTATAGGAGTCCCTAAATTTTATGGTAACTTCCTTAGGAATAAAGTAGTACACTTTTTATTAATGCAATTGTTTCATCACCTTTATATTTACTATTCTCTATAATAAATTATATCATGAATTTAATATAGGTTGCAATTGCTCCAATCTTTCAACAAATTTTAAGGTAAGTTAAAATCTCCATGAACTTGATGAATTGGTTTTGTTCCTCCTTATTCTTCTTATTCAAGTGAGGGTGGTTTTGTTCCTCCTTATTCTTCTTATTCAAGTGAGGGTATGATGAGAACACATAAAATAGTTATTATTAATAATGTAATTTTCAAAAAATTTGTTTATAACTGACTTAGTTTTAGAAGTTTTTTACTATAATTTTTAAAATTTTAATTTATAAGAAAGAAAATAGAAAACATAAGAATTTTTAAAGAAAAGACTAACAAATAGAAGCTTGAGGCCAAACTACTAAAATTTCAAAGCTATAAAGTTGTCTCAAAATTATTATGCAATAATGATTCCCCATAAAAAAGGAGCTCGAAAATCATATCCAATACACAAAGAAATTTATAAATATTTATATTCTATTTAGTTTTAGTTCCTTAAAATTATTTTAGTTATATATTTTTTCTTCGTATTGTTACAAGATTTTTTCCAACACTTCTCTACTTAATACAATTCAAGCTCCTTTAATAATTTCTTTATTTTTTTTACTTTAAACTTTTCTTCATTTGCTTTACTTTTGATTTCCTTTTTTTAATCATTATCGTGAAATAATAGGGACTCTAATAATAAGTGGTATATTAAATTATTTGGTTCTCAATATTAATGGGTAACATGTTTTAATTTCGTCTTAGTGTATTTTATTTTTGTAAGTATGCATTTTGTATGATTTTAGATAATCAATTGAATGAACAACGAGTGAATTCAGATGATCTAAACTATAAGACAAAGTTGGGTGAATTGCTAAAATATGATATTCAATTGTCTAAATTGTAAGACTAATAAGGATGATTATGACCTAAAGTGGGTCATTAACCACACTACCTTATAAGAAAGGACACTTTTAGTTAATGTACTTTTCTTTATACTCACTGCGAAATTGTGAGCTATGTAGTCAAAAGTAGTATTTTCTAAGATCAAAAAGAGACTTTAGTTATTATAATGATGTCTAGTATTTGATAATTTTTACACATAATAATATTTTCTCCGTTTTACAATGAGTGATCCAGTTAATTTTTTCACACAGATTAAAAAAAAGAAATTAATGAAGGAGAGAGAATGATATTTTTACTAAAGCACCCTTATCATATATTGAGAATGGTGAAAGTAATATTAATTAGAGGATAACATAGAAAAAATGCATTGGAAATTAAAATGGGTCATATATATTTTAGGACATTATTTTATTTTAAATGAGTCACTCATTGTAGAACAGAAGGAGTAAGACAATAATATAAATTATATGATCTATCATTGTGAGAAGTCATTGTTCCAAAGCTTTATGATTATTGTTATCCTCGTAAGAAGCTAACCAACCGACATTTTTGACCATTCAACTAATTGTTGTTCAATATGCTATGTAAGTTGAAGGATTTCGAGATTTTGACGATCACAACAGAAGGAAAAGTTAATCATAAGCATCATTAGACAATAATCTATCGAAAAGCAAAGTTGATCAATTTCTAATGATGAGATAGAACAAGTCAAATCAAATTCAAAAAATCAATATCAAAGGAAACAAAGATGTGAAATGTTAATTGATCAATATCAAATCAAGTTCTAAAATGTTTTCAAACTTTTCAAACTTTTCAAATATTTCATATTTCTTCTTAAAACCAATCATGGAAAGTACTATGACCAATTAAGAAAAAAAAGCCCATTATCTAATCAATTAGATTTTTTTTTTCTAATTGATTAAGGAATGAATTCTTCTCCTAATCAACTAGAAAGCCAATTAATCGATTTAGTAGCATACATAGCTTAGGTTTTACTATTTTGCCTATGTTTAATCGATTAGTTCCAAAACCTAATCGATTAGAGAGCTGTTAGGCCTATTGAAATTCTGGTATCAGACGTGTGATGTTAAGGTGTGATGTCACAACAACACACTCTGCACAATGGACAACAATAACAGTAAAACAACACCAAGAATTATTGACCCAGTTCGGTTACAACCAACCTACTCTGGGGGCTACCAAGCCAGGGATGAAATTCACTACTTGTAGATATAATTTACAGACTCAACAACCTGTTGACAATCTCCTAAACTTATACTCTACTAATGACTTCCTACCTAAGAAACCACTTAGGTATGAGAACACCACTCAATCCCTTACAAACACTCAAAGAGACCACTTTGAGTACCCTTGATCTTACTTCACAGTTTCGATCAAATCACACAACTCTCTTTGCTTCACAGCTTTAGAGAGGACAGAAACCCAACACCTATTCAAACCCTAGAATAGTGTAAATACAAGCACTTTAAACAAACTCTAGACACTAAGCCTCCTGCTCTTGATCTTCTGAATGTTTTCTGTGCCTTTTCCTTTGGTCTTGTGCGCTTTATATAGCTCCTTGAATTGGGCTTGGACTTGTCACAATATTTGATCAGATTTGTTAATTAAAACTGAATCTTCAAAACAAATTTTATCCCCAAAATCTTTTTAAATCTTCAACCTTTTAATTCTCCAACAGACCTGCAATCAAATCTCCCATGTAACAGAAAATATCTATCCCAAGATATTCTCATCCAATGAGTCAACCACTCTCCACAATTCCAGCTAATACGCGTGCCCTAACAACCTGCTGTTGTTATTAATTCTGCAGGTCTGATGTTACAACATCACCTGTGTGACATCAGACATCCAACTTCAGCACTTAACTACTTAACACAGCCCAGTGTTAAGACTTCAATGTTACAACATCAGCACCTTGACATCAACATTGAATAACCTTTGTTTTACCAAAATTCCAGCCAATCCAGGAACTATCAATCTCCCTCTTTGGCTAATTTTGGCTAAAACAATCTCTGCACTCTGCAAACAACTTCTGCACTCTGCACCTTCAGAGATTTCAGCAGCAGAATAATCTTCAATCACTTTAATCAGCAGCAGTTTGATAATCTTCAAAGTCTTCATCACTTGATCTGCTGCAGCACCATCTTCATTATTGACAACAGCCAATTGGTGCTCCCCCTCTAAAACATGAACCAGCATCACAACTGTTCAGTAGCTCATAATGTGCAGCACATTACTCCCCCTAGATGTCTGCTTGGCTGCACTCTCCTCATGTCATGATATCTTCAATACTCCCCCTCAATGACTGCATCACATCAGCAGCATATGGCAATAATCCTCTTGACTATCTTGGCTATCTTCTCCCCCTTTTTAGCCATAATTAGGCAAGCTTCTATACGAAGCCCTATTAACTATAGTCAGTATACCCTAGCTCTCATTGTTAGCCTCTCAGTTAGTAAACAGGCAAAACAAATCATAGAAGGAAACTAAAAACATAAACCGTGCATAAAACAACACAATATTCAAATTACAAACCAAGCACATCAAGTGCAAATACAGAAAATAAAGCTAACCCTACTAAAATAGAAGGCAATCATTAAAAGATCGAATCTTCTGAGCTGAGATCAGCATCCTTCCTTGTGTTGACAGCTTCACCTTCCTTTGTTGCCAATTTCAGAGCCATGACAAGTCTTTCAAATTTTTGTTTCCTTTCAGTACTAAATCTTATGACTTCATCTAACTCCTTGCAAGCCTCCTCCAGTTCTGTAATCAACCCAGTCTTGGCTGATGACTGTTGTGATGTTGAAGCAGATGTCTTGACATTGTTAGGAACATGTTTCAACTTGTAATGAAGTAACAAGGCAGACTTCTTTTTGCACACTACATCTGAACGCTGTAGAATTCCAGGATGTTGAGACACGATAATCCCACAAATGAGAGAGGGAAAAGCAATGGGCATCTTTACAGCATTTGTAGCAGCATGCTTAATAGTATGATCATAGATGTAGGAACCATAGTCAACTCTTTGTTTTGTCCCTATTGCATAAATTATCCTCCCCAATTCAATAGAAATTGTGGTCTTGTGACTAGTAGGAACCCAGTTGGCAATACCTATTCTGTGCAGAACATCATATTTGACACTCAACACACTGGCTAACAGCTTTCCTTTTGCGGGCCAAACATCTACCTGACCAGCAGTGATTCTTTGCATATAACATTGTTGGAGGCTTCTAATTCCCCATAATCTTCCTCATTTCTTACTAAGTAGGCATTGACCATCTCAGGAGAAAACCAGACACACTTACCCCTGAGGGTAACTCTTCTGAAAGTTTGGCTCTTATTGTCATTTATTGACTCAGGTATATTCACTATGAACTCCCTGACCAGTCTATCATAGCAATCAGCCAACCCTGACACAGTCCTTATGAGACCAGCAAGCTTAATTAGGTCAATAATTTCAGTAGATTCTAAGTCCTTTGCTACAACCTCTCTTTCCAGAGCTATTTTTCTTAGGCTCACACACTTCCACAAGGAGGCACTTCTGGCACTGTGAGATGAGGTGTTATCAGGCACTTGATTTGTAGCCGGGTTGATGTCTTGAGCATCACTCTCAGAGTCTGCCTCCTCCCTTATTCTCCTCTTCTTGCCAGACCTGGCACCTTTGCTCCATGACTTGGGACAGTCTGTAGATGAAGTCCTTTTCTTATCCTTCCCTCTTCCAATTCTATCATCATCAGATGAGTCCTTAATCTCTATAACCTCAACCTGCTCCTTCCTGTGGCTTTCATTCCTATGGGATGATGTTCTGACATCAAGACTGACACCAGTGTCATCAGAATTTTCACCTTCAGCTTCTTGACTAAGGGCCTGACTTTGAAGGTTTTTGTTCTCTCCTTGAGAGTCGACTTGTTCAGCAGGCATTTGCCTTAGAGGGACGGAAATCCCTTTCACCCGTATCCCCTTTTCAAGGATTTTGGTGGCAATCTGTTCCAAATGTATGTCTACATCAAACTTCTCCTCCACAGCTTGAGAGGATGATGACCTAGCTTCAGGTTTGTTCACCGTGGTTGAGGGTTTAGGGTTACCTGACTCGGGAATGAGTTCTTCGGAAGAAACCCTAGTTCGTACCTGCTCAGAGTTCTTGGAAGGGACAATCATCGTTTCTTTGTGACAGACTAGGTTTGGAGAAGAACTTCCTATTATGTTGAGATTTAGGGAGATGAAGCGTTGCGATGAGAATGCTTTGGTAAGTCTTGATGTAGTATCAATATAGTAAGGCGCCTGATTTTGAATACTCTTTAAAGACCAATTACTAATATTCTCCCTCCATAAGGACTTTCCTTTTAAACAAGAATTCACATCAGGACTCACTAACTCTGAGTTACCTTTCAGCATCCTGATGTCATAGTCTGATGTTATAACATCAACTTGAACCTCATTAGTTGAATTTTCTTTAAGAGAAATCCACTGATAGCAGTTGTCTTTGGTTCTGGCACCCTTCATAAAAATCTGATTATGCTCATCAGAAACCACACACTCATGCTTAGTGTAGTTTACCTTGTACCCTTCATCACACAACTGGCTTATGCTGATCAAATTTGCACTTAAGCCACTGACAAACAGAACATTGCCAAGTTCAGGTTTACCATTACCTTGCACTTTCCCAACTCCTCCAACAACACATTTTCCTCCATTGCCAAATATGACCTCATGAGAGGGGCAAGGTCTAAGATCATCAAACATGGATCTACATCCAGACATGTGCTTGGAACACCCACTGTCAAAGTACCATGTTCCTTCTTTAGCCTCTTTGTCATCCAAGTGAGCCAATAAGCACTTCACCTTCTCCTTAGGTACCCATTGTTTAACAACTTTGGGCCTGTGCTCTCTCCATCTGTTTTGAGGCTGAGGGTATCCATGCAGCTTGTAGCAAGAGTACTGCATATGTCCAAATCTTCCACAATAATAGCAACTCACCCTTTCATCTCTGAATCTTCTGCCATGATGAGATTGCCTATGTTTCCATCCATGATGTGGTCTCCTTCTACCATAACTGCCCTGCCATCTATTATGTTGATATCTTCTCCCATAAGTCGGCTGAGAATGTTGTTTCCTGGATTGTCTCCCATGATGGTGAGGCTTTCTTCTTCCATATACATAAGGAACAACATTGGTGTATCCATAACCATACCTATACCAGTTGTCCTGATGTTGAGACATCTGATGAGACATGTGTTGTTTGAACTGAGCAGCTTGCATGCTCTTATGGTATTGTGGGGGCATATATTGGCTAGCTCCAAGTGGCTATTTTCTCTTCTGATAGGGACCAGTCTTCTTCTCAATCTTCTTAGGTTGTGAAGCATCAACTTTCTTAGGGGTAGGATCCTGATGTTGAGATGAAAGTTGGGACACTTCCTTCTTTGAACCTGAAGTGCTTCCTTCTGAAGTTTCCTTGTCCACAGCCACATATCCTATCCCAGCTTTATCTCCAGCAGCTTTTTCTGATTGAAGTATCTTGTCAAGTGTGTCTGTACCACAGCTCAGCATCCTAACAGACTTGGTCATTTGATCAAGATGCGCTCTAACTAGCACCACTTCATTTTCAAGATCAATCTTTTCATTCTCTAGCTGAGCAATCTGTTGCTTGTGGCACTTGTTTTCTTGACAAATCTCAGCACTCTTTAAACACAGCTCTTGATAGGTGGATGCCAACTCCTCATACATTACTTCTCCATCACTAGAATCATCAGAAATCATAGCTCCTGTTAAAGCTCTCACATGCTTTGCTGACTCGCCTTCACTTTCACTATCAGAGTCAGACCGGGAAACTGTCATGCCCTTCTTCTGCTTTTTCAAGAAGGTGGGACATTCTTTCTTGACATGTCCATACCCTTCGCACTCAAAGCACTGCACTCCTTTATCTTGGGCAGTTTTCTCTTCATCCTTCTTGCTGGTGTCAGAGGTCATGTTCTTGACATTAGGCCTGGAGTTATTATTCATTCTCTTGAATACTTTGGTGAACTGTCTTCCCAACATCACTATGGCCTGAGATAAATCCTCCTGGGATTCAGAACTCTTTCCTTTATCTTCTTCATTATTTGACACCAGGGCTATACTCTTTGGCTTCTTTTCTGGTTCTTCCTTATTCAACCCAAGCTCAAAGGTTTGAAGAGATCCAATAAGCTCATCTACTCTCATCTTGCTGATGTCTTGTGATTCTTCAATGGCAGTAACCTTCATCTTATACTTCTTAGGTAGGGACCTAAGGATCTTCCTCACAAGCTTCTCATCTGACATCTTCTCACCAAGGGCACTAGATGCATTGGCCAGCTCAAGAACACTCATGTGGAAATCGTGAATAGACAGACTCATATTCCTTCATCTTCAGGCTTTCAAATTTTGATGTTAAGATCTGAAGTCTCGACATCTTAACTCTAGATGTTCCTTCATGTGTAGCCTGCAAGATATCCCACGCTTCCTTAGCAACTTCACAGGTATTGATTAACCTGAAGATATTCTTATCCACTCCATTGAAGATAGCATTCAGAGCTTTGGAATTTCCAAGGGCAAGCTCATCTTCCTCCTTGGTCCACTCTTCTTCAGGCTTTGGCTTAGAGGTGCCTTCTTTATCTTTGCCAGCATCATCCTTCTCACATATGACAGGAGCTTTCCATTCTTTAATAACAGCTTTCCAAGCCCTACTGTCCAAGGATTTTAAGAAGTTGGTCATCCTTGGCTTCCAATAGTCATAATTGGATCCATCCAAAATAGGGGGTCTGTTGACGAATCCTCCAACTTCTTTGTCCATCTTTACACCAGAAAGTAACTTCCCTAGATCTCACCCAGAGACAGACAGGATGCCTGCTCTGATACTAATTGAAATTCTGGTATCAGACGTGTGATGTTAAGGTGTGATGTCACAACAACACACTCTGCACAATGGACAGCAATAACAGTAAAACAACACCAAGAATTGTTGACCCAGTTCGGTTACAACTAACCTACTCTGGGGGCTACCAAGCCAGGGATGGAATTCACTACTTGTAGATATAATTTACAGACTTAACAACCCGTTGACAATCTCCTAAACTTATACTCTACTAATGACTTCCTACCTAAGAAACCACTTAGGTATGAGAACACCACTCAATCCCTTACAAACACTCAAAGATACCACTTTGAGTACCCTTGATCTTACTTCACAGTTTCGATCAAATCACACAACTCTCTTTGCTTCACAGCTTTAGAGAGGACAGAAACTCAACACCTATTCAAACCCTAGAATAGTGTAAATACAAGCACTTTAAACAAACTCTAGACACTAAGCCTCCTGCTCTTGATCTTCTGAATGTTTTCTGTGCCTTTTCCTTTGGTCTTGTGCGCTTTATATAGCTCCTTGAATTGGGCTTGGACTTGTCACAATATTTGATCAGATTTGTTAATTAAAACTGAATCTTCAAAACAAATTTTATCCCCAAAATCTTTTTAAATCTTCAACCTTTTAATTCTCCAACAGACCTGCAATCAAATCTCCCATGTAACAGAAAATATCTATCCCAAGATATTCTCATCCAATGAGTCAACCACTCTCCACAATTCCAGCTAATACGCATGCCCTAACAACCTGCTGTTGTTATTAATTCTGCAGGTCTGATGTTACAACATCACCTGTGTGACATCAGACATCCAACTTCAGCACTTAACTACTTAACACAGCCCAGTGTTAAGACTTCAATGTTACAACATCAGCACCTTGACATCAACATTGAATAACCTTTGTTTTACCAAAATTCCAGCCAATCCAGGAACTATCACCTATGAATTATTTATTTTTTTAAATAAAATTGCTTCCTATATAAAGGGGTGTTGCACTCACTTCTAAAGCATATATTTTGTGAATTAATTACTCTCATATCTCACTCACCCTCCTTCTAAATTCGATTTTAGTCTTTATACACTCCTTTAGTATTGAGAGATAGAAAGACTTATATTGAGAATTATGTAAACATGTTGTTGTGCTGATACTGATACTGTAATACAAGAGCTTTGTACTCTTGTGCCTTTGTAATTAACTTTGAGGTTGTAAGCTAAACTTGGTAAAAAACTTATTGTAAGGAAGGTTGTTGGGCTGATCCTGTATAAAAACTCATGTTTTTTATATAGGAAATCTCAAGGAGGAACTCTTGGGGACAAGAGTATGTCACATGGTTTACGGTCAGACCAATATAATTTCGATTGTGATCTCTCTAAATCTATCTATTTACTTTTTATTCTTTATATTTACGTTGTTTTATCTCTACTTGTACTCTCTTCTTAAAATTAACTAACTTAAAATTAACCTTTTTTCTAAAAGGTTTTTAAAAACCAGTTACCATAATTCACCCCTTTTATGTTTATAGTCACTTAATCAACACTAATCATTATATCAATTAAATTAGTATTCGACATAAGTCTCTATGGGATCAATAACTTATAGGGTTAATACCCATTTTGCCCCCTGCCATATAGGCGCTTTTTGAAAAACCCCCCTGTAAAAAAAATTGCAAAAAAAACCCTAACATTTGAAGATTCTCTCAATTTTGACCTTCATCACATTCAGTCACCAAAAACCTGCCATTTTGGCAGCGTTTTTATTTTGACCCCTGCCATTTTGGCAGCGTTTTCATTTTGACCCCTGCCATTTTGGCAGCGTTTTTATTTTGACCCCTGCCATTTTGGCATTTTTAGTGACTGGATGTGATGAAGGTCAAAACTGAGAGAATCTTCAAATGTTAGGGTTTTTTTTTGCAAGTTTTTTTTTACAGGGGGGTTTTTCGAAAAGCGCCTATATGGCAGGGGGCAAAATGGGTATTAACCCTAATTTATATTATGCAATATAATTTTGCACTTGGGGCTGTATCATATGGCACTTTCAAATAAGGCATAATTACTTGTGGTTTGTATTCATCTTTCAAAGTTATCTCTTGGATTTTCTTAATATTGAGTCTTCATCCATGAATTTTATTTCCTTGGTTTAAACTATTTATATTTCCTTAGTTATAAGTTGTTTGCTAGGAAATATGTTACTTTCATTATGTTTTGCTACTCTTGTTGATGATACTAATTTGATTATTGATGAAGAGATAATAGATGTTGCTATTCTCTTAGGGCTTGTGAGAAGCCACTTTCTCAAGGTTTAGATTCATATGGAAAAATTCTTAAAATATATCTTCACTACACCCTCTACTATGAAGATTATGTGAAAAATGATTATCAAGATGTTCACTCTTCACTATCTTAGAGCTTTCACTTCTCATCCTCCTAATTTTGGTGATGACAATGTTGCAACTCTTCCAAACTAGTCTCATGAATTCCCAAGTATAGCTATGATAATGTGTCCAGCTTTAAAAATTAAGATAATAACAATGTTATCAAAGAGGTCTCTGGTAGTGACTCTCCTACTCCGTCGATCTGATTTAGTTTGTTTGGATTTTTGGATTGTTGATTTTCTATTGAGTTATTTAAATATTTTCTTGGTTGGTCTGTTAGTTATATACCCTCTTTTTATTTTGATTGTTGCTTCTTGTTTTTCTTGGGCCCTTTTGAGGAAAATAAGGGGATAAAAGGAACTTGTGTGGTTATGACTTTTGTTTGGTTCTGGTAATTAAATGTATGGATTGTGTTTTGATCAATTTATCCTGATGTTAGACATATCTGATTATTAATGTGCTAGAAGGGCTCAAATTCTCATTTTTCCTAAACATATTTGATAAATGCTAGATTTACATATAATACATAGCGACTTATTAACTTATTTTACAAGCAATCAATACGAAAACCCTCAATTTATCTATGAAAACTGAGAAAACATCTGTTTGAACTATTCTAGTATGCATTAATTGAAAACGGGTAAAAGGATTGGAAAATCATGATTCAACACGCAAAGACCAAGCCAGAGGAAAACACTGAAAGTCAAGGCTCACTAAGCCCATCCATAGATGCACTAAGCGCATTCAGAAGGCCACATGGTGTGTCCAGGTTCAAGTACTTTAGGGTGAAGCAAGGATTTATGCGCTAAGTGATGACGAGGTAAGCTTAACGAGGCAAGGCGGCTAGGGCCACATATTATACAACTAAAATTACTTAACAGAAAAGAAAGCGAGGGCACTAGGTGAAAAGGCAATGCATCAAGCGGAGGGTCCAAAATCTTACTTATAAATAAAAGCTTCTAGTTCATTGAAAAGGGAGTTTCGGTGGAGTGATGTAGTACATAATTTAAGTATGTTCACCTTAGTCAACAATAGAAGAATAAGAGACAGAGCCTGAAGGCAGAAGTGCTGCTCAAGTGACAGGGCAGTTAAACTTCCAAGCTCAGCTTCATGGGATAATTGGTGGTTACGATGAGTAAGCTATTTAAAAATATATTTGTTGGGGGTTAGATGTAGTCATCATATTCATGTGCTAAATAGATCATGGTGTTCTATATAATTCTACTCATGCTTTAGTATTGATGACTCTTTAATCTTAATGTCTATTTTAGATTTTCTACCTAAAACTTGTTTCCATGGTGTGACCTTACATTGAAAGTTTCTTGTCATTACTAGATCCAAGATAATCATATATTGGATACTAATGCCTAGAGATATGGTTAGGTTCAATATCTACACGTACTATAGTAAGATCGGTGTGGAGTCTTACCACTTTATAACTGTTAAAACTTAATGACCTGTGTTGGTTAATAGACTGAGATATCGACTATTAGATAATGTAATCATCTCACAGCATGAAGATCGAAAGGAGATACATATTCAAGAAACATGTGGTAATATTAATAGCTGAGTAAAAGAGCATATTACTGACATATGGTTATGCATGATAAATACATAATGACAAAATCTACCCCTAGCAAGTTTTCTTATTGTTAACACTGAAATCTCCATTTTACTTTCTGTCATTTACTTTTACGCATCACAACAAACTACAAAATATTTCTCTACTTAAGATCTTAAAAATTGTTGAATAGTCTTTTGAAACCACTAGTCTCTATGGAAATGATAATTATAAAGCTTAATTTTGTTGCTCAACGAACAATAGCTAAAAGGGAAGTTTGTTATTTCATATGGATTGATATATTTTTATCAGCAAAATGTTGAGCAAGATGACACATAAGTTGTTGAGACATCTTAACCTCACTATTCACTAGTGCATTAATTTTGGAAAAAATTTGTATGATTCAAGATTTTGCGCGATCTTTTGGAAACAAATCATATTTGGATGGTATGTTATTTTGTTCCAGATTCTGCTTGATTGATTTTGGAAAATATTATTTTGGAATAAATTATTTTGTTCTAGAGTCTACATGATTTATTTTGGAAAGATTCATTTTGTTCAAGAATGGATATACCATGGATTTGTTTTTGAAAACCTAATGGGCAGGCTAACCCAATTGACTCTATGTAAAAAGAGAAAAAACACACTCATCAGAGGGACTTGTAGTGGATGTTTTGCTGATTAAGAAAAAAAGCGTGTCTTGGTTATGTTCAACTATGTTCTATGTTATTTTCTACCATTCTTTGAGAGGTAGAGTTGTGGTTTCTTTCATGAAGTTTATCACATTCTTATTTGTGAAGACTTACAAACAATTGGAAAAGTGATTTAGAGGAAGAGATGGGATCTTGGATTTAAGGAAGCCTAAGTTGGAATTTACGGATAATATTAGAAAAATAGTTTTGAATTGGGGATAGTTAAGATAACACTGTCATGTACTATTGACTACTTATTAATAGTGAATTTTATTTCTATTGGGCTACTTCCCTCCATAAATAGGTGACAATTCCATCAAATTGGGTTAATAATTTATTTTGTCTTTTATTAATTTCTTTGTTCAATCGTTTATCTATTATTTCAGACCATATTGTATCACACATTAATTCAACATTGTATACAGTATCCTGTCTCTGATCAAACATAATTTCACATTCCACTACGGGGTGTTAAATTTAGTTAGATTACTTTACTGTTGAGCTTATTTCAGTCATTATATTTTATTTAGAACATTACTTTTAGCACCCTTAATGGTGCTCACACACCTTTGTGAAAAACTAAAAAATATCCCTATAATTTGGAGATGCATTTTCGGATGCACTCCATCCACACCCATCCATTTATATGTGAGCCACACACTCGTTTTGCCAAAAATTAATACAAAGATGCCTCTTTGCAACTAATACGGAAATGTACCTCCGAACGTGGTTTGAGTCAAATACGTGTCAGACCTTCTCCCTTCCTCATTTCCCGCAAAACATACCAAATTATAATAACTTCTCAAGCTTCTTTGATACCCCCAAGTTCTTTATCAATCCAAGTGCTTTTTCTACTCCATTCAATTCAAGTGGTTTATCAATTACTTCTCAACATCTATTCAATCCAAGTACTTCAAGTTCAGCTACACATTTGGCAAGCCTTTCAATTTCACTCTTTTTTTCTCTTTTCATGCATTAGAAAATAGGTACATTATTTTGTTTAAGAAACATTGCTTTACACTGTTATGTAATTTATTGGGCCATGCTTTTTGTGCCATTTTTTGGTTTTCCCTATTTTTTTTGTTGCCAATTTTGCATTTTTTGTGTTTCAAGAAACTACCAAGGTGAACTTCCGTATTTTGTCCGAATTCTATATTTTTTTTTGGAAATACAAAAGTGCATTTTCCGTATTTTGTCTGCACTGTTTGATTTTGTTGTCCTTCAACTTGGTTTGAACTTTTTTATTTGTTTGTTTTGTCTAGTTTAATTATAGGTAACATGGCTGACAACCAAGAAAAAATAAGGCACGGTTGAGTGTCCTAACATGCATCTCTTAGCAGGGAGAGAGCCCGACCCTTGTGACTCCCAGGTGGTACCAATTCATTTGATGCTAAAGTGTCCAATTCTGGAGTTCAAATATCTTCTGCTCCGTCTTCCTGAAGGCAAGTGTCAATTGCTGTTGCCCCAGAAGCCCCACAAGTCCATGTTGATGCACTTGCTGCCACCCAGATAATTCCTCAGGAATTTTGGGGAGGCCCTTATTACACGTCACTACTGACTCTGTATACCAACAATACTGCTAGGCATGCGTGGGACATAAAGGTAAAATATATATATATATTTATTCTTTGAAACACATGTGTTATAATATTCAAATTTTTTTACAATAGTGCATTTTTTTGCAGTACCATGATGCTTTAAAATGCATTAACCATGGTAGGAATATTGTGAGGCAGTAACATCCTGAGGAGTAATGGTTTCCTGATGCCATGCATCTATCTGGACTGCAAGAATTAAGCATGACTGGTTATACTGTTATTAACCATGGTATATTGATATATGAAACTTAGAGACATCATCTTTTCATCTTCCTCATGGTGATGTATGCATCACACTGGATGGTGTGACATCATTACTACATCTTTCGATTAGGGGAAGATTATTATACCACTCCAGAATGGCCCGACCTGATGCACTATAGATGATGATGACCTATTTGAGAGTCGATACAGAAGATTCCCTATGGGATTCAGAAGACACCAGTGAGTGTCATGCTAGATTTTCATTCCTGGAAAAGTTGTATATACACCACCTGGGTGCGGCAGTGGAGGTCGATTGTGATGATGCACAGATTATGCATCATAGAGCATGTGCATTGTCATACCTCATGTATTTGGTTGAAACATCCATATTTGTGGATAAAAATGCTTATTATGTTGATGTGGATTACCTTATATACTTTCTTAACTTCGAATCGATTCATGAGTACAACTGGGATGTCGCTTGTTGTTTTATCTGTACTCAAAGTTAGCTGAAGGTTGTCTTTAGAAGACTATACAAATGACGCCAAGGACTTCTCGGCAAGTGTATCGACAGTGTTGCAGTAATAAAAAGATATTGAATTCAAAACAACTGTTATTTAACAAAACAATATTTGTGTAAGTTGTAAAAAGTAACAATTATGGGGGGGGGGGGGACTCGAGTTTGAATGCGAAAAATAAAAGTGGTTTTGAAATAATGCGAAAGTAGTCAGGTTTTGAATATAATATCTTATTTATCCCCTGTTGGTGTTTAATGCATTACTTGAATGAGAAATTCGTCATATTTCCACGAGGAATTAACAAAACTACTATACCCAATCCTTTGGTGTATAGCTCACTAATTCCTACTAGGGGTCTCATATCCCTATTCAACCAACGTAAGGCAATTAGGTTATGCAATAGTACGTTAACTCAAATGCCACTACTAAAGGTCTCATATCCCTATTCAACAAATGTAAGAACAATAATTTCCCTAGTTCCAACGCATAGTCTAATGGTCAGTGTTCCCTATGCACACATAATCAGGTCATAGGATCTTATGTGCATACTCATTATGACTAACCAACTTGTGCAGGTGCATGGAATTCAAGTAGAAACAATACTTATTCCCACGATCAAGTCCTTCAAGTCATGACCAATTGATTCTAATTCAAAGTGGTCCCAGGGATTCTATTTCTCATCCTTGGATCAATACTTCAAAGATATCTTGGTTAGGTTTTGTGGCCATATCTCATGAAAGTCGGGATCGGGCATTGGTTGCTTATGGTTAAAGCATAAAAGTCATTCACCATTCCAAGATTCAAATTGCAAATTCATCATTCAAAATTCCAATTCAAGTTCATTTCAAAGCATTCATCATAATTCAAACTTTATTTCAAGGAGCTTTCAAGATTGCAAAGGCATACTTCATTGTCCATTTTTCCAATTCAATTTCACAAGCCCAAATTTAGAGGTCCATTTTAAATCCACATTTTGATTTAATTCCAAATCCATTTTGTATAATCCAATTTCCCATTTTTAAGTCCAAAATCCATGTCCTAATTCTAACATCCACTTTTCAATCTACTTGGTCCATGTATAAACCCATATCCATTTTAAGCCTACATCTATTTTCCATTTCGCAAATCCACATTCAAAACCAATTATCCATTTAAAGTTCCAAATTCATCTATGTCCAAACATGTAGAATCCATATCCAAAATAGTAAATCATTTTTCTACAAAAAATTCAATGCAAAAATCCCAAAATTCCATCATTCTCTTTTTGTCAAGATTACCATTCAAGAGAACCACCGTTTTTATTTCCAAAACATTTCAAAAACACAATGAAACACAAATTAATGGAATAAAAGACAAGAAATCACAACTTTTATTCTTTCCAAAACAATTAACAAACAGGATAAATAAGAATGGAAAGTTCTTCAAGTAATACAATCACATCCAAATGGTAAGAATCAAGTTCTAAAGACAAAATCCAGCAGTATAATTCTACTCATCAATGCACTCATCAATGTGTTCCTATTTCATTCAAGCCTATAAATTGCAATATTCATCACTTGAGAAATGGACACACAATATTAGTGAACCAACAATATACACGAATTGAAGGAAGAAGGCGAGAACAGAGTAGAAGAGCAGAAAGAAAAAGCAATTGCAAGCATACTTGAACTACACGCTACCAGAGATGGGAAATCCGTCGGACTAGCTCCGACAAGGTAAGCTTCCTTCATTTTTCTTGTTACCAGCTTGTTCTTCATGATGTACTGAACAAAACCCCTTTTATTTATTTTTTCTTTTTTTATTTTATTATTTTGTTATTAGTTTTAATTAGAAGTAATTGTGTAGTCTTAATATTAGTTTTAATGATAGTTTAGGATTTTAGACTTTAAGGATTAATTAAAATAGCAAAGTTAATATTGATTTTAATTTTATTTGAAATTTGGATCTCGATATTAATTTTGATGATAAAATTACGATCCATGATTGATTTAAAATCATGATTAATTCCTAATTAGGGTGTTGACTGTTGTCTAGTTAAACTTTGATTGGATCTCATTTGATTACATTTTATTTTTGTGATCAATTCTTAAATAAAATGTTGATTTGTCACTTAATTAGAGTTTGATTGAAAGCTTTTAGTGGATTTGTAATTGAGTTTAGGATGTCATTAGAATTACGCAGGATTGTTTCCCAAATATCCTGATTGCTTTGTCTAATGAAAGGTTGTGGTTCTCCATGATGAATTGTGATTAATGCATAAGATAGATATTCAAGATTTGACATGCTTGGTTGATTGCTTTGATTTCCATGTTCTATTAGGTTCTCTATTCAACTTTGTCTTCGATAAATTGAATCGGGTTAGATCTTAGGTTTTTGAAATCTTGCATGATAATATTAGGGTAGCTTTCCCTCTGATCTTAACCTTAGGTCCATAGTACTAGGGTAGATTTCTCCTTCTCTTGCCTAAAATCAAAATCTTTTCTTAATCAAAAATTCAAAAAGTCTTTAACTAATACGATATGAATTGCGCACCATGAGCCTTAAGTACATGGGAAAAGATGAGCAGGATTTTTCCTTACCTCTTCTTAGGGTATTTCATACGTGAGACGCTTGGATCTTATGTATGAAATACTCGCTCCTATTTTCATAAACTTTAGTGTGATGTGTATCTCAAACTTTTTTTTTTCAAATCCTAATAAAACACTTCACAAATCCCAAACCTTTTGCCTTCGGGCTTTTCAGTTTAAAACCTTTTCAAAAAGGGCGTGCTACTTAGCATTGTTGGAAAATAACTTTCAACATGCTGAGGTGAAGAATCTTGATCCCCCATCAGGTTTCACTGTGTCGACCAACCCATTGTATGGTCTTCTGTCTGATGATGATCTTCCACAAGTGAGCATTCCTACTCAATCTCAGATGGTGCCATTGACTGATTCTATGAAGGAAAGGTTTTATGTCCTTGAAAAGGAAGTTTGAACTATGAAAACACATGATATACATGTGCTCAATGCTGCCGATATGTGCCTAGTGCCAGACTTGGTGATTCCTTCGAGATTTGAAGTACCCAACTTCGAGAAGTACACTGGTCTCAGCTGCCTAAAGCGTCATTTGGTGATGTTCTGCCGACAGACAGCCTCCTATATCCACGACGATAAGTTGATGATTCAGTGTTTTCAAGACAATATGAGTGGAGCATCTATGAATTGGTACATGGACTTAGAAAGAAGTTGTATCCAGTAATGGAGAGGCTTATCCAACACCTTTTTGAAGCAGTACAAGTTTAACTTGGACGTAACTCCAGACCGTATGCAATTGCAAAACCTATCTCAGAAAGACAAAGAATCCTTCAGAGGATATGCACAGCGATGGAGAGAATTAGCAGCCCAAGTGTAAACTCTAATCTTAGAAAAGGAATTGGTTGATCTATTCATGAGAACCTTGCAAAGCCCATACATTAAAAGGTTGATGAGCAGTGCGATATCAGACTTCGCCCACCTAGTGACAATTGGAGAACGCATTGAAGGTGGCCTAAAAAATGGAAGAATCCAAGGCACTTCAAGCAGCTGAGCTGGAGAAACTGAGTCTCTAAAAAATTACCAAGAGGAAGAAGATAAGGAAATCAATGCAGTCATGGCAAGTGTTGAGCATTCTCATGGTGCAATAGCAAGACCTTATGGTCTCTCATCTTCTCAGTAATCATCTTCAGCACTACGCCATCCTTATAGACAACCAGCAATGCCTAGAGCGCCATACCAGAAACCTTGGACTGATCCTAATGTAAATCAACAAGCTCATGGTCGAGGACATCAGAATCAACGTCAGAGTCAGCATAGGCCTCAAAAAAATCTAGAAAGAAGGAATGTTCCTCTTCATCTGGTTCCCATGTCATATAGTCAACTTCTGCATGATCTAATCCGGAACTCACTAATAGAGCCCAAGCCTCTCAAGTTGTTACCAGAACTATACCCGTCAGGGTACAATCCCAATGTGCGATATGGATATCATTTTGGATCAATGGGGCATTTAACTGAAGATTACAAAGCTTTCCAAACCAAAGTACAACAGTTGATCGACAAGAAGTACATATCCCTTCCAGAAGGAAACTTGGAGGTGCACGTCAATCTCTCGCCCGAGTGAGTTCAAAGACTTCAAGGGAGCATCTCTTAAAATCAGTGGTTCAGACAGGAAGACATCCTCAAACAATGGAAATTATTAGATCACTTTTATCTTTTGCATTTGTAATTTCTATCTTGTTGAATGCTATTTGTGTTTAAACATTCTTGTTTTGAATGGTAATATTAATGAAGTGATCATGCATTTTTGAATTAATCATGTCGCATTCGCTCATTTTTTTCACTTATATAAAATAAAAACAAAATACATACATCCATACTTCTCTACTTCACTTTCTTCATCAAACTGCTATTTTAGCAAAGATTGGAGGGCGGATGATGAAAACGAAAAACTCATAATTGCTGATAGTGTGCTTTCGGATAAAGTCCTGCTGATGATGTACAGGCATTGCTTCAAATCCCCAAACACTGGAGAGATAAGGAGTTAATCCCTAGTTAACCACTTCGAGCCTAGAAGTAAATGTTTCTTTTGGATCTTAAAACCCTTGCGCTTAACCTGGGGAAGAGTAGTGTTCAGTTAATCTAGCTACGCATTCGAATTACGAGAATGAAACATCTCGTCTGAGGACCAGTCATATGCTATTCTTCGCACACATTCTGACGTGTCGAAGGAACCATGCAAAATTCAAAAGTTATGTCGGTTGTTCTTGCAAGACCAATGACTTGCCAATCACAAGCCTTCCAAAACAAATAAAAAAAGAGAAGCTCGCCAAGTTGAACACCTTAAAAGGCGACTTAGGAAAAAATTATGGCAATCCCGGTGGACTAAGAGCTTCAAAAACCAGTCCAGGAAAAAGTTAGGGATAAAAAGAAAAATCAAAAGAGGTCCTCAAATCCTCAACAAAGCAAAACAGGATTCAGTGACCATCATGTCAAAAATAAAAGGGTCACTGACATCCATGACAAAAGCAAATAAAGTGACTGCCATTTCAAACGGATCCTCATCTTCACTCTTATAGAAGATAAATGTGTGTGTCAAGTCTAACTGAACGTAGAACTGGAGAACATCACGAAGAAGGGGTAGGTTAAAATCAAATTTTGAGCCTTATATCCTTTATTTTAATAACCGTGAACCAGGCCACGTTACAACCCTTAAAAGACCTAATTGAAACATGGTTTATTCTGAAAGCATACTACAACAAGGTTGCGTAAACTGACTCCTACAGATTTGCTAATTTTCTTCTTGTTGTACCTTTCACACATTAGATAAATCAGCACTACGTTTGGACTAATGGTCCATTCGTCACACACTATCACAACATTCCAATAATGATTGATTTTTTTTCAAAACTTGCGTGAACATCGCATTAAAATTACCATTTGTGACTAAACAGTTTTAATTGCAAGTCAGCACTTAACATAAAGGAAATTCCAACAAAGGAGCAATTAAAGAGGACTTGATCATTCGTCAAACTCGATTAGAGTCAAGATCACCTCATGGATAAAAGGCATTGACATCCAATAATTATGGAATCAGTCAGGCTAAAGCAAGTCCCCGAGCAGCAGTTGATTATGGGGCAAATCATCCAAGAATCGGTCGATCAAAAGTGAATCATCTTAAGACTCTACCCATCAGGGGCAGGCTACCTAGAGGATCTTTTGATTAAAAGAAAGTTCCTCAAATACTCAGTCAACATAATTTAAGCCGTTTCAACGCTCATTCTAGGGCAAACTACCTCATGGGTACTTCGAAGCCAAATACTCCAAGAGTTAGTCAATCAAGGAAGAATCCATTTCAGGACTCAAAATTCTTGGGCAAGCCATCTCGAGGTCATCTCATGGTACCACTACTTCTAAATTTCCTTCAAGGAAAAATCCTTTCACGACTTGGAATTCTGGGGCAAGCCATCTCGAGTTCATCTCATGGTACAATTACTTCCAATTTCCTTTCAAGAAAAATTCGTCAAAGACCTAGATTGGGGTAGGATGAGTCATAGAGGGGCAAGACCTCTCCATGCTTTCAAGTAATTCAAGCAAACTTTGTAGACAACCTTTGAGTTCAAGACGAGTGTCGGGGAATCATGCGATCACCCCATCAAATAACCTTTTGCCTTCTAATAGACAAGAAGCCTTGCTGCAAAGGAACTGTAGCGTGCAATTTTTGTCGGTGACGCGACCACCTTATCGCCATGGGTTTCTCCTCACTGCATTGGTAGGAGCGTGGGTGCTACTTTCTGATTTCTTATTTATCCCATGAAGCTGAAAGGGAAAGGGAAGCTATCTAAAACTAACCTTGCACGTGAATGTTTAACTGAACAGTCGCTGAGAGAGATTGGGGAGTTCGGGGTCAGGTTATACAATGGGGAGTTGTCAATTACCCATCTTATACATGGTTATCCATGGGTTAATTAGCATTAGGTTCTACTTTTATACTTGATGGTGTTTATCTGTAAATGGGAAGTTTCTTCTTTGTGGGGATGTCTATGAGAGAGAGTATTTTTGTTATTTTTCGGGTTTTCCGATGTTTTTGGTGAGGTACTGGACCCAAAGGTTTGATTAGTATGAAGGTACTAGACCTAAAGTTTTTGATTGGTATTCTCGCTAAGATTTCGCAATCTTATGCCTACGTATTCCCGTTAAAGAAAACAGGGAAATCAGAGCAATCATAGTTCGTCCTATTCTATGGGAGGAAAAAGATGTTTTGGTGTCTTATTCAAAGCCAAAGATTGAAGCTAAAGGTGATTTGTGTCTTGTTCAAAGCCCAAGATTGAAGCTAAAGGTTTGACTGAGAGAGAATTTGTTATCTCTAAAGGGAGACATCTCATCTGTTTATCACAACTATTGGGTGATTGATTATAAAGGAGAATTACTTTAACTAGGATGTGAGAATCCAGTAATGCCATAATTTCCTTCATAAGGGATTTGTCTTGAAGGAGAAAACTTTAACTCAGTGTAGAGCAATGCCATTTTTCCTTATGAATCTTTCATGCTAAAAGTGGGACATTGACTTGGATGTAAATAATCCAGAGGCTTGCCACTTACAGTTGTTAGATGAAAGAGGAAGTTTACCAGTGTTATTTCTTTGTTTTTGTGGTTGGCATTTATTTTGCTAAAACTATTCTAGCAGCAAGATGGTGGATAAAGATGTTCTAATTTTCTGCATTCAACATGTCGGATAAAGATGTCCCATACTGGCTCATAGGACATCGCGTCTGATTTTGGTTTAAAAGGAAGATTCTGTTGCTGTTAATTGTTACTGAATATTCTGTGAATATTTGGTTATCCTATGTGGCATCCAAAGTATTTTTGGGTTGAGTTTTTATGTGTTGGTTTTCGGATTTTCAGCATTTTCTAATTATGGAGACATATTAGGAAACTTTAGATTGAAGACCTATTTTGTTGGAGTTTTTATTGCAGATTTGTGAGCAGTCTCTTTCCTGCGTTTTTGAAGCCCAATCCAGTCCAGATTTAATGTTATATATTGACTGGTGTAAACCTAGTTTAGGTGTGGAACTTACGTGTGTTTTGTTAGGGTTTTCGAGTGTTATTTGTGAGCCTAACTGGTATCATTCTGATAACAATATAAGGACTGGTTTTTTGTGTTGTAAGTTCTGTCAGTTACTCATAAGCTTTTAAGCATTGAGTTTCTTGTGTGTCAATTCTCATAAGCTCTGAAGTATTGAGAATTGTATGTTTTGAAAGTGTGGCTTTCGTTTTGTCACTTGTGTTGAAAGGAACCAGTCACGGGTTGTGATTGAAGAGGGATTTGAGGAGGGCCTCATACCTAGGTGAGTCTTAGGTAGAAGTCATAGGAAGGGTAGTGATTAAGTGAGCAGATTATAACCGGGTGTGGTTGCTGTATGATCTGTGAATTGATACTATCGTATATTGATTTCGTCTCTGGCTTGGTAACCCCCAGAGTAGGATTGTTGATCCGAACTGGGTAAACATATCACTGTGTTCTTTACTTTTTGCACTGTTATTATTTTTGTTATCTTGTTCGTTGTGTTGGATATCCGTGTCTCAACATCTGTGTAGGACATCTGATATCTGTGCCAGAATTTCAATTGGCATCAAGAGCTTGCACCCTTGTTTGGTTTTGGGTGAGATTCAGGGAAGGTACTTTCTGGTGCAATGGACAAGGATGGAGGATTTTTGAACAAACCACCTCTGCTTGATGGTTCCAACTATGACTACTGGAAACCAAGGATGGTAGCATTCATCAAATCCATGGATGATCAAGCATGGAAAGCTGTTATCAAAGGATGGGAACCCCCAAAGGTTAGAGATGGAGAAGGTAAACCTACTGATGTGGTGAAGGAAGAGGAAGACTGGGATGATGCTGACTACAAAGGGTCCTTGGGAAATTCCAAAGCCATGAATGCATTGTTTAATGGTGTTAACAAAAATATATTCAGGTTGATTGAACACTGCACCATTGCAAAAGAGGCTTGGCAGGTCTTGAAGGTTGCTCATGAAGGGACTTCAAAGGTGAAGATGTCAAAACTTCAGATTCTCACTACCAAGTTTGAAAATTTAAAGATGAAGGAAGATGAGAGCATTCATGACTTTCACATGAACATTATTGAGATAGCTAATGCTTCAAGTGCCCTAGGTGAAAAGATGTCTGATAGCAAACTGGTCAGAAAAATCCTCAGATCTCTACCTAAGAGATTTGACATGAAAGTGACCGTTATAGAGGAAGCTCGGGATATAGATAAGATGAAAGTGGATGAACTTGTGGGATCACTTCAAACATTTGAATTGGGGATCAGTGAAAAGTCTGAAAAGAAGAAGAGTATAGCTTTTGTGTCAAAGGCAGGTGACTCAGAAGTTGAAAGTAATATGGACAGAGATGAAGGCCTCTCAGAAGACCTGGTGTTACTTGGCAAACAATTCAACAAAGTGTTCAGAAGGATGGATTGGAAGTCAAGATCAAATGTTAGGGACAAGCCATTCGACATCAGTAAAAACCAGAATGCAAGGAGAAATGCCAGTACTGAAGAAAATTCCAACCAAGGGAAAGGAGCTCAGTGTCATGAGTGTGAAGGTTTTGGGCACATAAAATCTGAGTGCCCCACTTATCTCAAGAGGCAAAAGAAGGGATTATCAGTCTCATGGTCAGAAGATGACTCTGAAACCGAAACTGATGAGAAGTCTGGAAAGCGGGTTACAGTATTAACAGGTGTGTGTGAGTCTGATGAAGAGTCAGTCAGTGAAGATCTTACCTTTGAAGAGCTGGCTGCTTCCTATAAGAATTTATGAATTAAAAGTGAAGAAGTATGTCAGCAGAGAGAAGAACAAAAGAGAGTTATTGCTCATCTAAAAGCTGAAAAGGTAGAGCATTTAGCTACTATCTCTGACCTGAAAAGTGAAGTGGTTGTTCTGAATTCAAAACTGGACAATGTAATCAAGATTGTCAGAATGCTTAATAGTAGCTCTGACGTGCTTGATGAGATTCTGAAGTCAGGGAGAGATGTTGGAAATGTTAGCGGTCTTGGGTTTGAAAGTTCAAGTGAGATGGATAAGGGAAAATGGCCTGAAGTGACACCTGCTCAATCTAAGAAAGAATTGAAGATGCCATATAACATGTTGCAACACCCTCACAAACATCAGAAGAATTTCACAAGAAGAAAGAATTAAAGATGGAGATGTCACTATTGTGGAAGGTTTGGCCATATAAAACCCTTCTGCTACAGATTATATGGCTACCCCAAAACTGGGTTACAGTCTAGTAGGGAACAGGATTGGGTTGGAGCAAAGAAAGTGTGGACTCCCAAGAGTACTGTGGAAGAACACATAGCTTATAAGTCTTTCAGTGTCTCTGCAAGGGAAAAGTGGTACTTTGATAGTGGATGTTCTAGGCACATGACTGGTGTCAAGGGATGTTTGTCAGATGTTAAGTCTCATTCTATTAACTATGTGACCTTTGGTAATGGATCAAAAGGGAGAGTAATGGGTGTTGGAAAATTGGACTGTACAGGACAACCTAATCTGGAGGAGGTATTACTTGTTGAAGGCTTAGATGCAAACTTGATAAGCATAAGTCAACTATATGATCAGGGTCTCAGGGTCAACTTTACTAATTCTGAATGTCTGATAACAAATAAGAAGGGTAAGGTTGTCATGAGAGGCGAGAGAGCATCAGATAATTGTTATCTGTGGAAATCTGAGAGCACTACAATATGCTTGGAAACTAAGAAAGCTATTGAAAAGAATACTGAGTTAAAACAGGTGTTGATCAATTTTAAAGCAACTCAAAATGTTAGCATGGTGAACTGTGATAATAAGATTAAACTTAGTAAGTATGTCAGCGCGGAAAATTTAAAAGGAAAGGTTGATGGATGCACATTTGAGGCGAATCGGGTGTTCAAAGTTTGTGACTGCCGCGCTTCTCTGGGCCCACTTCTCAAAAATATAAATAGGCGGGCAAACACACTCTACCTACATCAAACATATTTTACAAAAATTCCTCCTGCCCTTTCTCTCCAAAGTTCACAGGCTTTAGGGTTTTCTCTTAACATCCTCAATATTGTGCCTTGATCAATAAAAAATGTCTCAACATCATGCATCAAGTATTGAGAATTGTGTGTTTTGAAAGTGTGGCTTTCGTTTTGTCACTTGTGTTGAAAGGAACCAGTCACGGGTTGTGATTGAAGAGAGATTTGAGGAGGGCCTCATACCTAGGTGAGTCTTAGGTAGAAGTCATAGGAAGGGTAGTGATTAAGTGAGCAGATTATAACCGGGTGTGGTTGCTGTATGATCTGTGAATTGATACTATCGTATATTGATTTCGTCCCTGGCTTGGTAGCCCTCAGAGTAGGATTATTGATCTGAACTGGGTAAACATATCACTGTGTTCTTTACTTTCTGCACTGTTATTATTTTTGTTATCTTGTTCGTTGTGTTAGATATCCGTGTCTCAACATCTGTGTAGGACATCTGATATCTGTGCCAGAATTTCAACCAGGATAAAAGAGGGATCACATCTTGGATTTTTGAATCAACAAGTGTGCCACTTACAGCAATTATTTAGGATTAAGGTTTGTTTTGATGTGTGATATATAGAGAAATGTATTCCTACAGAGAGATTTTGATTTCCTCTGAGGGGATGTTCGATTTGTTTTGGTGTGCCTTGATCAAAGCCCAAGGTTGAAGCTAAGAGATTGATTGACTCTTCTGGGGAGGTTATTATACAAAGCTTAAGAGGAGGCTGGAAAAGACTGACTCAACAAGATAGTATTTATTTGTCTTGTACAAAGCCCAAGATTGAGGCTAAAAAAGAGACTAACTCTTTTGGGGGATATCATTATACAAAGCCTAAGAGGAGGCTGGAAGGAATTGATTTATTCCGGGAAATATTTTGTCTGTCTTGTACAAAGCCCAAGATTGAGGCTAAAAAAAGGAGGATTGACTCCCCTGGGGAATATTTGTATGTGCCTTGTATAAAGCCCAAGATTGAGGCTAAAAGGGGGAACTGACTCTACTGGTGAGAGGTTTTATCTGTCTTGTACAAAGCCCAAGATTATGGCTAAAAGAAGATTGACTCTGCTGGAGAGTATGATTTGTCTTGTATAAAGTCCAAGATTGAGGCTGAAGAGAGGATTGACTCTGCTTAGGGAGATTTATATGTGTCTTATACAAAGCCCAAGATTGACCTGAACTGCTGAGGGAAATCATTATACAAAGCCTAAGAGGAGGCTGGAGGACATTTTCCTGATTCAGCTGAAGATATTTATGGGTGTCTTGTACAAAGCCCAAGATTGAGGCTGTAAAAGTTGACTCAACAAGAGAGTGCTTTAAAGGTGATTGACTCAACAAGAGAGTGCTAAAAAGTGATTGACTCAACAAGAGAGTGCTAAAAAGGTGATTGCCTTAACAAGAGAGTGCTTTTGTTTGTCTTGTACAAAGTCCAAGATTGAGGCTGAAAAGGGTTTACTCACCAAAAAAGGTGCTTTTGATGCTAACTCTGCTGAGGAAAATCATTATACAAAGCCTAAGAGAAAGATATCTTCTGCTGAGGATTATTGAGATCCAGAGGCAGGTCTAAGTCGGGGAATCAACTCTTGCTGAGGGTTTACAGAAGAGTTGAGGTATCAGATGCCTTGAGGTTCTGATAGGCTAGTAAGATATTGATGATAAGATGACCCTATCTGGGGGAATTTAGGATAAAGATTGAGTTTTAGACCGTGTGAGGGTTTTAACTCTACTGGAGATTGATTAAATGATCAGGGTTTCTCCTATATTTGTAGGGAACTTGAGAATGCCTTTGAGATCCAAGAGGAGATTAGACTGTCCAAGTCTACTGGTATGGAAGAGTTTATCTTTGTATGATGCCCAAGAGGAGGCTGATGCTTTAAGGGATGAGAATCAACCCTTAAATTGGTCCGAGGTTTTGACTCTTAGGAAAGACTGCTCTAACAAAAGATGACTAAGTTCTGTCCTATACCTTTAAGAGGTCTTCAGGGTCCTTATATTAAGCCCCAGAGAAGGCATGAGAACTTCTAAGAAGCCGGAGGGTCCTTGTACAAAGCCCAAGAGGAGGCGGGGATGCTTTTAGGAAGCATGTGGGTCCAAACTTAAGAAAAGTTTCACCGGAAATAATCTTTTCTTTAGTGAACAGTTCTAGGGTTTGAATAAATTCAAGAGAGGTTTCACCGGGAATTAATCCTCTTTGGGGAAGTGAATTTCTTTGACAATTTTCTAATAGTGACAGTCTGAGAAAAGTTTCACCGGGAATAATGCCTTTCTCTTTGTTCCATATTGTTTAAGCCCAAGAGAAGGCAAGACTGTATCTGGAAATTCCTATGGGGAACTAGTTTTGACTGTTTAAAAGAGTGACCATTGGATTTATCTAGTTCTAGACCTAATTTCTGGGGAAAACTCTAAACAGATAATATACAGGCATATATACAGATGAAATATATACTGTATGTAAAAAGAGGGTTGGAGGACTTACATGTGAGCAAGCTTCCATTGTAACAGCTGTATGGTTAGTTGTTTAAAGAAAGTTTTGATTACAACTATGAATTTGAACCTAGATAAAAAAGGAAAGTTGTTTTTGAAAAGAATATTGGGGCTTATACTCAAGGAGAGGCCCATGGAAAGACAGTGATCACACCGTCATTTTTGAAAACTGTACTGGGGCTTATACAATGACTGAGGCCCAAAAAGGTTTTCTGTACAAAGATATGGGTCTTACACTTTACTAGGAGGCCCAAAGTGTTTGAAAAAGAAATGGGACTTACAACACAAGGGCAGGCCCAAATTATTTTTGTTTAAAAGGCGACGATCGCGCCGTGGTTTTAGAAACACAGTGGGACTTATACAACAACTGAGGCCCAAAAATCAATTATTTACAAAGAGATGGGACTTACACTCTACAAAGAGGCCCAAGAGTTTATTTTATACAAAAGATGAGGCTTACAACTCAAGGAGAGGCCCATGGAAAGACAGTGATCGCACTGTCGTTTTAAAAATCGCAGAGGGACTTATACAATGTCTGAGGCCCAAGAAGGTTTTCTATTCACAAGGGATGGGTCTTACACTCTATTAGAGGTCCAAAGTGTTTTGAAAAAGATTTGTGAGGGTGAAAATCAACAAAACCCTAATTTGTTTTCAAAAATATATTTTAATTGAATAAAAATTTAATTAAAATGATCAAAATTATTAAACATGTGTGAAAAACAAGTTGTGATCTTGGATTAATGTTTGAAAAATCATGTTTTATTCATAAAATGATTTGAAAACCATTTGAAGTTGAAAAATCAAGAGAAAGAAATATTTTTAAATGTTTAAAAACAAATAAAAACATAATTCTTTACAAAAATACTAAATATATGAAATAAATAATATTTTTGTGAAATTTTTGTGGAATAAAATATTTTAACATTTTTGGGAATTTAAAAAAAAAAACCAATAAAAAATAATTAAAATCGAGAGAGAAATTAATTTTGGAATTAATTAACAAAAACCACAAAATAATGAAAAATAGCAAAATATGGTAAAAATGGCAAAATGGTCTTGGTGGGTGTTGAACCCACGACCTCTCCGCCAAACACACATGCGCGCTACCACTGGGGTGGTGATACATCCGTGTATCAAAACCACCCCATTAATACATAAGGGGTGCCAAGTTTTAGGCCTGGCCAAGGTGCCATGCCTGGCCCTTGCCTAAGGCAAGGCCTAATTTTAGGCCTCTTACATGAAGGCTCTAACTTCCTTATTTCTCCATGGATTGGGACAAAATTTAGGTGTATCCTGCCTAGAATTTCATGAGGAATCCAATGGTGCTTTTGGAATTTTCAGAAAATGCTTCTATTTTAACCCGATAGTGGTTTCAAAATAGGCCTATATTTGCATGTTCTATGCTATCCCTTCATACAAGCAGAAATAGTAGGGCAAATTGGTTCAAACACAACACATATGATATGTATGAGAGGTCTATGATCAATGGACCTCAAAGCAATGCATGATTTAGAGAGTTTAAGTTGTGATACACTTACCTCTTGAAGCTCCTTGTGCTATCTGTCAAGTTCCTTGTGCCAGAAGTAATCCAATGCTTTAGACACTCTTGATTGATCCCTTAGAAGCTTTTAGGATGATCAAAACTAGCTGGAATCCTCAGGAATAAGTACTGGCTCTTTCTTGCAAAAGATGCAAAAGTGACCAAAATGGCAACTCACTCAAATGATGTTCCAGATGAGGGGAACCAATTGGGACAGTTTAAGGATGATATTTGGAGTGTGTTTGAGATCTGGTTTGGTTTTGGAAGTGACTGAATCAAGACATGACTTGAAAAATGCAGAAAAGTCAAAATTTGAGGTTTTGGAGGTTGGCTTTATGATTTTGGTGTTTCAGATCAAAGGTGAGTGTTTGGACAGCTTATATATGATATATTGGATGTGTTTGTATCATGAGTTATGGTGGAATTTCTCTCTAACTCAAAAACTTAGAGATGACTTGCAAAAGAAGGCATTTTGCCTAATGAGAGAGATTTTGAGGAAAGCAAGTGTTGTAGTGCTTTGGTGTACTTAAACTGAGCACAAATGAGCTCTATTTATAGTAGAGCAAGTTTGTTTTAGAAACAATAGTGACTGGCAGCTGTAGCAGGCCTTTGGCCAATGTGGATCAAATGGAATCTCAAGTCTCCGCTAGCCATTGACTTGAGGTTAGGGCACAAGCCTATGGTCCTTTGATTCAGAGCTGAATCTTGACTCATTCAGTTAGTAATGTCTCAGTCCATGCCACCTTGATTCATCCATTGAATGCTTGGAAACAAAATTGGAGTCTTGGCACCTTTTTAGGCTTTTTAGGGTGACATAGCTACATGTAGTTCCTTGGACTTGGGAGGCTTGTGGATCAGATCTTTTCTCTTGGATGTTATCCTCTGATGTGTCCAAATGGATGACAAGGCTTGCACTTATCTGATTTTGTCAAATCGAGCAAAAGTGCAAAATTATGTCTTGTAAAAATCAGTTCATGATGCCATGTTCCAAGGGTTGTATCTCCCTACTCAAATTGAATTTGGAGATGATCTGGTCCTTTTTGGAAAGCCCTCATGACATACTTTAACTTTGATGTTTACCAATGGACCTGGTTCAACTTGGATCAAGGTAAAAAATGTCCCTACATTTTGGAAAAAGTAAGGCAGATTCTGACTTATTGAAAATTTCACTAAGTGTTGGAAAAGTGGTCATTTTCATATTTTTGTGATTTTGATCAATCCATAACTCAAAATCCATGAGGATTTGGAATCTCTTGTAGTTGACATAATTGAAGTATGTCAGATGGATTTTCATTTGAGCTTTGAATGGGAGAAAAAGGCCTTGTGGTTTAGGAGTTATGACCTTGTAACGTTGGGTAAAAACCACTTTTGTTCCATAACTTAGAAAATTTTTGGTTTCTCAAGGTTGCCCCTTTTGCAAGAAACCTCATTTTTCTTGATTTTTCTTAATGGATGATGATCAAAATCATACATTAACATTATTTTTGACTTAGGGGAACCAAATTTGTGAAAAATTCCAAAAAGTCAAACTTGATTTTGTGCACAGTTGACTTTTTGTCAGATGAAATCCAAATTGTACGATCCTTTGTGCAATCAAGTTCTTGACCTAATTCAAACCTAATAGATGGGTTCCATAGGTGTTATAGGGTGTCTTGAATCATATCCCATGGTTTGAGAACATGTCTTGGTTAAAAGTCAAAGATACAATTGACTTTTTCTTCAAAACCCTAATAGCGGTCCAGATGAAATTGAAACTTGTGAGTCAAGCTTCTTGGGTCAATCCATTGTTAAAAATGGATCAATGTGGTGTACTTGAGGCCCTCAAATCATGTCTTGAGGTCTTGGCTCATATCTTGCCTCAAAAGTCAACTTAGGGGTGAATTAGGTCAAGAAACCCTAATTCCTGATTTTTGATGAATGCATCCCCTGAGGCTAATTTGAATTGATGATTGGGTCCATAAGGTCCCTTGGAGTATCTTGGTTTATTATTTGAAGCATTGGCTCATGCCCAGAAGAAAATTTTCATCTGGAGACCTTGGTCGACCAAAACCCTAATTTGGTGACATTGGCGATCTTGAGGCTCGATCCACTTGGAATGTTGCAACCTTGTGCTTGATTCTTGATGTGGGAGTCCTCTTGATTCTTTATAGATGCTTGAGAGGCTAGACAAGTTGAAGATCATGTCATTTCTTGATTGATCCTTTGTCTAAGTGCTCTGAGGGGGCTTAAAACCCTAATTCTTGATTGTAGTGAATGCTCAACAATCCTTGAGGAAATTGATGAGGCATGAAAGTACATCTATATTGTGGTGATGATTTGCACAATGATGGGAAATCTTGGTGGTCAAAATTTGGGGTATGACAGGAACCTTTCTATCCATTACCATATACTGGGGCATTTTTGGAAACGTTCATGTCATTTGCATAAATCATTCACATGCATTAGTCATGACGCTCAACTCATGCATAAAGCCATGCACATCATGTCATTCATTGGGCCTAACCCCATAACATGAATTTGACATCTCAAATCCTGTAACATAAGATTTGACACCAGAGTCCAACATTGCTTGACAATTAAAAGTCCAAGTTCCTGTATGGCAAACCTTTTAAAAGTCTAAGTTCCCGTCTAGCAAACCATCCAAAAGCCCAAGTTCCCATATGGAAAATATTTTAAAAGTCCAAGTTCCCGTCTGACAAACCGTCTAAAAGTCCATGTTCCCGTCTGGAAAACCATCTAAAAGTCCAAGTTCCCTTCTAGAAAACCTTTTTAAAGTCTAGTTCCCGTCTGAAAAATCTCCAATAGTCACTTCCCGTCTGATAAACAAAAACGTTCACCGGTTCTTGTCTGGTATTTTACCCTCAAAATCCAGTCCTCGTCTGGAAATTCAACCTAAAGTTCAATTTCCATTGACAAACAAGACAAAAGCAAAAGTCCAATTTCACTTGGCAATCCCAAAATCCAATCCCCAGTGGTACCCTAAAAGAGACCTATCCCATTATACCCAATCCTTTGCATTGTTACATGCATAACATGCATCAAGCATATCATTCCTGCTAAACATGAATAACATCAAACACAATCATATCAATCATTAGCATATCTATGCATGACCTCTCTGTCAAGAAGCTTTACCAACCTGTCTTGTGCATTCATACATGCATAAGATCCCCAACAGTTGCATCTTCGCATGTAACTTCATGCATCATGCAATGCATGGAATTTCCACCCAAAGTGGAGCATCATATCATAACAGGATCCAGGATCAGTCAGTAAGCATCCTGGCCAGTCCTCTTTAAAAGTCGATTATATTCTATGAAAAGAGTTGATATCTTGCACCTGCTCATGGGATTTCTATCCCTTAACATTTCATTCATCAATCATGCAGTTGATAATGATAATCCCCATAATTCTTGCTCTTGTTGCTCCCTAAGCAAAGGTTATCCTAAAAGTTCTTTGAACATTCCCCTGCAGAGATTTGTTGATCCTTTTACTTCAAAAGGAATCTTGCTTAAAATTGTTTTCCCCAACAGGTTTAATGCCTGAGATACTACTCTAGTGATCCCCAGAGAGCCTTAATCCATAAGGTACTGCTTTGTTTGATCAAGAAAGTCTCATTTTTTTGTTGAGATACTGTCCTAATGTTCTCAGGAGAGCCTTAATTCATAAGGTACTTCTTCACATGGCCTAGAAAGTCTTATACCCTTGTTGAGGTATTGTTCTAATATTCTTGAAGAGCCTTGGCCCACGAGGTACTGCTTTATATGAATTAGAAAGTCTCACGTATAACATTTGAGGTACTTCTCTGTTATTCCCAAAGAGCCTTATTCTATAAGGTACTGCTTTGCGTGATTCGGAGAATCTCATTTATCTTTGAGAGACTGCTTGGTATCATCGGAAAGCCTTAATTCATAAGGTAATGTTTCAACCCAAAGAATCTCATGTTTTGGTAAAGATATTATTCTAGTATTCTCGAAGAACCTTCACCAGGTACTGCTTTGCATGATCTAGAAAGTCTTATACCATTATTTGAGACACTGCTTCGTTAGATCGGAGAGTCTCATTTGTTCGAGATACTGCTTTGGCATCCTTGGAGAGCCTTAATCCATAAGGTACTGCTTCATTTGACCCAAAGAATCTCATGTTTTGGTTGAGATACTATTCTCGTATTTTTAGAGAGCCTTAATCCATAAGGTATTGCTTCACATGATCGGAAAGTCTCATACCTTTGTTAAGATGCTACTCTATTATTCCCAAAGAGCCTTATTCCATAAGGTGCTGCTTTGTGTAAGTTAGAGAATCTCATTTGCTGAGATACTGCTTTGGTTTCCTCGAAGAGCCTTATTCAATAAGGTACTGCTTCACATGGTCTAGGAAGTCTCATACCCTTTTTGTTGAGATACTGTTCTAGTATTCTTGAAGAGCCTTGGTCCACGAGCTACTGCTTTATAAGAATTAGAAAGTCTCACATTTAGCATTTAAGGTACTGCTCTATTATTCCCAAAGAGCCTTGACCTATAAAGTACTGCTTTGTGCAATTCAGAGAATCTCATTTGTCTTCGAGATACTGCTTTGGCATCCTTGGAGAGCCTTAACTCATTAGGTACTGCTTTAGTTAACCCAAATAATCCCATGTTTTGGTTGAGATATTGTTCTCGTATCCCTGGAGAACCTTAATTGATAAGGTACTGCTTCATATGATCGAAAAGTCTCATACCTATGTCGAGATATTGCTATATTATTCCCAAAGAGCCTTAATCTATAAGGTACTGCTTTGTGTAATCTAGAGAATCTCATTTGTTGAGACACTACTTTGGTTTCCTCGGAGAGCATTAATCCATAAGGTACTGCTTCGCACGACCCAGAGAGTGTCATGTCTTTAATCGAGATACTGCTCTAGCATCCTTTGAGAGCCTTAATCAATAAGGTATTGCTTCATATGGTCTAGGAAATCTCCTGCTCGTTTTTGAGATACTTCTTTAGTACCTTTGGAGAGTCTTATATTGTGAGATTGTTTCCCCTAGTTAGAATATCTTGATTCATAAGATGATGCTTCATTGGTTTAGAGAATCACATTTTTCCCCTCATGCATAAATTTTGCTCTAAATATCCCCGGAGATCCTTAACTAATAAGGTACTACTTCATGCGATATAGAGAATATCCTTATCTTTATTAAACTACTCTAAAGGTACCCGGAGAGCCTTAATCTATAAGGTACTGCTTCATGCAACCTAGAGATTCCATTTGTGTCTAGGATATTGCTTTGGCAATCCAAAGAGTCTTATGTTATTTTATTTTTCTTGTATCATGTCGTTTCCTTTTACTTTCTACCATTACTTTGCATTTTTTCTTCTTGGTAGACAAATTTCGGGGTTTTCTTGTATCTACTTGACTTTTACCCTAAAAACAAACTCCATGCAGTAGCTCATTTTATAGGGTTCAAGGCAATTAGATAGGGGCATCTGTCATACCCTAAATTTGTCCTACCTTTCTCAGCTTTCTCTCTGTTAGATCATCTGGCCTCTAGCTATGATCTTCTGAGAATTAGGTCATAGGATCTTGCGTACATACTCATTATGACTAACCAGCTTGCGCAGGTGCATGGAATTAAAGTGGAGACGATACTTATTCCCACTGTCAAGTCCTTCAAGTCATGACCAATTGATTATTATTCAAAGTGATCCTAGGGCTTCTCTTTCACATCCTTGGATCAATACTTTAAAGATATCTTGGCTAGGTTTTGTGGCCATATCTCATGAAAGTCAGGATCGAGCGTTGGTTGCTTATGGTTCAAGCATGAAAATCATTCACCATTCCAAGACTCAAGTTGCAAATTCATCATTCAAAATTCCAATTCAAGTTCATTTCAAGGCATTCATCATAATTCAAAATTTATTTCAAGGAGCTTTCGAGATCACAAAGTCATACTTCATTGTTCATTTTTCCAATTCAATTTCACATACCCACATTTAGAGGTCCATTTTCAATTCACATTTTGATTCAATTTCAAATCCATTTTGTATAATCCAATTTCCCATTTTTAAGTCCAAAATCCATGTCCTAATTCTAACATCCACTTTTCAATCTACTTGTCCATGTATAAACTCATATCCATTTTAAGCCTACATCCATTTTCCATCTCGCAAATCCACATTCAAAACAAATTATCCATTTAAAGTTCCAAATCCATCCATGTCCAAACAATTAGAATTCATATCCAAAACAATAAATCATTTTTATACAAAAAATTCAATCCAAAAATCCCAAAATTCCATCATTCTCTTTTTGTCAAGATTACCATTCAAGACACCCACCATTTTTATTTCCAAAACATTTCACAAACATAATCAAACACAAATTAATGGAATAGAAGACAAGAAATCACAACTTTTATTCTTTCCAAAACAATTCACAAACATGATAAATAAGAATGGAAAGTTCTTCAAGTAATAGAATCACATCCAAATGGCAAGAATCAAGTTCCAAAGACAAAATCTGACAGTATAATTCTACTCGTCAATGCACTCATCAATGTGTTCCTAATCCATTCAGGCCTATAAATTGAAATCTTCATCATTTGAGAAGTGGACACACAATATCAGTGAACCAACAATATACACAAATTGAAGGAAGAAGGCAAAAACAGAGTAGAAAAGTAGAATGAAGAATCAATTCCAAGCATACTTGAACTACACGCTACCAGAGATGGGAAATCCGTCAGACTAGCTCCGACCAGGTAAGCTTCCCTAGAATTTCTTGTTACCGGCTTGTTCTTCATGATGTACTGAACAAAACCCCTTGTATTTATTTTTTATTTTTTTTAGTTGATTATTTTTGTTATTAGTTTTAATTAGGAATAGTTGTGTAGTCTTAATATTAATTTTAATGATAGTTTAGGATTTTAGACTTTAAGGATTAATTAAAATAGAAAAGTTTATATTGATTTTGATTTTATTTGAAATTCGGATCTCGATATTAATTTTGATGATAAAATTATGATCCATTATTGATTTAAAATCACGATTAATTCCTAATTAGGGTGCTGACTGTTATCTAGTTAAACTTCGATTGGATCTTATTTGATTAAATTTTATTTTTGTGATCAATTCTTAAATAAAATGTTGATTTGTCACTTAATTAGAGTTTCATTGAAAGCTTTTAGAGGATTTGTAATTGAGTTTTGGATGTCATTAGAATTACGAATTATTGTTTCCTAAGTATCCTGATTGCTTTGTCTATTGAAAGGTTATGGTTCTCCATGACGAATTGTGATTAATGTATAAGATAAATATTCAATATTTGAGATGCTTGGTTGCATGCTTTGATTTCCATGTTCTCTTAGGTTTCCGATTCAACTTTGTCTTCGATAAATTGAATCAGGTTAAATCTTAGGTGTTCGATTTCTTGCATGATAACATTATGGTAGCTTTCCCTCTAATCTTAACCTTAGGTCTATAGTACTAGGGTAAATTTCTCCTTCTCTTTCCTGAAATCAAAATCTCTTCTTAATCAAAAATTCAAAAACACTTTAACTAATACGATATGAATTGCGCGCCATGAGCCTTAAGTACATGGGAAAAGATGAGCGAGAGTTTTCCTTACCTCTTCTTAGGGTATTTCATATGTGAGACGCTTGGATCATCTGTATGAAATATTCGCTCCTATTGTCATAGTGTAGGTTGCTAATTTCGACGCCAGGAAAATGGTTCAAAAGCAAATGGAAAATTTCGACAGGGTGATTCGACAGGACATTTCAATTATAAGGGTTTTTTAATGAAAAAGGCAAGTCGAAGGCAAGTGATACTTAAGGGAAACATTGGCAGGTTTTTCTAAGTAAGGAGGATAATTTCGACGTAAGAAGAATCGGTCCTTTCGACGGTTGTTTGAATTTCAAATCTCAGGAGGGAATTTCACTTTTGAAATTGGACGCGTGGAATGCATCTAAGAGGCGAATGCATGTAGAATGACATTTGTCGCCATTAGGAGAAATAGCTGTTATGGGTAGTTATTTCGTTTGTATATAAATAGGAGGTTTTGGTGTTAGATGGGGGGTGTTCCAAATTCTGTACAAATTACCGTAAATACTCAAAGTAACCGTGTGAGAGAAATGAGTGTTCTGGAAAATGTATGTATGGGAAACACCAGTTTACATTTATGCATTTCAATAAAATTCCAAGCTTTTTCTTCATTTCTTTACATTCAAGTCATGTTCTTTACTTCAGAAATTTACTTTGTTTTCCGTTTAACTTTATCTTCAGTTACTTTTTCGCCATTATTGTGTCTTTGTTCTATTAGTCGAAAACACCATTAAAAGAAACCTTAGAAAACATAAAACGAATACATTCCTTTTCAAATCAAAGACATTCTCAAAAGCACTTTTTCCTAGGATTTGTTTGGTTGGTCCTGTTAGTAAACTAATTTTCATAAATTAGGAAACCAGAGATTGTTCGCCAAATTCACCAGCGAACAAATTGGCACGCCCGGTGGGACCTAGTGCATTTACTTTAGTTGGTCCTTTTTGTTCTTATAGTAAATTCTTAGAAGAAAAGTTTTATTTCGTTGTATGATTCTAAGGAGTGGCAAGTTAGCCGTGAACAACGAAGAAAGACCAAAAAGAACAAGAACAAGAAGAATGGCGAATCAAAGCGCGCTTAATAATCAAAATGTTAATAACCCGACTCCTATTCCTTCGACAGGAGACAATACGGCATCAGTTTCTGTGTCAGAAGCGATGCCATCATCAACGGGGTTGATCCCAACGTTTTCGGCATCCCAAAACGCGCCCAGTGTCTCTACAGTGGGACCCCAAATCCCTCAAATGACCCCTCCTCCTTTAGGAGGTGTTCATAGGCCATTTGTGACGAATTTTTCAATGCCCCCACATAATAGAGAACAACCTTATGGAATGCCAACAACGGTGATGGCAAGTTTGCACAATGCGTCGTCATTATATTCTGATCCTTTAGTTAATGTTACTTCGCCCCTACAAGGATCAGGGTCTAGTGCGAACCATATAGGCAGAATGGGTCAGCTTGTGCCAACGGGATACCAAACTTATATGCCTGCAATCACTAACAATTCTGCACAAGTAATTAGGCAACAAATGGACGAAAGTAACCATGATATGGTGCAGATGCTAACACAACAAATGGGGGCTTTGTTTAATCCTTTAATCCAAAACAGTACCCAAACGAACCAATTATTAGCAGCGCAAATGACGCGCATTGCTGACTTCTTTGGTGTTCCTCAAACCCAACTAAGGGAACAAATAGTTCAGAATCCCAGAGTAGTTGTCGAAGAGGAACCCACAATAAACCAGAGGCCAGCGAATGTTCCTCTAGGAAACCCTAGAAACCAAGAGGTAATGGTCGAACAGCCTCATGTCGATATTCCTGTTCAACAAGAGCCTAGAAGGGTATTAGTCCATAGAGACCAAGATGCTGATGATGTTGTTCAACAATTGCGTCACAATAACATGCCAGCAGAAAACAACTTAGCAGCCATGGTCGAAAGGATTATGGCCAGAAATGGTGTGAATGTGGGACTGCAAAGGCCCAGTTATACATCCCCATTGTCTAAGTATATTTTGCAACAAGAATTACCCCCAAGGTGGAAATTCCCCAAGTTTACCAAATTCTCAGGGGACACTAGCGAATCCACTGTCGAACATGTGGCCCGTTACTTGATCGAAGCAGGAGAAATTGCACGCAATGAAAATTTAAAAATGAAATATTTTCCAAGTTCTTTGACGAAAAATGCCTTTACTTGGTTCACATCTTTGCCTGCGAATTCGATCCACACCTGGGTCCAGTTAGAAAGGTTGTTCCATGAACAATTTTACATGGGACAAACAAAAATAAGTTTGAAGGAATTGGCTAGTGTTAAAAGAAAATTCTCTGAGCCAATTGATGATTATTTAAATAGGTTTAGGTTACTTAAGGCGAGATGTTTCACGCAAGTGCCTGAGCACGAATTAGTCGAAATGGCAGCAGGTGGTCTAGAATATTCAATTAGAAAGAAGCTAAACACGCAATATCTGAGGGATATGGCACAACTGGCAGATAGGGTGAGGCAGGTCGAACGTTTAAAAGCCAAAAAAGCTAGAGTAACAAAAAATAAGAAAGAAAGAGTGGCTTATGTGGGGGTATGTCAGGAAGATGATGATGACGAGAGCGAATCGTTTAGTTTCGACGAACAAGAAGTTGACTTAGCAGAATTGAAACAGGGTCTGCCATACTCTTGTAAAGTATTGGCTCCATCGAATGGAAAAAACCCAGTCGAACCTGAGAAGAATGATAAGTTTCCTAAAAGGACTTATACATTCGACGTCACCAAGTGTGACGAAATATTTGACTTGTTGGTTAAAGATGGCCAAATGATAGTGCCACCTGGCACCAAAGTGCCTCGTATAGAACAACAGAAAAAGAGAGGTTTTTGTAAGTACCATAATTTTTTAGGTCATAAAACATCTCAGTGTCTCCTTTTCAGGGATCTGGTGCAAAATGCCATTCGTGACGGAAGATTGAAGTTTGGCGACAAGTCGAAGCCACCAATGAAGGTTGACTCAAATCCAATGCAAATGGTCGAAGCCCACTATGCTGAACCATCCACAGTGAACATGGTGGAGGTCGAAGAGGGTTCTGACTACAGCTTTGAGATGATAGAAGCCACTGAGGGTTTCGACGCAAATGTGAACATGGTAGAGATCGCTGAGATCCCTACAGACGAAAGTGATGTGGAGGAAATATCCGAAGATTTCGTCAATAAACCAGTGATGATCAAGGTTACTGAACACCTTGGCGAAGGAAGCTTGAAGAATTGCATCACCAAAGAGGCCTTTGAAGGCCTCAACAATGTGAGCAAGGACGAGGCTACTGAGGGTCTCAACTTTGTGAAGACTGACGAAACTACTGAGAGCTCCGTCGGAAATGAGAAGGAGGCTACTGAGGGTCTCAACTTTGTGAAGAATGACGAAGCTACTGAAGGTTTCGTCGAATACAAGAATAAGGCTACTGAGGGAGACAACATGGAGTTTGGTGTTACCGTCGATCAAGCCAATACTGAGATTGGCGAAGGTATCTCTAAGATAAACGCTATGACTACTGATGGTCCTGCGAAGCCAACTGTTTATGGGATTCTACGAAGAACAATGGAGGATCCCAGGGAGAAATGCGTGGGTTTTTGTTGCCAACATGACATTAAGAAGCCATCGCCAGAAGGGATTTTCGACCTGGCGAAGAAGAAACATGAAATTGAGGAGGGACTAACTCTGAAGATGAACAAGTTAAGTATTGGAGATGGGCAAACAACCAATGTTAATATGGTGGAGGTATCCCAGAAAGCTCCAATGCAGACTGACGAAGAGCGTCGTAGAGAGGAATATCAAAAAGTGGCGTACCCTAAAGAGGAAGAGAATCTGATTGAGTTCCTTCAAAGGTGTCAGAAGAAAAGATCTGAGGTTATGTTGTGCCCCCGCTGTAGTGTCGTGTTCGACAAGAAAGCAGCAGACAACCTGGAGGGAATGGAAAAAGCCAAAAGGAAAGGAGACTGGGGGGCAGTTCCACCTGCGAGAACGGAGAGGTTCGACCCAAGGCGAAATGATCAAAACCAGCAAAAGTTTGGACGAAGGTACCCAAATACCTTTAAACCCACCAACAAAGCTCCTAATGACAAATGGGTTCAACCAATAAGGGAAGCCCAGGGACAGAGAAAGTGGAAAAATTTCGAAGTTCAGAGGGGTTCGTCTATGGCTGGCAACAGGGAAGGCGAAAGGACAAAGCCAAGGCCTTACCCCTCAGAGAATTATAAAGGCAAGAATCCCATGTCAAGGTCCCAATGGAGGCGATTCCAAAGACAAAAAAGGGCGGAAAAGGAAGCTGCTGAGAAAAGGGTTGCTGAGGAAGTCTCTGTCGAAAGAAGCAAACCAGAGTCAAGTAGCAACGTGGAAGTAGTAAATCAAAAAGAGGCATCTTACAACAACAATTACTGCAATGTGAGTGAACCAGTGCCATCTAAAGAGACGGTGGGAGAAGATGACGAAATGATTGACGATTTCAAATCTGAGTCGGACGCGTCTCTCGACATCGTGTGCAACGTGGTCTCTGTCCTTCCAAAAGAATACGACCAAATTATGGAGGTCGAGGAAGAGGAGGATGTTATGGAAAGTGAAGTTATAGGGCACAGGCCAGTGTGTTACTATATTATGAATAAAGGCTGTGTCGAGGAACAAAATGCCTTTTTCGAAAGGCCAGATGACTCCATGCGTGGCCACCTCAAGCCCCTATTCATAAAGGGAAAAGTGGAGAATGTGGGAGTGAACAAAATCCTGGTTGATAGAGGGGCTGCAGTTAACTTAATGCCCCATTATATGTTGAAGCGAATTGGGAAAGACGAGTCTGATGCGAAGCCCCACAACATGGTATTGTCAAACTATGAAGGCAAAGTGGGAACTACTTTGGGTGTTATCCAAGTGGATTTAACTGTTGGGACTATAACAAGACCAACGATGTTCATGGTTATAGCCTCAAAGGCTAATTATAATTTACTTCTGGGTAGAGAATGGATCCATGGCGTGGGTACTGTGCCCTCGTCGATGCATCAGCGTATAGCTATTTGGCGATCTAATGGAATTGTCGAAAACATAGAGGCGAATCAAAGCTATTTCATGGCTGAGGTAAACCATGTGGATCGATGCAGTTTTGACAAACACTTGGCCCACATAGCTCCATGCAGTCCAGCGACTTTCGACCTGAAGGCTACTGATAATGCTTTCTGTTCGCTGTACCTCCACCCCAAATATGGTTTCCAGTGGGATATGGAAGTGGTCGACGAGGCAAACTATGTCTTTTGGACTGCACATATAGAGCCAACCGGCTGGGGAAGCGAGTTTGGTGACGATGGGTGAATCATCAGCGCTCGAAAGGATTACAACTTATGTAGCCGAAAATAAACTCAAGGCAACTCTAGAAGCCGAAGTAAAGTATATGGCTGTCAAAGCCAATGGAAATGATTTCAACAAATAATGTCCTCAAAGGGACGTTGAAGAGAATCTGTTCAACACAGAAATTGGCGAATGGCAACATCAAAAGTTAGACGCCATTTATGATGACGAACCCTTGGGGTTTGAAAAGGATCCGACTTCGACAGATATGAAAATGCTGGCGCAGGATCCATTGGAAGAAGTCGTTCTAGGACTGGGGGCAGAAAAAAGGCCAACCTACATAAGTGCCAAGATGGACCCTCAGTTAAAAGTCGAAATAGTCTAACTGCTGAAAGAGTTTAAAGATTATTTCGCATGGGACTACGACGAGATGCCTGGTCTCGACAGGAGTTTGGTCGAATTGAAGTTACCCATAATAGCAGGGAAGAAACCTGTAAAGCAAACTCCCAGACGCTTCGCACCAGAGATTTTGTCGAAGATTAAAGAGGAGGTCGAAAGACTTATGAAATGTAAGTTCATCCGTACAACGAGGTATGTTGAATGGATTGCAAATATTGTTCCTGTAATAAAGAAAAATGGCAAATTAAGGGTATGCATTGACTTTCGAGATTTAAATTCGGCTACCCCTAAAGATGAATATCCTATGCCAGTAGCGGAAATGCTTATAGATTCTGCTGCAGGCCATGAGTATTTAAGTATGTTAGATGGATACTCTGGCTATAATCAAATTTTTATTGCTGACGAAGATGTCCCTAAGACGGCATTTCGTTGCCCTGGAGCCATAGGCACCTATGAATGGGTGGTGATGCCTTTTGGTCTGAAAATGTTGGGGCAACTTATCAGCGAGCCATGAATTCGATTTTTCATGATTTTATCGAAACTTTTATACAAATCTATATAGATGACATTGTAATTAAGTCTGTTTCAGGCGAAAATCATATTGACCATCTTCGACAGTCATTCGAAAGGATGAGGAATTTTGGTTTAAAAATGAACCCTCTCAAATGTGCTTTTGGTGTGCAGGCGGGAGATTTCCTTGGCTTTGTGGTCCACAAGAAGGGGATCGAAATCAATGAAAACAAATCCAAAGCAATAATGGAGGCGAAAACGCCATCGACAAAGAAGGAGTTGCAGTCTCTGCTTGGGAAGATCAACTTTCTCAGAAGGTTCATCTCCAACCTTAGTGGAAAAACACAAGCCTTCTTTCCTCTACTTCGACTGAAGAAGGAAGATTTTATATGAGGGCAAGATCAACAAGCTGCGTTCGACAAAATCAAGGAATACTTGACCCATCCCCCAATCTTGATGTCTCCTTGTAGAAGTAAAAGTATGAGGTTGTATATAGCGGCATCAAATAGGACATTAGGAAGTATGTTATGTCAAGAGGATGAGAATGGCGTCGAAAGAGCCATCTACTACCTCAGTAGAGTCTTAAATGATGCCGAAACTAGGTATAGTATAATAGAAAAGTTATGTCTGTGTGTTTACTTTTCGTGCATGAAGTTAAAGCACTACATAAAGCCAGTCGGTGTATATATTTCCTCTCATTTTGACATATCGAATTGGGAAATGGGCTTTGGCATTGACTGAATATTCCTTAATGTATTTGCCTTTGAAGGCTGTTAAGGGACAAATGGTAGCTGACTTTATAGCTGACCACACCATAAATGAAGATTATATTGAATATGTCGAAATAGAGCCATGGAAACTATATTTCGACGGTTCCAGTCATAAGAATGGAACTGGCATTGGGCTGTTGCTTATTTCTCCTAATAGAATTCCAACAAAATTCAAGTACAGAGTCGAAGGCTTATGTTCGAACAATGAGGCAGAATATGAAGCTTTGATAACTGGACTTGAAATTTTATTGGAATTGGGGGCAACTAGAGTCGAAATAATGGGAGACTCTGAGTTGGTAATAAAGCAAGTGACCAAGGAGTACAAGTGTGTTAAAGAAAATTTAATTATGTACTTCGTAATAGCCAACAGGCTCTTGAAGAAATTCGACAATGTAATTATCAGGCATATTCCTCGAATGGAAAATCAAGTGGCGAATGATTTGGCACAACTCGCATCTGGTTATAAAGTGTCGAAAGAAAAGTTGGAAGAATGGAAGCGGTTGATATTCTGAAATTGAAATGGAAAAAGTAGTGGGAAAATTGTGGGACACGTGGAGAGTATAAAGTGGATGATTCTGACGGTGGCAGTTAAGGTTTTTGACCCACGATGTGATAGGGGTTAGAGTAGGAATGATGAAGATCTTAAAACGGGGGCTGAAAAGACGTTTGGGGAAAAAGCGCAATGATGATTCTGACATTTCTAACGTCTAAATCATATGAACAGTCCCTAGTCGAATGATTCATGGCGTCGAATTGCATTGGCAAAAAATGTTTTTCTCCTTCGGTCGAAAATGCATTTTTTGGGGGGCAATTTGTAGGTTGCTAATTTCGACGCCAGGAAAATGGTTCAAAAGCAAATGGAAAATTTCGACAGGGTGATTCGACAGGACATTTCAATTATAAGGGTTTTTTGATGAAAAAGGCAAGTCGAAGGCAAGTGATACTTAAGGGAAGCATTGGCAGGTTTTTCTAAGTAAGGAGGATAATTTCGACGTAAGAAGAATCGGTCCTTTCGACGGTTGTTTGAATTTCAAATCTCAGGAGGGAATTTCACTTTTGAAATTGGACGCGTGGAATGCATCTAAGAGGCGAATGCATGCAGAATGACATTTGTCACCATTAGGAGAAATAGCTGTTATGGGTAGTTATTTCGTTTGTATATAAATAGGAGGTTTTGGTGTTAGATGAGGGGTGTTCCAAATTCTGTACAAATTACCGTAAATACTCAAAGTAAGCGTGTGAGAGAAACGAGTGTTCTGGAAAATATATGTATGGGAAACACCAGTTTACATTTATGCATTTCAATAAAATTCCAAGCTTTTCCTTCATTTCTTTACATTCAAGTCATGTTCTTTACTTCAGAAATTTACTTTGTTTTCCGTTTAACTTTATCTTCAGTTACTTTTTCGCCATTATTGTGTCTTTGTTCTATTAGTCGAAAACACCATTAAAAGAAACCTTAGAAAACATAAAACGAATACATTCCTTTTCAAATCAAAGACATTCTCAAAAGCACTTTGTCCTAGGATTTGTTTGGTTGGTCCTGTTAGTAAACTAATTTTCATAAATTAGGAAACCAGAGATTGTTCGCCAAATTCACCAGCGAACACATAGACTTACTTTTTTTTCTAAATCCTAATAAAACACTTCACAAATCCCAAACCTTTTGCCTCCGGGCATTTTAGTTTAAAACCTTTTCAAAAAGGGCATGCTACTTAGCATCGTCCATAAAAAACACACAACAACCCAAAAATATTTTCAACACGAACTACAGAGTTCTGATTCCCTCTGGAATACGTAGGCACCGGGTTGCAAAATTCAGATGAACTCAATAATAAAAATCTCTTATTTTCCCTCAAGTAATCATTAGTTTTCCCTTAGCAAGCTTATAGATATCAGATACTCTTTCATGCCTAGACAACTTAGACGGTTCCCATCGAGAACAATGGATGTAAGGAGTGCTAGTACCTTCTCCTTACATAACTGACTTTTAGATGTCAATCATGATATATATTTGTATGAATTATTTGGCATTTTTCATTTCTTTTCATGTGGAATATGTTGATTTTAGTGTGGAATGATGTTGTTGTGCATTCATTGAAATATACTTGTGGTGCTTGTAATTTGTGTGCTAATGTGCAGGAATAGGCATAAAAAGATCAAGATTGTGTTACACAAATATTGGAGGCAGGTTGCCATTGAAGGAAGAAATCAACAACAGCATTCGCTAGGCGAGTGTTGGCGAAGCTGCCAGCGAAGGTTCGCCTAGCGAACGTTAGCGAGTGTGCCAGTGATGGGAGGCAGAAAGTATGCAAAAGCCTACAGTAGGAAAACTGGGTAAATTCGCTGGGCGAGGAAGCCAGCGAATGCTCGCTGATGTGTTCGCGGGGCGAAGGTGCCAGCGAAGGGTGGCAGAAACTTCCACTTTTGAAAACACCCAAACTTCGCTGGGGCGAGTGTGGTAGCGAAGGTTCGCTTCGCGAGTGAATTGGTTCGCCTAGCGAACCCGCGATAATTCTTTTGGGCAGTTTAAGTCTGAGGCACTTAAAGTACCATGTTTTAGTTCATTCGCTAGGCGAATGAAGCCTTCGCTAGGCGAAGGGTGCTGAGTTTTTATTTGTATAAATAGATTTTCAGTTGTTGTAAATGGGATCTCTTGTTCATTTTTCACCAGAATTGATAGTTTACAGTATATTGATCATCAAAGAGTGTATTTTCGATTGGAGAAGCTGAAGTCGCATCCATTCTCGATTATTCGTCGTGGATGCTCATTCATCTCCCCTCTTTACTTGTTATCCAATCTACCATGAGAAGTGGTAGCTAAACACTCAATGTTGAGGTTAGAGGTAGTTGATCCTAATTTTATGTATTGCTTTTGATCTATTGTATATGAACAAAGTCTTTGATCAATATAGATGATGTTGTTTTCTCTTAATGATCCATGTGTGATTTGTTTTACTCTAGACATAGATTCTACAAAGCATGACCTAACAATTTTATCTCTTAAAAACCAAACTCTAGACATAGATTTGGGATTTGCTATTCGCATTGTATTGATCTTAATGATCGTTGCTTAGATTGTTAGCGTGAGACATCATCTAACGGTCTAAACAACGATACTCACGACTTCGCTTTAGACATAAACTTAGTTGGGAGGATATGCGGTTATATTGGTCGGAAACCGAGTTCATATGCTTGATTAATCGTTTATACGTGGAAAGGATTAGCGAAACCTAACCTTAACATGCTTTTATAAAACCTTTTACAAAATCTTTGTCATCAATTAATCTTTGCTACAAGTGAATGTTAAAACAATTGAGAAACTTTTGAAACCGTTGACTTAGAATCTCGCAACTATTGAAAGGCACGCATCAAATATCAAACAATCCCTGTGGATACGATTAAAAACAACCCACACTATTACTCTACTAACAAAATGGCGCCGTTGTCGGGGATTGTGTATTGATATTGCAAGCATTGCGATAGTTGAGTTATTTTAAGCGTGTTACCATTTATCTTGAGCTTGTTAATCTGTTTTGTTTAGTGTGCAGACTTAGTTTATGCGAGGGAAACTACCGGCGGACCAACTTCTTTTCGATCCTGAGATTGAGAGAACCGCTCGTAGAATCAACATCAGAACTAGACGAAGGAGGCAGCTAGCGAGACAGAAGCGAGAATAAGAGGAAAGTACTTCTACACCACCACCAGTTTCACAGATACTTCCAGTGATGGAGGCAGATCCACCACCACCACCACCACATGCTTCTAGGCCATGTACAAATAGTCCGAGACACAATGCTCAGTTCTCTCGCCATGCACACAACGGTCGTCATGCTAAAATGAAGACCGGAATTCTCCAGCTGTTATATCAAAGTCCATTTACGGGTATGGATCATGAAGATCCTTTTACCCATCTTACAAAATTCTATGAAATAGCGGGAGCGACTGGTGCACCTGAAGCAGAAGAGGAGTCTCTGTTCAAGAGACTATTCCCGCATTCCCTCATTGGGAAGGCAAAGGAATGGTATCTTGATTAGTCAACTGCCATAATGACGGATTGGAATGCATTGGAAGAGAAATTTTTGGAGATATTTTTCCCTCACACTCGGTTCATGGAAGCAAAGACCGCCATCGCGGTATTCACACAAGGAGCTAATGAATCTCTCAACGAAGCTTGGGAGAGGTTCAAATCAATGTTACAAAAGTGCAAAGGCCATGGTTTTGATGAATTGTCACAAATTCATATATTTAGAAACGGGCTGCAACTTGTACACAAAACCTTGTTGGATGCCACCGCCGGTGGTTCCTTGTTAAGCAAAACCGCAGCGGAAGCCACAACTATCATTGATAAGATGGCCTTGAACGATCACCAAGGTAGTCACAATCGTGGTCCTTCTCAACGAACTCCGGGAGTGTTGGAATTGGGAACAAGCGATGTTATCCTTGCGTAGAACAAGTTATTATCACAACAGGTTGAGTTGCTATCTAAGCAAATGTCTAAGTTGTCGCAACAATTCAAAGAAATGCATGAATCTTCAAGTAAAAATGTGCAAGTGTTAGTGTGTGAATTATGTCGAGGTGACCATCCGACCGGGTATTGTCCTCCCGTTGTGGAGGAGGCAAACTATGCGGGAAATCAAGGATACCAATCCCGACCTCCGTATCAACAAGGCAACCAAGGTTACCAACAAAGGCCTAACCAAGGTTATCAACAACAATGGAGACCGCAAGAAGCCGGACCATCAAACCGTCAACAATATCAAAATTACACTCAACCTCCGCAAGCTCCCGTTGGAAATACGAAGATGGAAGACACTCTCACACAATTTATGCAAATGGCAATTTCCAACCAAAAGAACACCGATGCCGCCATAAGGAATCTTGAAACACAAGTCGGGCAATTATCAAAACAATTGGCCGACCAACAAAAAGGGCACTTTACGGCGAATACGCTTCCGAATCCTAAAGATTGCAAAGCAATTCTCACGAGAAGTGGAAGAGAGATTGACATGGGTGTAGGTAAGAGAGTAGTGGAGGAGGAGGTTGTAGTTGAAAATGAAAAAGAAAAAGATAGTGAGGAGATTGAAGTAGAAAAAAATGTTGAGGGTGTTTTAGTTGAAAATGAGAAGGAAAAAAGGGAGAATGAGAAAAAAATAGAGAGTGAAGAAAGAGTGAAGAGAGCTAGGAAGGGAAAGGAGCCGATGAACAATATTCCGATTCAACATCTACCATATCCGCATGCTCCTACAAAGAAAGATAGTGCGAGGCACTATTCTCGGTTTATGGATATTTTCAAGCAATTACAAATCAATATTCCATTTTCCGAGGCTTTGGAGCAAATGCCTAAATATGCGAAATTCATGAAAGATATCCTCACGAAGATGAAAAGGTATACAGATCAGGAGACGATTATGGTGGATGCAAGCTGTAGTGCCATCATTCAACGGACTCTCCCGCAAAAAGAATGTGATCCGGGACGAGTTACATTGCCGGTTACGATAGGAAACATGTATGTGGGCAATGGGTTGATTGATTTGGGTTCTAGCATCAACTTGATACCATTGTCGATTGTGAAATGGTTAGGGCACATGGAATTAAGGTCTACGCAAATGACGTTGCAACTCGCAGATAAATCCACTACCCGTCCTCACGGTGTAGCGGAAGACGTGTTGGTCAAAGTGGAGAAATTTTTGTTTCCGATTGACTTTGTTGTAATTGAAATGGAGGAGGATGAGGATGCACCTTTGATTATTGGAAGGCCTTTCATGAAAACTGCCCGAATGGCAATTGACATGGACGATGGTCTCATGAAAGTGAGAGTCCAAGATGAAGAGGTGTGTTTCAATCTTTATGATGCCATGAAGCACAAGAAAGATAAAGGTGATTGTTTCCGAATCGATGTAACGGAGGAAGCGAGTTTTGAAGTTACAAATCAAATTCATGTCATTGATCCGTTACAAAGAGCTTTGGATGATTCCTTGGAAGTATTCTCGGTTAAAGAAGAGCAAGCTCTTGAAGAGTGTTTGTTAGAGCTTGAAGCTTTGGAAGAAATGCAACCTTGGGAGTATGAAGAGGAAATTCTAAAAAAAGTGGTTAATGATGAACCACCCAAACTTGAATTGAAATTGTTACCTTCAACCTTGAAGTATGCTTTTCTCGATGACGGTGGTAATAAACCGGTGATCATAAGTAGTATTTTGTCTGAAAACGAGGAGAGCCGCTTAATTCAAGTGTTGAGAAAAAATCAGGATGCAATGGGATGGACATTGTCCGATCTCAAAGGCATAAGCCCGTCATATTGCATGCACCGTATTTTTATGGAGGAAGATTTTAAACCGGTTGCTCAACCTCAACGCCGGTTAAATCCAATCATGAAAGAAGTGGTTAGAAAAGAAGTGGTGAAAATGTTAGACGCCAGAATGATTTATCCCATTTCTGATAGCCCGTGGGTTAGTCCGGTGCACGTGGTACCGAAAAAAGGCGGATTAACGGTGGTCCGAAACGAGAAAAATGAGCTCATTCTAACAAAAACAGTTACCGGGTGGAGAATGTGCATCGACTACCGTAGGTTGAACAAAGCTACGAGAAAAGATCATTTCCCTCTACCTTTTATGGATCAAATGCTCGAAAGGCTTTCCGGTCAACAATTCTACTGTTTTTTGGATGGTTATTCGGGTTACAACCAAATTATTGTGAACCCGGAGGATCATGAAAAAACTGCCTTTACATGTCCTTTTGGAATCTTCGCTTATCGGAGGATGCCGTTTGGATTATGTAATGCACCGGCTACTTTTCAACGGTGTATGCAAGCTATCTTCTCGGATTTGATCGAAAAGACTATCGAGGTCTTTATGGATGATTTCTCCGTTTTTGGACAATCATTTGATTTATGCTTGAAAAATTTGGATACGGTGTTGGAAAGATGTGTAGAAACTAATTTGGTGCTTAATTGGGAAAAATGCAACTTCATGGTGAACGAGGGAATTGTGCTCGGCCACAAAGTGTCTTCAAAAGGCCTTGAAGTTGATAAAGCCAAAGTGGACGTTATCGAGAAATTACCACCGCCGATGAATGTCAAAGGTATAAGGAGCTTTCTTGGACACGCCGGGTTTTACCGTAGATTCATCAAAGACTTCGCAAAGGTCGCAAAGCCGTTGAGCAACTTGCTCGTCCAAGGTAAGGTTTTTGACTTTGACGAGTCTTGTCTTTTCGCGTTTAATTTTTTGAAAAAGAGTTTAACTACCTCACCGATAATCGTTGCACCTAACTGGAAATTGGATTTTGAATTAATGTGCGATGCAAGCGATTATGCGGTTGGGGCTGTTTTGGGTCAAAGGAAAATGAAAGTTTTCCACGCTATACATTATGCGAGCAAAGTTTTAAACGAGGCTCAAATTAACTATGCAACAACTGAGAAAGAGTTGCTTGCCATAGTGTATGCGTTGGAGAAATTTCGTTCCTATTTGATTGGTTCTCGAGTCATAGTTTACACGGACCATACGGCTATAAGGTATCTGCTCACCAAACCTGATTCTAAGCAGAGGCTTATTCGGTGGATCCTTTTATTACAGGAATTTGATCTTGAAATTCGTGATAAAATGGGATCCGAGAATTTGGTGGCGGATCACTTATCCCGCCTGGTCAACGTTGACGTGACCAAGAATGAATTTGAGGTAAAAGAGGAGTTCCCTGATGAAAAATTGTTTAGAGTGCAGGTTAGACCGTGGTTCGCCGACATGGCTAACGACAAAGCCGCCGGATTGATACCGGACGGTCTAACGCACCACCAAAAAAGAAAATTTTTGTCTGACGCCAAGTCTTTCGTGTGGGATGAACCTTATTTATTTAAACTTGGTGTCGACAACCTCTTAAGAAGGTGTGTCTCATTGGAGGAAGCCACGAATATTCTGTGGCACTGTCATAACTCTCCGTATGGAGGACACTTTAATGGGTTGAGAATGGCCACTAAAGTCCTTCAGTCGGGCTTTTATTGGCCGTCCTTATTCAAAGATGCGCATGCGCATACCCTTAGTTGTGACAAGTGCCAGAGGAGTGGAGGAATTTCACGGCGGCACGAGATGCCTTTACAGAATATGTTGGAAATCGAAGTTTTTGACTGTTGGGGGATCGACTTTGTCGGTCCATTCCCGTCTTCCTTTTCCAATGAATTTATTTTGGTCGCCGTTGATTATGTGTCTAAGTGGGTGGAGGCGATAGCTTGCGCTAAAGCCGACGGAAAAACAGTGGTCAAATTTTTGAAAAAGAACATTTTTGCGCGTTTTGGTACTCCTAGGGTGTTAATAAGTGATGGAGGGTCTCACTTCTGTAACACTCAGCTTGACAAAGCTTTGGAGCAGTATGGTGTGAAGCACAAGGTTGCCACACCATATCATCCGCAATCTAATGGTCAAGCGGAGGTATCCAATCGTGAGATAAAACGTATTTTGGAGAAAACTGTTTCGACCTCGAAAAAAGATTGGGCCAACAAATTGGATGACGCGTTGTGGGCGTATCGGACCGCTTTTAAGGCTCCGATCGGTCTCACACCGTTTAAAATGGTGTATGGTAAGAATTGCCACCTGCCGGTGGAGTTGGAACACAAGGCGTTTTGGGCCTTAAAATTTTTAAATTTTGATCCCACTCTAAGCGGCGAAAGAAGAAAAGTGCAATTACAGGAATTGGATGAATTACGCCTTCAGGCGTACGATTCTAATAGACTGTACAAAGAGCGTGTAAAGTCTTACCATGACAAAAAAATAATCATCAAGAAATTTGAGGTAGGACAGCTGGTACTGCTATTCAATTCTCGGTTAAAATTGTTCCCAGGAAAGTTAAGGTCTAAATGGTCGGGTCCGTTTCGGATTCGTGAAATAAAGTCTTATGGAGCAATCGTAATAGAAGATACAACAACCAAAGAGAATTGGACTGTCAATGGCCAGAGGCTGAAAGTGTATCTTGGAGGTGATTTCGAGCGGAATCCCGCCATTGTTCCCTTCCGTGATCCGTGAGATTGCGGTGGACCGTCGAGCTTAGCCGACGTTAAATAAGCGCTTGTTGGGAGGCACCCCAACATTGTAAGTATTACTGCTTATTTCTGTTTTAATTGTATTTAGTTATCATTTTGACGCCTTAAAAGATGTGGTAACTTTTGAACATTTTTTGAAAATTTTGGTCTTGTTCGCTGGCATTCGCCTAGCGAGCTGGGGTGAGCATTCGCTGGCCTTCGCTTAGCGAACCCAGCGAGACAGACCACACCAATTTTTACCACATCAGTAAAAATATTGTGGGTGGGCCACCCAATTGGGCCCATGACCCATTTTGAAATCAGAATAGAGGGGGAAAACCCTAGCCCCTTGGTCACCATTTTCCACCGTTTGCATTTTCTTCTCATTTCCTCTCTAGAGCTAAGCAACTCATCTCTTTCCATTTTCCATTCGCCCTAATCCACCACTAAACGTGCGAAATTCAGGTTTGCATACTCTTTCATTGTTTATTTCATTATGCATTGTTTATGTTCTTGATAGATCAATTAGGGTTTTGAAAAAAAATTTGGAACCTCTGTCATTTTGCTTTTGGATTGCATGTTAAAAACTACATAGGCATTATGACTAGAGTGATAATTGAAAATAGGAGATGGCTGTTGGACTGGTTTTGATATTGTTTTTCTGCAATTTCGCGGGTTCGCTGCTGTGTTCGCTTCGCGAGCCTGCGCGAGCATTCGCCAGCATTCGCCTAGCGAATCTGGGGCGAGTGTTCGCCAGACTTCGCCTAGCGAACCTGGCGCGAACAGAAGTAAATTTTCATTTTTTTTATGAAATGCAAGTCTCTGGCTGGTTGGTTTTGAGTCACTAATGCATTTGTTTGTCTTTGTTTGGTTTTATTGTTTGTTATGTGCAGATGGCACCAAAAACAGCAATTCACGCGGCTAAGAAGCGAAAGGCTTCAACCTCCAGACAAGTGCCCGTGCTTTTTGATGAAGACAGATTTAGGGGAGCTAAGCAAGCAGCCAGATACGAAACCCTTGAGAGAAAGCACATCTTGGCAGAGAAAAGATTCCTACTTAGTGATCGTGGAAGTTACCGGACAATTGATGCTCTTTTTGTGGCGAAGAAATGGGATCGTTTAATGATGCCTCTGGATGGCTACAATGCTGAAATTGTTCGGGAATTTTATGCGAATGCATTGCCGGATGATGGAGAAAGATTTAGCTGGGCCTCATGGGTTAGAGGGACTGTTGTGAGATTTGATCGTAGGACGATCAACACTGTTTTGGGAGATCCTTTGCCGTTGGTTGGTACTGAGTTGGATGCATATCATCGCGACTTGCATCTCCACCGTGACATTGAAAAGATGACCCGGGAGTTACTTCTTGAAGGTAAGGAAGTTGAGCGGAATTCACCAGGGGTGCCGATTAGATTCAGAAGGATGGACATGCAACCTTTGGTTCAACTCATTTTGTTGTTTGTACTCACTAACATTTCTCTCAGGTCGCATCATAGTACAGTTCCTATTGCTCTGGCTCATCTTATTCACAGCATTCAGATGAATGTGCATATTGACGTGGCCCGCATCATTGCGGATGAAATCAAGGCTATTATTTTGAGTGGTTTGGGAGGTGCTGCGGCGCGCAAGAATGCCCCGCTTGCATTTCCATGTCTTATTATGACCTTGTGTGCTCACTCGGGTGTGGATATTCCAGCCCGCAGGCAGGTCACTATTCCATCTGCTATTGATGATCGGTATGTGGATAAGTTCTGTAAAGCTAGAGGGGTTGTTGGAGAGTCTTCCAGGGCTGGTGCTGATGATGCAGCTGAGACTGGTGGAGGTTCTGAACCGGCGTCGCCGGCCTTTTATCCATATCAGTAGGAGATCTGCCAATATAATTGGGATTGGATGGCTGCCCAGCAGCATGCCATGACTGATATTCATGATTCTTTGCAGGTTCTCCAATTACAGATCCGGGACCCTTCTACTGAGCACATGATGATGACTAGGGAGCAGTTCCTAGTGCATGCTGGTTGGCCTGAGGCCAGGCCAATTTTAGGAGGGGGTGAGGACGATGCTGATGATGAGGAGGCTGAAGTAGAGACTGTTGGTGACGATGATGATGAGGAGGAGGCTACTTCTGCTGGCGGTGATGAGGATATTGAGGTGTCAGATGAGGATTGATGTTTTTGTGGCTCTTAGACTTGTGTACTTCCTTTGGACTCCAAAGTGAAGTTTTCTTATTATTTGTATTTTTCAGCTTTTACTAGTCTAGTGTATCCACGTAGTGGATTATTTTGATATTGGTGTACTTGTACCCTAGTGGTACCATTTTGGATATTGTAGGTGTTCTTACACCAAGCACTTTATTTATTATGAGTAATGTTAAGTGTTTTGTTTAAAATTTTTTGGTTTGCTTTTACTAATAATTTGTTAGTTTTTAATTGTTAGTATGTTTTCATGTTAATATTCCTTCTTTTATGATGGAATTTTGGAAGTAGGTTGGACTCTTGATTTTAAAGAAAGATTCCTCCAAGATGTGAGGGCTATGATAGTGCCTTAAGCATTGTGTTGCGACAAGGTACATCGTTACCTAGTTCGAGAACCAGTATGTTTTAGAACTTTGTGTCTTGGGCGATTGTAAATGTTGTTTCATGTTACAACTTCTTTTGAATGCATATGTCATTTTAGGATCATAAACCATTAAAGTGAGAAGCCTCCATAGTGTTATTATATGTTAAGGAGTGTTGATGAATGTTGTTTTTACTTTTAATTCATGCCTTATCTTGTGACCATGTGATTTTGTGGAAGTAGGAGAAGTGATCAAGGCACTTTTTGAAAGTGAGCACAACCATGTCCATATATTAATTCACCCGTGAGTAGTGAGCATTTGGTAGCCCCTTTGAGCCTAAACAGTTTAGAATTCGGTTTAGTGATGAACTTGTTTTATGTACCTAAATTGCAAGTTTGGTTCATCATTAAATTTGTTGAGAGTATAACATTTTCTTCTTGAACCTTTGAAATTGTATACTTTTACTTCCTTGCCTTAAAAAGCAAGGAACATTCACTTTAGGTTGAGTTGAAAATGAGTTGGGGAGAATAAAAAGAAGATGGGTGCATTACTCCAAATTTTGAAAAATATTCAAGTAAGCATGTAAAGAAAAGAGTGTGAATATGTTGTACAAATGAGAAAATGCTTGCTTGAATGAAAAAAAAAATATAGAATCAATAATTGTGCACGGTAGTTTGTGAATGTGGAATGAAAAATTGGTGAAATGAAGTGAGTTGTGTGAATATGTGTATAGTGAATGTTCTTTTGCGTCGGCAATTTCGTTTCAAAGACCGTTAGAAATGTCCCTTTTTTGTTCGCCCGACCAAGCTACATCCTTGAAGTCCTTAGTGATCTTGTACTTCCATGATTTCTTTTGTGTTCATTGAGATATGATATGAATTGCTTAGTATTGCATCATTGGTCATTTGAGTGTAATTGTCCCGTGCTTGTATGCACGTTTGCCTTCAATCCTATTTCGAAGAGGAGTGTAGAATGACATGTGTATGATGAGTTAGTTGTCTCTTGAAACATTGTTGAAATTGTTTAAGAGTCAAGTTCTTTTACATTATGGGTTCTTGAATTGTGTAATTGTTGCATTGTTGTGATCGTTGTTTAGTTGAGCCGTTTTTCGTGTCTTGGTTGAATTGAATCCTCGAGAAAATCCTCGTGAGAGGCATACTTTGCTTGAGGACAAGCAATGAGTTAGTTGGGGAGAGTTTGTTAGATGTCAATCATGATATATATTTGTATGAATTATTTGGCATTTTTCATTTCTTTTCATGTGGAATATGTTGATTTTAGTGTGGAATGATGTTGTTGTGCATTCATTGAAATATACTTGTGGTGCTTGTAATTTGTGTGCTAATGTGCAGGAATAGGCATAAAAAGATCAAGATTATGTTACACAAATATTGGAGGCAAGTTGCCATTGAAGGAAGAAATCAACAACAGCATTCGCTAGGCGAGTGTTGGCGAAGCTGCCAGCGAAGGTTCGCCTAGCGAACGTTAGCGAGTGTGCCAGCGAGGGGAGGCAGAAAGTATGCAAAAACCTACAGTAGGAAAACTGGGTAAATTCGCCGGGCGAGGAAGCCAGCGAATGCTCGCTGATGTGTTCGCGGGGCGAAGGTGCCAGCGAAGGGTGGCAGAAACTTCCACTTTTGAAAACACCCAAACTTCGCTGGGGCGAGTGTGGTAGCGAAGGTTCGCTTCGCGAGTGAATTGGTTCGCCTAGCAAACCCGCGATAATTCTTTTGGGCGGTTTAAGTCTGAGGCACTTAAAGTGCCATGTTTTAGTTCATTCGCTAGGCGAATGAAGCCTTCGCTAGGCGAAGGGTGCTGAGTTTTTATTTGTATAAATAGATTTTCAGTTGTTGTAAATGGGATCTCTTGTTCATTTTTCACCAGAATTGATAGTTTACAGTATTTTGATCATCAAAGAGTGTATTTTCGATTGGAGAAGTTGAAGTCGCATCCATTCTCGATTATTCGTCGTGGATGCTCATTCATCTCCTCTCTTTACTTGTTATCCAATCTACCATGAGAAGTGGTAGCTAAACACTCAATGTTGAGGTTAGAGGTAGTTGATCCTAAATTTATGTATTGCCTTTGATCTATTGTATATGAATAAAGTCTTTGATCAATATAGATGATGTTGTTTTCTCTTAATGATCCATGTGTGATTTGTTTTACTCTAGACATAGATTCTACAAAGCATGACCTAACAATTTTATCTCTTAAAAACCAAACTCTAGACATAGATTTGGGATTTGCTATTCGCATTGTATTGATCTTAATGATCGTTGCTTAGATTGTTAGCGTGAGACATCATCTAACGGTCTAAACAACGATACTCACGACTTCGCTTTAGACATAAACTTAGTTGGGAGGATACGCGGTTATATTGGTCGGAAACCGAGTTCATATGCTTGATTAATCGTTTATACGTGGAAAGGATTAGCGAAACCTAACCTATACATGCTTTTATAAAACCTTTTACAAAATCTTTGTCATCAATTAATCTTTGCTACAAGTGAATGTTAAAACAATTGAGAAACTTTTGAAACCGTTAACTTAGAATCTCGCAACTATTGAAAGACACGCATCAAATATCAAACAATCCCTGTGGATACGATTAAAAACAACCCACACTATTACTCTACTAACACTGACTTCCGAACCCAACATGGTTGTGATGACCATACCCTATCCTTTTCCCCGTGGGTTTTCTTGATGTTTTCCCTTTCCCTATACGGAAATAAATAAAGTTCGGTGGCGACTCTCATAAGTCCATCCGCGATCGTGCAAACCCTAGTTTTGCACATCACGAAGATCGTATTTTTTGAGGTACGATAGATACAAACAGATACAAATAAATAAGATGAAGATTGCATATGAAAATCATTGAAGAACTAGCCTCCAATGGCTTCTAATGCTCTCAAAACCGCCGTCCCAATGCTCTTTTCCCTCAATTTTAGTCAAAATCGTCGAACCCTTGAAAAGATGCCAAAAACTCTCTTATAAAGTTGTCAAATTCGTCTAGAACACGTCAGAATAGGCCTAGAAAAAGTACATATCATGCGCGTGATAGCCTGCATCACGCGCGTGCGATGCTGACGCTGTACCCCTGTGACGCGTGCGATGCTTCCCGTGATTATTCTAGTAACTACACGTTTTTGCTCATTTTTCCATCAAATTTTCACTAAGTCTTTATTTCTTCATACTTGGTCATTTTTGCATATTTATTTTGTCTTTATTCTTCATTTTTTGCTCCTTTACTATTACTACACCATTACTTCGACAGAAATCATGCAATGACAGAGTATCATCACCAAGCTGCACGCTGTTTATGATAATATTTTAGCACTTTTACTATTACTACACCATTACTAATAGTTAATCTATATCATTTTCACGCATGAACCCTCTAGCACTTTCTACGCATCTCTGACTTGTCATATTTTGATGACTACTCTTAGGATTAGCCACATGTGTGTGCATTCGTCCCACTTAGAGGAAATCAAGTGACCTAGCCCTTTAGAGTGTTTCTTGACTGCTTTGTAGTAGATGATATATGATACACATCTTATGACTATAATCTTCCTTTTATTCAGGATGATTGGCTTGTGGGATACGCTTGATGAATCTGCATCTTCATGAGTGAGTCATGCTCCAATTCGGGTATCTACATGGTGTTCTAAGAGTCCCCTGCATGTCTGCTCTCCCTCTATGGTTTGTAGAGTTGTTGATGGGATGTATGATGATTTCTATAATCATATGTTACTAGATGAAACATAGAGTGTTCTAACTCCTCAACTAAGGAGTAGTGCATTCGACTACATCTAATAGATTTTCAGAGTGTCACATCCTTATATGACATCAGGTGCCCATAAATATCCACCTAGGCCAACCCATAAAGAGATATTAGAGACGAGGCATGCTAGGGCAGATCACGTCGTTGATGTTTTGCTTGCATGTCGTCGTATATAAGCCATTGCATGAGAGGGTGTAGAGAGTGGAGACTTTACGAAAGACACTTATAAGAGTGCCACTATAAATTCCATTCTATTTGAGACACGAATTACATTGTAGTACAAGAGGCATGGAAGGAACAGGGGTCAGATATACCAAGTAGTATTTGATAATATTTATATTATGGATTATGGATAGTATTATGGTTTGTAATTTGTCATTTTGATGGTATTATGGATTCTAAATTGATTCTAATATACGACATTTTAATCTTATTATAGTAGTGTATGATTTAATTATAACAAATTTATTATGATAGTATACTTATTATAAATGGTCTATTAAATCAATATACTTGTTACATCAATATATTTCTTAAAAAAAATATTAAATTTTACTTCCTAAAGGGTGATTAAAGATGTATACATTTGTAACTTTTAAGGAGATGCATAATCGGACTAATTTATGGCAAAATGAAGGCGTGATTCACTTACGAATGGAAATGGTGTATACGTGGTGTGCGCACGAAAGTATACTTCTGAATTAATGAAGAACAATTTTAGATTTTATTGAATGACTCTTCACCACTAAGAGGGAGGAAGAACAACCCCCTTTGTTTATTATATTTAAGGTCCATTATCCACCCAATTGGAATATAGGTCCGATTCACTTTGGCCTACACCCAATGAATTTGTCTTCATATCTTCCATCAAGTGAACTCAAAAAATGTGGGGAATTGTTGAGATTTTACTAGGGAAGCCTACACAACTCTTTAAACTTTCATTTATATAAAAATACACATACAAAAGACAAACATCACAACGGCTAAAGAAATTCTACAAAGCCACCATAAGCAAAAAGATAAACCACTTCAAGAAATTCTATTTGCCTCTCTTGGTAAAATGAGAAGGTATACTTTGTTCATTTCTAAAGAAATTTAGAGGATCAACTCTTGTCTTCACTTTTGCCAATCTTTTGAAGTTGTTTTTGAAGTACTTAACACCCCAAACACTAGCTTGCTTATAACTTGTGTATCCATTAATGTTATTCACTCCAACATCAAGGTCTCTATAATTGATATATGCACCTCTTGGAGACTTTGAAACAAAAGGTTCCATATAACTATAAAGCTTTCTAATCCAATTAAACTTCATTTTATCCACCTCATGCCAATGAGCCGAGTACAGAATTTGGTATAAATTTCCATTTCTATGTGGAAATGGAATTTCAGACTCTGAAATATTATCCATTATGCCACCATAAGGAAAAAGATACATGAATGCATCTTTGGCGCCATCTTCATGAAACATAGGCCATATTCCTTGTAATCCATTTTCAGAAATGGGAACTCTCACAAAATCTGATTTTACTTTGAAAATATCCTTTGTGGCTTGTGTTCTATTGAGCAAAACCTCATGTGATTCTCCTTTAGGAAATCCATAAAGGTTAAGAACTGATTCAATCCAACTCATCTCAATACAATCTTCTCTAACCAAACCAAGTTCTGGAAACTTCTCTTCCATCAAGGGAATGAGTTTATCTACACCTCCAAGAAACAAGGATTGAAATAAAGCTTGTACTGTTGTTGAGTTTAACTTTGAATTTACCCTTTGCAAGATAACACCAATATACATGTTTTCATCAATTTTACTTGCTACATGTTGCCACTTATGAACAAGCTTTGTTGCATTTTGTTCCAATGTTTTTGGAACATTAAACACTGTCACAATTGATGGAACTTGAACAAGTTTTATCTTCCATGAAATTATAACACCAAAACTTGCTCCTCCACCACCTCTAATAGCCCAAAACAGATCCTCACCCATTGCTTCTCTGTCAAGAAACCTACCCTTCACATCAATTATATGAGCATCAATTATATTATCAGCTGCAAGACCGAATTTACGCACCACGGTTCCATATCCGCCGCCACTGATGTGTCCACCAACACCTATCGTAGGACAAAAACCAGCAGGAAAACCAAGATTTCGGCTTTTCCGACTAATTTTATAGTAAAGTTCACCAATTGTTGCACCAGATTGAACCCAAGCAGATCTGTTTTCTACATCTATATTGATCTCTCTAAAGTTTGTGAGATCAATGATGACGAATGGAACTTCGGAAACATAAGAACGACCCTCGAAGTCATGGCCGCCGCTTCGAATCCGAACCTGCAGGCCATGGTTTCGGGAACAGATTATGACTGTTTGAATATGTGAAACTTCTTGAGGTGTGATGATTACAAGGGGTTTCGGTGTTGTGTGTGTCGCAAATCTGAGATTTTGAGTTGAAAACTGAAGTATTGATGAGTATGAGGAATTGGTTTTTGTGTACACAAGTTTAGATATTGAAGAAGTGGAGTTATGTGAATAACCATAGAGACATTGAAGGTAACTATCTTCATGAGGAGTACTAGTAGAATAAACTGCAGAAGATGTATATGAAAATAAAACTGCTATTAGTACAATAGTTAAATATGAGCTTAGAGGAATCATTTTTTTTTTCCTAGTGATTCTGTATATATGATGCTGCAAATTTTATAAATGAAATTCTAGTTGTAGTGTAGAGAATATGTAAACTAAAGTGTGCTAATAAACAATTTCTGTCAGATAAGAACGTTACAATAGTACAGTATCAAATTTGAATTATGATTAAACAAACATAGCAGGGTATGAGTTGTTTTTAACATTTTGTAAACATGTAGGGACACCATTATAAAAGTTGCATAAAGAAAGCTGACATTGATTGTAATATCTTATGTCATGGAGCACTTCACATTATTTGATTTGATAATTGATCTTGTCTGATAGTACTTTGTTTTTTTACTCAATCTTGTTTGCTAACTTCGATATGTTTGCATTTAAAAATGAAAAAGGCAACAGTCTGATGTGTAAAGGCTATGATTCAGGTGTATTTTCATTAAATATGAAGGTATACTAGCAGGATACCCGTGTATTCGCACGGGTACCGGTGTATTACGCGTATTTTTTATAAAATATAATAAAAATGAAAAAAATAAATAAGATAAAATTAGTGAACAAAAAAAGTTACTATTTCAAAAGATATATATTTATTTATTTAAGTTTGAAACATAAATATAATTATTTCATATGTAGAAATAATTAAAAGTTAATAATTTTAAAAGGATTAATATTTTTGTGGGTTTAATCAACAACGAAATTGACCCCGTATATTAATGTTTAAATTGTTTTATGATGACTTATAAATTAAAATCTATATAATTATAATTGAATGTAAATTTAAATTGAAGAACACAATGTAAAAAGTAAATGTAATAAAGCAATAAAAGTTGTAGAAGTTTAAAAGTTGATTTCCAGAAAAATTGGTAAGACAGAATACATAGTAAATGAGTGAATCCAAATTGAAAAAAAAGTTGCATAGTTATAAAGTAAATCAAAATCTCCATGCAGACATAGAGTTCTCCCAAGTATAGTCCCGCTCATCATCATCATCAGAATCAACTGGTTCGTAGTTCCGTTCATCGTCTTCATCTGAATCTAAAAATTTGACTTTCCTCAGATTTCTTGCTGGTTTCGTTTTTCTTTTCCTCTTTCTTCTGTGTCGCAGTGCAGAAGCGTCACGTACCTTAAGAAGAAAACCAGTTAATCAAATGGGTGATGCAATATAAGAACGGGCAAAAATAATCATGGAAAACAATCATGTTGGTGGGGTTCACCGCGGTCGAAATCCGTAGGTGGTTGCACCTCGGTAGGTGGTTGGTCGTCAGCAAGGGGTTCATTGTGGACAAAAGGTTGGAGTAGTGCACGGGTCTGTAGATGTTATGTAGAATATCATTGTTAATCACAATGAAACAATAATGAAGAGAAAGATATAGTGATTAACAAAAGCATCAGTAAATGTATAAGGCAAACCTGCAGAAGTTGTTGGCCGTCGATAGGATGATGGTGACCGTCACGTTGTTGCAATTCCGGAGAAGGTTGCAGGTGAGGGTGTGTGTGGTCATCAGTAGGGTCTGCTGCATTGGTTATTTTGTTGGATGCCATAGAAAATGTTTTGTCTTTTTGATGTTTGGTCTGTGTAGTAGAGAATAAGAGGCATGAATAAATAATAAGGGTTGTGACACTGCATCTTCCCCCTACATTGGAAATGGAAAAGCATTAATACTTTAGAAACTATAAAGTTGGAATATTGACAGGCAAAGAAATAATGTGTGGTGAGTGGTGATGCAAAAACAATGTATAAACTTAATGGTCATTAAAGGAAATGAAAAGTATCCATGAGAAATAATTTGGGTACAGTACATGAGATATAAATAACAATTGAGGAAAAAAATAAATTCCAATTTCGTGGACTTACAGTAACAGCATAATTTCGCAGGAAATACCAAATAACATAAGAAGGCTTACGCTGCAGTTGTCCATTTGATTGCTAGAGGAAACACCAAACCGAAACAGTCTGCAGGTAAGACTGGAGGAAACAGTCTGGAGGAAACATCAATATGTTAAAATTATGTTGTAGTAATATCATGAATATGAAAATGATCGTGAATGCTGGATCAGATACTCTAGAATCTGGCCGCCAAGCGCGTCAGGGATGCTGGTCGTATGGAGAGGAGGGGGGTGTACCTGTAAGGTACTCCGACGCTCAAGTAAGTAAAGGTCAGAGAAAAGGGGCAAGTACAAAGTATGAATTCTTAGGGTTAATATTGGATACCTGGGCCTCTCAAGCGAGAGGGTTTATATAGAGCCCCCAGCGCGTGGCCAACAGTCCTATTTTCGGGGCGAAATAACCGTTTCCCCCAAAGAATAGGTAACTACCCAAACTAGCCGTTACGTCGGGCAGGGTGACCGAAACTAGCCATTGTGTTGGGCACGGGCATGGTTTTGGGCATCTGCCCTTGACTGTTCGGGGAGCGAGGAAGCCGTGCGTGACGGGCAGTAATTTCGGGGAGGAACGTTGTATTCCTTGCCCGGTTGGAGGGGCAGAAAGGTAACTTTTGCCCCTCTGTGGATTGGATTTAGGCAACTTGGGCCGCTCTGGAGCAGAGGCGGATTGGGCCAATCCTAGCCATTGGTCCAGTCCAGAACAGGAGCCCTCCAAGTCGTTGCTCCCGAGCATGAGAGTGATGACTTAAGGACTGCTCGTTGCTCCGGGGAGCTAGTATGGAGTCGTCGTTTGAAAACGAAGAGGATTGTCTCAAAGTGCTCGTGACCCCAGATGTTCGTGAGATTTGTGGTCGTGCCATTATTGCCCGGTATTCGAGGAGACTAATGGTCAGACAGAATTAGAAACGTTGGGTTGCCACGTGTGCCTTGAGCTCCGTGTAGCAGCTAATAGGAAATGATGGCTAGTGGGTGTCATACCCTAAATTTTGACCACTAATATTTCCCATCATCGTGCAAATCATCATCACAATATGGATGTACCTTTATGCCTCACCAAGTGCCTCAAGGATTGTTGAGCATTCACTGTAATCAAAATTAGGATTTCAAGCCCTCTCTGAGCTCTTAGACAAAGGATCAATCAAGGAATGATATGATCTTATAATTTGTCTAAACCTCTCAAACATCCACAATGGATCAAGAGGACTCCCACTTCAAGGATTAAGCACAAGGTTGCTCCGTTCTAGATGGATCAAGCTTCAAGATCGACAGTGTCACCAAATTAGGGTTTTGGTCGACTAGGGCCTCCAGATGGAAATTTTCCTCTGGGCATGAGCTAATGATCCCAAAACATAACCTAATATACTCCACGGAACCTCATGAACCCAATCATCAAGTCAATTTTGCCTCAAGGGATGCATACATCAAAAATCAGGAATTAGGGTTTCTTGACCTAATTCACCCCTAAGTTGGCTTTTGGGACAAATCATGAACCAAAACCTCAAGACGTGATTTGAGGGTCTCTAATATACCATATTTATCCATTTAAAACAATGGATTGATCCAAGAAGCTTGAGCAACAAGTTTCAATTTCATCTGAACCACAGTTAGAGTTTTGCGAGAAAAGTCAACTGTAGCTTTGACTATTGACACGGACATGCTCCCAAACCCTAGGACATGATTCAATGCACCCTATAACACCCATGGAACATGTCCATCAAGTTTGATTTAGGTCAAGGACATGATTTCCTAAAGGATTGCACAGTTTGGAATTCATCTGATGAAAAGTCAACTGTGCACAAAAGTCAACTTTGACTTTTTGAGATTTTTCACAAAAATCGATTTTTAACCCTAAAATGATGTTAATGTATGATTTGAATCATCATTCATCAAGAAAAATCAAGGAAAGTGGGATAACTTGTAAAAGGGGTAACCATAAAAACTTAGAAAATTTTCTAAGTTATGAAATAAAATGACAAAGGTACCAACTTTGGAGGATCATAACTCCTAAACCACAAAGCCATTTTTCCCCATCCAAAGCTTGATTTGTAGATCTCGTTGCCCTCTACAAAAGCTTCATACTGATCTATGTCCAAATTCCTCATGGATTTTGAGTTATGGAGTGATCAAAATTAAGAAAAGTCACTTTGTTCCAACACTTAGTGAAAATTTCACTAAAGTCAGAATTTTCCTTACTTTTTTCCAAATGTAGGGACATTTTTCACTTGGATCCAAAAAGTATCAAAACCAAATATGATCAAACAGTTGTTGTATCATATAAGAGCTTTCCAAAATGGCCAAGAACATCACCAAATTCAACTTGAGCCATGAGATATGACATTGGCAAGATGCCTTGCTGAAATCTGCCAAGGCAAGGAAGATTTTTGTACTTTTGGCCGATTTGCCAAAATCAGCCAATTCCAAGCCTTGTCATCACTTTGGACACATCTGAGGATTGAATCTAAAGGGGACAATCACTGAGCCAAGCCTTCAAAGTCCTTGGAACAAGAAATAGCATGCCAAACCTAGAATTGCCTAAAATAGGGACAAGACTCCAATTTTGGATTGGAGCATTCAATGGAAGCACCAAGGTGGCATGGACTGAGCTATTGGCAACTGAATTCAGCCAAGACTTATCCAAGACCAAGGGAACCAAAGCTCTGTGCTCTACTCAGCAGTTGGCCAACCCTACTCAGCAGTTGCTATTCACTATTCCTTGCAAAACAAACTTGCTCTACTATAAATAGAGCTTAATTGTGATCAGTTTGAGTACACCAAAGCCATCAAACAGATGCTTTCCTCAAAATCTCTTCTTTCACTCCAATTTTGCCTTCTAAGGCAAGTCACTATCGGGTTTTGAGTTTGAGAGCTTTTCCAACCAACCAAACCAATCACACACACCTCACATACATCATATGTGAGCTGATCAAACACTTAAACAAAACCTGGAACACTGATTTCTCAGAATCACCAGTCAATTGCTCAAGGTTTTAACCAAGTTGCAGTTGAGATACCATGAAGTGATCCAGCCAATTTCCATCAAGTCCAAGCATTCAAACACACTCCATAGGGTGTAGGGAAGTTGTTCAGATCATCACAACTCATCTGTAACACCTCATACTCAGAAATCATTTTGAACTTGCTGTCACGACCTAGGGGTAAGCCTAAACTTGGTCATCTCTCAATCTATGCATATTTCCTCGCACAATACTTTTGCCAAATGTTCATAATCATGCATGGAATGTTTCCCCTTAATTAATTGCTTTTTTTGAATCGTGTATCAAAAATCTCAGCCTTCATGCAGAAATTAGGGTTCTTGAGGATTTGTCGTGATTTCTTGTTTTATGCTTAATTTAAATGAAATTAATTGTCATAAACATGATCGTGAGGTTGAGACGATCATATTGATATGTAGATTGCATGATATAATCAAGTATTCAGTGAGATTGGATAGAAAATGCAAATCTGGGCAAAGCTGAAAAACGCGCGTGTTCTTCAGCTGTTCTTGGCGCCATTTCTCTCAAATTCAAATATTTGAATTTTGTGATTTTATTTAATTGATTCAAAAATTAATTTCTCTCTGAGTTTTAATGATTTTGAGTTGATTCTTTTTTTAATAATTCACAAAAATGTTAAAATATTTTATTTTACCAAAAAATCCCAAAAATACTATTTATTTCATATAATTGATATTTTTGCAAATAATTAATATTTTAATTGTTTTTGACATTTAAAATATTTTTTCCCTCTTGATTTTGTAAATTTTAATGACTTCTAATGATTTTGTAGGGCAAAACATGATTTTTGAAGCATTAATCCAAGATCATAATTTGTTTCCCACATGTTAAACAATTTTTGATCATTTTAATTGAATATTTTATTCAATTAAAACACATTTTGAAAACAAATTAGGGTTTTTGATTAATTGAACCCTCATAAATCATTTTCAAAACTCTTTGGGCCTTTAATAGAGTGTAAGACTCAATTCCTTTGTAAATACCAAAAATTTTGGGCCTCAATCACTTGTATAAGTCCCACGGTGTTTCCAAAATCTCGGCGCGATCGTCGCCCTTTTCAAAATAAACCATTGGGCCTACCCTCGAGTAGTAAGACCCATTTCTTTTTTTAAACCTTTTGGGCCTCTTGAGAGAGTGTAAGACCCAAAACCCCCTTGTACAAACAATTTTGGGCCTCACTTATTATATAAGTCCCTCTGTACAAGTAAACGGCGCGATCGTCGCCTTTTAAGGAAAAATCAACTGGGCCTCTCCTCGAGCTATAAGACCCATTCAAAACTATTTGGGCCTCTAATAGAGTGTAAGACCCAATCCCCTTTTAACCAAAACAACTTTGGGCCTCAGTCACTTGTATAAGCCCCTCTGTACAAATTTAACAGTGCAATCACTGATAAAACCTCGGGCCTCCCCTTGAGCTGTAAGCCCCAACATATTTTTCAAAGCACTTTCTCCTTTGATTTTGTATATAATATTATTATCAAAGCTTTCTTTGTTGAACAACTAACCAAACAGCATGGAAGCTCTACAACCGAGTAAGTGTTTATATGCTTTCATTCACCGCTTTCATATACATATAACTGTATTGTGGGGCTGTTTCGCTGTAAGTCTTCTTTCATAAACTCATATCGACTGTGTAATAATAGTATAGATATTTAGAGTTTCCCTAGCAACTACGTCTAGCACTAGGTGAAGTCGTTTCGATTATTCGTAGAAATAGACAATACTAGATCCCCCATAGGAGCACCAGATATAGTCTTCTCTTCGGCTGTCCTCCTTAGGAATTGTCAAGAAACTCTACTCCCCAGAGATGATCTCTTCTCTGTGAATTGCATCTCTTAAGTTTCTTCCAAATTCTCGAACTTTCCTGGCTCGATCTATTCTCTATGAATAGCCTGTCTTGAATTTCTCAGGGATTGGGGACCCACGAGCTTATTAAAAGCATCGGCCTCTGCTTGGGCATTGTACAAGGACCCACAGGCTTCCTAAAAGCATCTCCGCCTCCTCTTGGGCGTCGTACAAGGACCCGTCGGCTTCTTAGAAGTATTCACAGCCTCCTCTTAGGCTTCGTATAAATGATTTCTTCCTCCGGGAATGATAGCCTCCTCTTGGGCTTAGTACAAATTATCCCCCGGCTTCTTAAAAGTTTCCAGCCTCCTCTTGGGCTTCGTACAAATTGTCCCGACGACCTCCTAAAGGTATAGGAACAGAAATCAGTCATCTTAATAGAATAGTTTTTCCAAGAGTCTACTACTGTTTCTTTAAGCATAGTGCAAAAGATAAAACTCTAGACTTGGATAGTCTAATTTCCTTGAGTCTCAAAGACATTCTCAAGTCCCTTTCAAAAATAGGAAGACACCCACAGACTTGGACAGTCTCAAATACCCTTTGGATTCCCCGTTTCCTTAAAGAACAGGAAACAATCCCGATTCTCAGATCAAATCCATGAGTACGGTGTTACTCATATAAGAACTGATTTTTCTCTTAACCAACATACTGGACCTGTCACTCAACTGAAACAGAACCCTTTAGCCTCAATCTCGGGCTTCGTACGAGATACAAAGGTTCTCTTGTTGAGCCAATCTCAACTTTAGCCTCCATCTCGGGCTTCGTACGAGATACATAAACACTCTCTTGTTGAGTATAAAAGATTCTCCTGTTGAGTCAACCCTTTTAGCCTCTTTCTCGGGCTTCGTACTAGACACATAAAAAACACCCTCTTGTTGGGCCAATAGCCTCCTCTTAGGCTTTGTATAAGAAAACCATTGGTTGATCCAATCAACCTTTTAGCATCAAAGTTGTGCCTCGTTCACAGTACACAAACATCAACAACTCTTTCCCTTTCATCTAATTGCTGTAAGCGGCAAGCCTCTGGATTATTTACATCCACGTCACTGTCCCTCCTTTAGCATGAGAAATTCCTAAGGAAAGATGGCATTGCTCTACACTGAGTTAAAGTATTCTCCTTCAGGTTGGAACCCCCCTATAAAGGAAATTATGGCATTGTTGGATTCATATATCCCAGTTAAAGTAATTCTCCTTTATAAACAGTTATGACAGATAAACCCCTCTTTTGAGATGACAAATTCTCTCTAAAGTCAAACCCTTTCAGCTTCACATCTTAGTCTTTGAACAAGATACAAAAAGACCTTTCAGCTTCACATCTTGGGCTTCGAACAAGATACAGATCACCTCTTTCGCTTCACGTCTTGGGCTTTGAACAAGACACCAAACACCATTTCCTCCCATAGAATAGGAGGAACTACGAACGCTCTGATTTCCCTGTTTTGGTAAACGGGAATACGTAGGCATAAGATTGAAAGAAAAATCTTAGCGAGCACACTAAACAAAAATCCTAAATCCCATATCAATTGAAAAACATCAGTCCTAACTTCCTGTCCATAGAATAAATCTGTCATTCTGTCAAAATAAACATAAGAGATGCCCCACTACCACATAGCATCTGTAACTTAACAGACCGATGTTTAAACTCGGTATGCAAGCAGGGTTAATTGGAGACATCTATTTCCCTTCCTTCATCAGCTTTAATAGGATAAAAAATGAATCGACCTGTAGTAACCCCAGCGCGGCAGTGCTTAAGAACCACGTCCAAAATCGTTTGCTACAGTGGGTAGTCATTATGGCCTACGAGTGCATGTTTGCACGTGCCCCTTTGTATAAAAGGGGGAAATCGTTCCATTTGGAACTTTTCCTTTCTGATTTCTCTTCGTTCTCGTCAAGCTTTTGCCCGACACCGTTTTCTGCTTCTCCGACCATTGTTACAAGCTTCTGAGCAGCACCTTCTTCTACTCAAAACAAGTAAGTGTTCCGATCCTTTGCTTGTTCTACTTCTGTTAGTTATTAATGGTAGATTGCATGCAGTTAGGGCTAGCTTTAGAGGACGAAACGAGTGAGTATCCGGCGATTGTTGGTGGTGGACGGTGGCTGTGCCATTTTTTTACTTCTAACATGTCACCAGAGTTGGTAGTATGTTTTGGTTGACGACGTCGTTGCGATGGCGATGCTTGAGTAACCGTCGAGACTTTTTGTCTTCTGGGCGGATGATGAATTTTACGGTAGAACGCTCCCAGATTCCGGTGAAGCTTTGCGATTTCCGGCGAAGCTTCAGACGGAAACTGGGTATGAGTGCGGGGAAGCTCCTCGTTGGGGATGATTTTTTTCGAGCGTCTCCTCGCGGGGAGGTTTCAATTCCATAATTGATGTTAGGGCTTAGGCTGGGGACCTTGTCCTCAGCCCTTTGCGCGCCCTTTCACTTGACTTAGCGGTGGAATGGTGGATTTGATTTGTTGTCGAATTCACTTTCTTCTCTGCTTTTCAGGTGATTGACATGGCGACGGGGCCAGAAAGAGAAGTTATTTTAGACACCTCTGAGGAAGAAACAGGATCCTCGGACAACAGTAGCTCGACAGCTTCGAGCTCGACGGCTTCGAGCACTCCAAGTGATGTCGGGGAAGAAGAGGTTCGGGACGATATGGACGAGGATGTTGCTGATGATTCCGCGGAGAAATAGGAGGTGGCCGAGCCTGCTGAGCACGTGTCCAAGCTTGTGGGGGACGTTTTTACTGAAGTCGGGCCGGAGGGAGAGTGGAAGGTGCACTTCCCTTTCGAGGACGAGCGGGTCTGCACAAACTTCGAGGACCGCTTTACGATGTATGAATATGCCTTTAAGGAGCTGGGCTTGAGGTTGCCGTTCACCGATTTCCAACAGTCAGTGTTCGAACATTTGAGCTTGGCCCCACATAACTGCATCCGAACTCTTTGGCCTTTATCCGGGCATTTGAGTTGGTGTACGAGCATGTTGCTATAGGGACTACTCTCCCTCTGTTCTTCACTGTCTTCCATCTTCAGCGGCAGTTGTCGGGGAGGAAATACGGTTGAGTTTCGCTGAAGCAGCCCCGCAAGCTGTTCAAGCCTTTTTCGGAGTCAATAAGGACGTTCAAGGAACGTTATTATGTCGTTGAAACCTTGTCCGAAGCTGCTCAGGATAGTACATACATCTGGGAGATAGAGGTTGACGAGGACGGGAATGAGCTGCACGACGAGGAAGGGAGGTATATTGGGTGGAGACTATACAAGTTCCCCATCCACTGGTCACCCGACCACTTCACCAAGGAGCCCAATAATTATGTCTTCCAGCCGAGCGAGCTGATCGGGCAGGACGTCACGGCGTACGAGGCGCTGGTGAACTGGGTCAACTCCTTCCGGTTTGCTGAGTGCTAGACGAGCAAGGGCAGTCCGATCTTCGAGGAGGACGGGAGCCAGAGAGTTGAGCGTAGATTCATCAATGTTAAGGCACTGCTGGAGTGCAAGACTCCTGCGGAGGCTGAGGAGCTGCTCGGTAGCCTTAGCTATTTAGATTTTATTCATGTCATTTCTCTTTCTCGTATCTAACGCGTTCGTGTTTTGTTTGTGCAGGTGAGATGCCTCAGGCTCATGATCGGGTTGTGAGGAATGCTCTGGCGAGGAACAAAGTTGGAGCGGCTCCTCCGAAATCTCGGTTTGCTGGTGCCCGTGCTCCTCCTCCGGCATAATCTGCTGCGGGGACCTCCACTTCTCCCACTCCTGCTTCCCGGGGGTCTCCCCTTCCTTTGGCTGGTCGACCCAAGCGGCAAAGGTTTAATGATGCTGTGGACCTTACCCGGGCGTCGGAGAAGGGGAAGTTCGAGCTTCCTCCTTGCATTCATGACCGGAAGTTCTTTGAGGGGAACTCTCTGATTGTGCTTCGGGCGGAGTCTCTTCGCTTGGAAGGCATGGATCGCCCGAGCAAGAGGGCGTTGGTGGCTCAGGACGCTTCTGCCTTGGTCAGGATGTTGGAGATGGCAACTGTGTACGCCGAAGGGGATTCGGCGACTGAGGCGGAACTTACTGCTGCCCGTGCTACCATGGCGTCCCTCAAGGAAGAAGCTAAGGGTGCCGACGAGGCTCGTAAGAAGGCTGAAGAGGAGGTGGCCAGGCTGAACGAGGAGAACTCTACGCTGGTGGCGGAGAAAAAAGCATCCAAGGAGCTGATCAGGGAGCTGAGGGAGGTCAATGCCCCGGGTGTCGACGAGCCGGAAGATGTGAGAAATTTAAAGACTAGATCTGAGCTGGTTGCTCGTATGCTGCTGGCCGAAGATGATGGCATCGCCGTTGCGGAGGAGTCCTTCAGAAACTTCGTGGCTCAGCTGCGGGTGGTGAAACCTGGGCTTGAAATTTCTGCCAAGGGTACTCACTACCTGGCACATGTGGAGGATGGTCGTATCGTCGTGCCCAACGGTCTCCTTGAAAGTACCCCCAAGGATCAGCCCGCAGAGGATCAGGGACCCGAGCCAGAGCCTGCCGAGCATGCTGATGAGTGAGGAGGTTGTTATTTTGTTGTTGTATTTTGTCCGGCCTGCGTGCCGTGGAACAATTCCGTTTGATGTAATTAAGCACAGTTTTGGCCCTCATGGTCACCCATTATGTTAACGTATTATATTTCTGGCTTTGTCCTCTGTTGATTTTACTTGCGTTTATTTTTGCTAAGTGTTGTATGCATGTTCGCTGTGAATGTATGTCCGCCCGTGATAGGGTAATTTGACTTGTGCGAATATTTTGGGGGAATTGCTCGTAATAGATGTGTTCAGCAGTGTGGGGAACTGGTCGAACGGCCGGGGAATATCCTGGCCGGGGAGCGGAGCTCAGGTCGCGTTTAAGGTCTGAGTTCGCGGCGTGAACGTCCCATCGCGAGTTGGGGTTCTGCCAATCATGGTACTTTGACGACGACGATGCTCGATCGAGGACCGCTGTCGAGCAGTTATCCGGCTCGTTACTGAACGGGGTTCTGCTTTAATCGTATGCGACGCTTGTACCTAGACGCGCATAGTGGTCGGTAGCTGACGTTCGTCGTTGCGACGGGTCGAACCGAGGATTTAGCTGTAATATTGTTTTAGCTTTTCAGCGTTTCATGGTCGAGCAAGTTCTTCCCCAGTGAGATGTTCTAGGTAATAGGCCTCATTTTCCGTCTTTGCCCGGACGCGATAGGGTCCTTCCTAATTGGATGCTAGTTTGCCTTCGCGAGAGTCTTTGTGGTTTCTTCTTAGAACGAGGCTTCCCACGTCGAACTCTCGCCGTATCACCTTGACGTTGTGTCTGATGGTAATTTTTTGTTTTAGTGAGGCTTCGCGGAGGGCTGCCCCGGTTCGGATTTCCTCGACGAGGTCGAGCTCTTCTCTTAAAGATTCGTCGTTCATCTCCTCGTCTAGGGGCGACTCTGTCCGCCTAGAGGGCACGTGAACTTCGACGGGAATTACAGCCTCGGTTCCGTATGCTAGGCGGAAAGGTGTTTCCCCGGTCATTGAGTGTGGAGTTGTACGGTATGCCCAGAGTACGCTGTGTAGTTCCTCGACCCATGCCTTCTTTGTTTCGTCTAGCCTTCGCTTAAGGCCTCGAAGGATGACTCAGTTAGCTGCCTCAGCCTGCCCGTTTGTTTGGGGGTGCTCGACGGATGCGAAGTGTTGCTTCATGCCCAGTTGGGTGACGAAGTCCTGAAACTTCCTGTCCGTGAATTGTGTCCCGTTGTCCGTTACTATCGCTTAGGGAATATCGAAACGTGTAAGGATGTTTCGTTTGTAGAAATGCAGGATGTTGAGGGCAGTTATTTTGGCCAGAGCTTATGCTTCTATCCATTTTGTGAAATGGTCCACGCCCACTATGAGATATTTGTTCTGACTTGATCCTACCACGAAGGGTCCTAGGATGTCTAGGCCCCACCAGGCGAATGGCCACGGGGAAGACATAACCTTGAGCTCGTTAGACGGAGCCAGGTGCATGTCCCCGTGCCGTTGGCATTTGTCGCCTTTCTTCACGTGTTCTTTCGCGTCGTTTTGCATGGTCGGCCAGTAACATCCTGCACGGAGAGCCTTTCGAGCAAGGGACCTTTCGCCAAGATGTTGGGCGTTGAGTCCTTCGTGGATTTCGTGCAGGATGTATGCGACCTTTTCCACCTCGACACATTTGAGCAGCGGAATGGAGAATCCCCGTCTGTAGAGTTTATTTTTGACCAAGACATAAGAGCAGGCTCTTCGCCTGACTATGCTGGCCTCCTTTGGGTCGGACGGGAGTTCGTCTTTGGCGAGATAGTTGTAGACTGGGGTCATCCAACAGTTGTTGTCGCCGATCACTTGCACGTCGAGTGTCGCGGAGGCCTTCTCGATGCTGGGTCGAGGAAGTACTTCTTGTATGACAGATTTATTTCCGCCTTTCTTCTTCGTGCTGGCTAGTTTGGATAGCATGTCTGCTCGCACGTTATGTTCGTGGGGAACATGTTTCACTTCCACTATTGTGAACTTCGCCATTTCCTTCTTCACCAGGGCCAAGTATTCGGTTAGGTTGTCATTTTTGGCTTGGTATTCACCCCGGACCTGGAGGGCCACGAGTTGTGAATCCGTGCAAATGACGACTTCTTGTGCGCCCAGGTCCTCGGCAAGGCGTAGCTCAGCGAGGAAGGCTTCATATTCCGCCTGGTTATTGGAGGTTGGGAAAGACAGCGTGAGTGATACCTCGACGATAATTCCTTCGCCACTCTCCAGTATGATGCCCGCGCCACTTCCTGCCTAGCTTGAGGCACCGACGACGAAGATGGTCCATTTACGTGCATTACTCGCAGGGGAGTCTGCGAACGTCATCTCGACGACGAAGTCGGCCAGAGCTTGGGCCTTGAGGGTTTTTCTACCTTCGTATTGGATGTTAAACTCGGACAGCTCCAGCGACCATTTAAGCATTCGGCCAGCCATATCTGGTCGTCCGAGTAGCTGCTTTATGGGCTGATCTGTTCGAACCACGATCGTGTGAGCCAGGAAGTAATGTCTTAACCTTCTGGCTGAGTTGATGAGGGCCAGTGCCACCTTCTCTATCTGTTGGTATCTTAATTCTAGTCCTTGCAGCGCTTTGCTCGTGAAATAGATGGGCTTCTGCCCATCAGGCGTCTCGCGGATGAGGACGACACTCACTGCTTCAGTCACAACGGCCAGGTATAGGTATAACGTTTCTCCGTTGTCTGGTCGAGAGAGGACCGGTGGCTCTGAGAGTGCCCGTTTCAGATGGAGAAAGGTCTTGTCGCACTCCTCGGTCCATTCGAATGCTGCCTCTTTGCGGAAGAGTTTAAAGAATGGCAGGGCGTGTTGGGCGGACTTGGCCACGAAACGAGATAGTGATGCGAGCATCCCGTTGAGGGACTGGATGGATTTTTTGGACTTGGGCATAGGAAACTCGGAGAACGCCCGGCATTTGTCGGGATTGGCCTCGATTCCTCGTTCCGTTAAGTAGAAGCCGAGGAATTTGCCTACCCGGACACCGAACGTGCATTTCTCCGGATTAAAACGCATTTGGTATTTCCTGGTCTGTTCGAAGGCATTTCTTAAATGGGCAGTATGATCGGTTTCCTCGTGGGACTTTACGATCATGTCATCCATATAGACTTCGAGCATGTTGCCTATTTCTCCCCGAAACACTTTGTTCATAATTCGTTGGTACGTTGCTCCGGCGTTCTTCAAGCCGAAGGGCATTACGTTGTAGTAATAGTTGCCCAATTCGGTCATGAAGGCCGTGTATTTTTTGTCGGACATTGCCATTGGGATTTGATTGTAGCCCGAGTAGGCATCCATGAACGATAAAAGTTTAAAACCAGCAGAATTATCAACAAGTTTATCAATATTGGGGAGGGGGTAGGCATCCTTCGGGCATGCCTTATTGAGATCGGTATAATCAATGCACATGCGCCATTTTCCATTAGATTTTTTTAACTAATACAACGTTGGACATCCAAGTGGTGTACTTGGCTTCCGAAATAAATTTGGTCTCGAGGAGGTCCTTTACAGCTTTTTCAGCAACCTCCGTTTTCTCCGGAGACTGTTTCCTCCTACGTTGAGCTACGACCTTGATGGCTGGGTCGATGGTCAGCTGGTGACAAGCGACGGATGGATCCAAGCCGGGTATTTCCGCGACGCTCCATGCGAAGAGGTCGGCATTTTCTCGGAGGCATGCTTTGAGATGCTTCCTCGCGATGTCAGGCATGTCTGCTCCGATCTTCACTCCCCGTTGGGGGTCTTCGCCGAACAGGACTATCTCGAAGTTGCCATCTGGAATTGGGCGCATCAGATGGGAGCTGCTGCTGGACGACATGGACGGGCTGGCTGAAGCTGCTCGTTCCTCCTGTTGGTCCTCGGGGAAGCGACTGTCGAGGTCGACAGAGTCGACCTGGGGCAGGGGCTTTTCTGGCCTGGGCGCAATGGTGTTGAGTCCCTTTGTAGCTGCTTCGAAACACCGTCGGGCAGCTTCTATATCGCTGTGGAGGGTGGCGACCATCCCTTTCAAAGTGTAATACTTCATCTTCAGGTGGACGGTTGAGGGCATTGCTACCAACTCGGCTAGAGTCGGCCTTCCGAAAATGCATTGGTAGAGCGACGAGCAGTCGATTACCAGAAATTGCACCTTGATGGATCTGGCTGTTTCAGTTTAATCGAAGGTCACGATCAGCTCGACGTATCCCCACGGCTTGGTTACAGATCCATTGAACCCCTGCAGATCGGACCCTACATAGGGGGTAAGGTGCGATTCGTCCAGCTGAAGTGTTGAAAACAGCTGGGAGTACATGATGTCGACCGAGCTTCCCTAGTCGACGAGTATCCTGCGAACGTCGAAGTTTGTCATCCGGGCTCTGACGAGCAATGGTATACTTGAGTTCAGGGAGCCGCCGAGGAATTCCTTCTGGTAGAAGGAGATGGGGACGGAGCCCTTCTGTGCCCGATCAAGCGTGGTCACTTTGTTGGAGCTTGTGTTGATCAGGTGTTCGAACTTCAGTTTCACGGAGCCCACGGTGACTTTGTTAAAACCCCCGCCAGAGATGACCATGGTGGAGGGAAATGTCTCCCACGGGCTGTGAGCCGTGAAATATGCAGGGGCGCTGAGCCCGTCAGGGACGTTGAAGTCCTCGGGTCGCGATATGGACATAGCAACCTATATGTTGGCGTCTTCTGAGGAGGGTACCTCCTCCTCGACCTTCTTGGACTCCTGGGCGTCCTACCAAGGAGTGTCCTTCTTCTTCGTGAACTGCTTCAGGTGGCCATCCCTGATCAGTATTTCAATGGCATCCTTCAGATGGATGCAGTCCTCTGTAGTATGGCCGTGACTTTTGTGGAAACGACAATATTTTGATTTGTCCATGTTTGGTCTGTTCAGAAGCTGCTTAGGGAAGCGAACCCCAGCCTGTTTGAACTCCGAATTGGCACATTCGGACAAGATCTTTTCCCTGGAAATGGTCAGGGGAGTGTAGTCGTGGAACCGCCCGGAGGGGCCCTTGCTGTCACGGGAATCACTAGGACGGTCCTCGCGCCTCCAGTCACCTCGACGAGATGTCGAAGCTTCTTCTCCTTTAGATGCCCAAGCGTTATCCTAATGGCGCGATGCTCGGACGTGGCTGACCGCAACCTTCTCTTCATACTGAATGTGTGATTGGGCTTTGAGGAGGAGGGCGTATAAGTTCCTCGGTGGTGCGAGGCAAATGGCTTTAGAAAACTCAGAGCCTGGGCGGAGCCCCTGCTCGAGCAAAAACTTCTTCATTTCGTCCATCGTCGGGACCTGCACTGCTTCCTTGTTGAACCTCTCGATATATGCGCGGAAAAGTTCGTCTTTACCCTGGATTATGGCTCCCAGAGAGGCCTCAGTTTTGGGGTGGCGATGAGATGCTGTAAAGTGCCGCGAGAACATCCTGCCCAGCTGTTTCCACGAGGTAATGGACTCCTCGGGCAGTTGTTTATACCATGTCATTGCTCCCTTCCGAAGCGTGGTCGGGAACAGTCTGCATTTGATGGCGCCCCGTACGCCGCGGTAGTCTAACAGCGCATCGATGTTCTCGATGTACTCGTTGGGGTCGGTGGTCCCGTCGTATGTGCCAAGTGACGGGGGTTTCTGCAAGCCTTTTGGGAGACGGATAGCCAAGATCTCCTGGGACAATGGGTCGCGAGGCTCGTCGTCGTTACTAGAACTGGTGTATGATGGAGACCGGACGGGATGCTCGCGTCGGCGGTTCCTTTGTGGGGAAGGTGAGCGGTTCCTTCGAGGAGAAGGTGAATGGTTCCTTCGAGGAGAAGGTGAACGGTTCCTTCGAGGAGAAGGTGAGCGGGCCCGTCCTTTGGACTTGATCAGGGGAGATAGCTCGTTCCTCTGAGTCCTCTTGTGGTCGTGAGCATGCTGGTCACGCGGGGAGATCTGGTCGTGCTTTTGGGCAACACGAGGGTCAGGCTCTTGGCGCAGCCTTCGGTCGATTTCTCTCCGGGGCTGCGGACTTCTTGATCGTCGCTGGTTCCTCCGCGTAGGAGGGGATCTTGGACAGCAAGACTCTTCCAGTGCCCCGATCCTTTCGTTTTGCTGCAGGATCAGGGAGTTAGTTTTGTTGATCGCCTCCAGGAGGGCTGCTACGGCTGGGTCGACATTGGGCGAAATAGGAACGGGCTGGACGTCAAGTGATGGTTGATCTTTGTTGCGATTAGCAGGGGTAGGGGAAGGAGAAGCAATGGCTCCATCCCTGAGGAAACGGGCATCTCGGAGGAGAGATGATTGGCCGTCAATGTCAGATTTGTTGACAGGGAGGATGGTGGTTTGGAGAGCATCCTTGGAGCGATCTTGGGAGGCCATGATCGTGATGATGTTTGAGAATTGTTTTGATCTTCAATTACTGAGGAAAGAAAGATGGGGAGAATAAAGATTCCCACAGACGGCGCCACTGATTATGAATGCTGGATCAGATCCTGTAGAATCAGGCCGCCAAGCGCGTCAGGGATGCTGGTCGTATGGAGAGGAGGGGGTGTACCTGCAAGGTACTCCGACGCTCAAGTAAGTAAAGGTCAGAGAAAAGGGGCAAGTACAAAGTATGAATTCTTAGGGTTAATATTGGATACCTGACCGTCTCAAGCGAGAGAGTTTATATAGAGCCCCCAGCGCGTGGCCAACTGTCCTATTTTCGGGGCGAAATAACTGTTTCCCCTAAAGAATAGGTAACTACCCAAACTAGCCGTTACGTCGGACAGGGTGTCTGAAACTAGCCGTTGTGTCGGGCACGGGCATGGTTTCGGGCATCTGCCCTTGACTGTTCGAGGAGCGAGGAAGCCGTGCATGACGGGCAGTAATTCCGGGGAGGAACGTTGTATTCCTTACCTGGTTGGAGGGGCAGAAAGGTAACTTTTGCCCCTCTGTGCATTGGATTTAGGAAACTTGGTCCGCTCTGGAGCAGAGGCAGATTGGGCCAATCCTAGCCATTGGTCCAGTCCAGAACAGAAAACATCATAAGTTAATATAGATGTCGTCAAATAGGAATAAAAAAAATTCAAATGCATCTGATAGGCAACTGATTACCGTCATTGGTGTTGTTTGGAACCCAACTAAAAGATTAAACAAATTATGAAGACAACTTACTTTGAATTTGGATTTCAGTTGTGTTCTGACGACTTGCTTTGAAACCAGAAGCATATGATTATGTCCCTAATCTGAAATGACAGTGGCATATTAACAGGTGAATTTCAACCGTATATAATATCTTATACAAAGACAAAAGAAGATGTTACCGCTTTAAAGGGACGTTTTCGAGTAGAGTTGAATCTAATGATGATTCCATTTCCAAGCTGCAAATATAGAGTAATAATCAATCATTCATAGTATGTTCGAGAACTCATTGGATAGCGGCATAAACTCAAAAAGTCAATGAGAACTCATTTACATTGTAAATATGATTTTCTTTCCTCACAAAGTCAGTTCTCTAACCTCATCGTTATTTTTATACTTTGCGACGCAAATGCAGCAAACCTGCAGATAACCACAGAAAGTGACAACATTTGAGTCAGCATTCAAGAGCAAGAAACAAACAAACATCCTGGTCACAATGACAAAAACAACTTTATGCTTTGAACATTTTTAGCTTGGAATTACAGTGTAATTCAACAACAGCACTACACAAAATCAAACTTGTATTGCACGATACCAGAGAAGCTATGTTTATAAAAGAATGTTTCCATATCCTATGGCTAAAAACATGTTCAAGATATCATGGCTATCCATTCCCAAAATGCTACAAATTACTGAATTTAAATCACATGTACAAATTATAAACTACAATCCTGAAGGTGTTCCTCCAAAACCCAAAGTGACAGAAGTTTGATCAGACATATATCTTTATTATACAAAGAAAATCTTTATTCATATAACTGAATATGATATGAGTCGACAACTAATGCCAGAAGGATATTACAAAGTTGAATTATATTTCCTGAATAAATAAAGTTCAGATTGTACTTACCGCATCTTCAACAAAGATCACTCGCTCTTTTGCAGTTCCTGCAGCCACAGTTCCACCTCATACAGTAAATATGATTATTGATTATAGGATATTGATTCTATAAAATATCCAACATAAGTTTGGTCCTTCCCTGGAGGCCATTATGACAGGAGCTCCATACAAACCAACCTCCCACCCGGCTGCCCTTTCTTTAACAATTTGGTCCTTAAATCAGTTATTACATTAAATAGTCAAGGATTGAATTAATCTCGAAGAATAACTGCATATTCAATTCTCTCTGGGAATTTCAAGCTTAACATAACATATATTTTCAAAATGACACAACCATTACAGAATTTTATGTTAAACAGAAAAATAAACGCACCACTCACTGTGTGTGCTGACTTTAATTCCAATTGCACTCTCAAGATTCATAGCTTTTGAACCATCATGGGCATGTATTATGGTCAGCTTCAATAGGAGATGGTGGAGATTTCCATGCCACCAAATTTACAACTACTGCATCTATGCCACCACAAATGAAAGTCAGAAGCATGGGTTTTTTAGTTTTACAACATGATATACGGACATAAATATTACATTTAGTATCTATTAAAAAGGTACAAATAATAATGCGAAATAAAAATCATATACATCTATTAAGTTATCAATTTCTATACCAGTGAAATTCAGCAAAGCTGGGAAATATCTTTCATACCTGGCTCAACAGTCAGATCTGCTACTTGAATGCATTCTTATCCCCCTAATGATGCGTGTCATAGAAGCTGAAATGAAAAAAAAATTGAATCAAAGGGTCATACTCTCAAAAATGAGTCTCTAAAAACAGTGAGAAAACATTAAAATCACATGTAAACCATCATGAAAACCAAAAAACCAGTCAACAGTGTCTGCATCTTCACTAAATTCCCTTCCCTGTATTAAAACACCAAACGGTTGAAAAAGAAGAAAGACAAAACTACAAACTCCAATCCAAAAATTACCATAATCAAACAATACCTTGGGGTGTATAAGTCGACGACGAACATTTAACCTATGAAATTTCTTCCAATGCGCTTCACCACTCGAACAGTACGAAGACGGAAGAAGGTCTGGTTATTGTTTGTAAAGAAAAGGAAGGAGGAAGAAGAAGAGGGAGAATGAAGATGAGAGAGTGAAGGACGGAGAAGAGGAAAATTTTTCCCATCCACCCATTTTTTACAGCAGGTGAAGTGAAGTCTGAGCAACAGACTTCGATAATTGGTCCCATCTTGCAATTTCAAATTTTTGCCCTTACTAACTAAACTCATTACTTTATTTTTCTGTTTTGCTTTTTCCCACTTTATCAACTTTATTACACCATTCAGTTACTTTTACCTCATATAATGAGTAATTTTTGTAGCTAAAGACTTGTTGGGAACTAATTACGGATGGTTTTAGTTCAAAATAGTTAGTTTTAGACACAAAATACCCCCCAATTAGTGATGTGGCAGCATTAAGGCAAGGGTTATGGAAGTATTAACCAGAACATTTAATCTTATTATATTATAGATATTTGTACAATCAACAAGGATGGATCAACGATATTCCAAAGCTAATCCGTTTGACTAGAAATGAAGTCTGATAGTTACGATGAGTAAAGTATTCCGATGAGGAATAGGAAATCGGTGATATACTCATGGAATCCGCCACATAATCTCTCCGCCAACACGATGATGAGAGTCTATAATAGGTGAAAAGAGGGATGTGATGCGCAATCGTATTTATATATGGACGACACTTGAGATCAATTTTAAAAGTCATGCAGTTTAGTGACTCAAATTCATCTCTTAAAGACGAGTAAATGAGATGTTGCAGATTCGAATCTGTGTTTTTATATATAGTGTTCCTACATAGCCATCAACTAAATTGGTTTAAAAGTGAGAAATCTCTCACTCTAATTGATCATAACTTGTGTCTAATTGATTAAAGATTGAATTCTCCACTAATCGATTATGAGCTCTTTTAATCTATAGGAAAACGAGTCTGGCAAAACTATTTTTATATTTGTTAGGTCTAATTGATTAGCACCTCAATCTAATTGATAAGAGATCATCCATAGCCCACAAATTATTTCTTTTTTAGCCTAAGTTTTTCTCCTGTATAAAAGAGTCTTATTCACTCTTCCAAAATACAAATCAAATTTACTACTCTTATTCCTAACTCACTCTCTTCATATAAAATATTTTTATACACTTGTCATTATCTTAGTGTTAAGAGAACGAAGACTTAAAGTAGAATTGTGTAATTTGTTGTTTAAATCAAATTGTGTTGTAATTGTAATTCACGAGTTTAGCTCTCTTGAAATATTGTAAATGATATAAAGGTTGCAAGCTGAATATATATAAAAGTTTAACGTAAGGAAGTGGTAGGTTGAACCTGGTGGAAAACCTCAAATTTGTTTAAGAAAATATCAAAGGGATACTATTGGGGACTAGATTTGGCCATATTGTTTGAGGTCAAACCAATACCTATGTTAGGGTGATCTTTCTATCTATTCTCTTCTATATTTGTGTATTTTATCCTCCAAGCTAAATTCTACAATTCATCTTATTTTTGAAAACTGACCAACCTTAAAATTAATTTTTTGCAATTTTTTTTCAAAAATTAAATAACACAATTCACACATCGCTTGTGTTTATTGTCACATAGTTAACAATAATGTCTTTAGAGTGCTTAAGTGTCTTTATAGAATCGGGATCAGATATGAACAGTTGATCATGCTTTTGGTACTTCTTTAGTTCTTGGTTGCACAACATGGGGACAGTAGTTACCCTTATATATATATATATATATTATGAAAAACGATACCTTGAAACAAAATATTAACAGTTTCTTTATGGGCAAGAAACACGTAAGGGTTAGGGTTAACAAGGAAAAACAAATGAACAAACAAACTGAAACCCTATTAAGGTTCACAAAGGAAGAAAAAAGAGAAAGAAGAATAGAGAATTGGTTAAATCTATTTTACTATTCACTTTCTCAATAGGGTTCAAAGATTACAAGTGAATACCAACAATTAACCTCTCAACCTAATAAGGTTTTGTCACACCTTAGGAAGAAAGACTAGTATGCTATTTATAATAAACCTAACATACTAATCTAATGGGCTTTTTAACAATTACCCATTACAAGCTAACTTAGGGTACAAGCTAACTTAAACAATTAGATCCATAACACAAGGCCCAATTCGATCTCCTACATACTAGAACACAATTCGACTACAACATGTAGGTCTTCGACAACAACATGTGAGTGGACTTTGATGGCATGCTAAAACTAGAGTTCGATCCAATATCTCACAAATATCCACCTTGGATCTAACTCTATATCCTCAAGAAATAACTAGTTTTCTTCATGCAGCTTTATCAACTGCATACAGTGGAAAAAATTGCAACTGGGCAACGTCTTGGTGATCATATCAGCAGCATTATGATTTGATGAAACCTTCTGCACTTGGACTTCTCCATGCTCGATTACCCCTCTGACGAAATGTAGCCTCACATCAATGTGCTTGGTTCGCTCATGATAGGTTAAATTTTTCGACAGGTGTATTGCACTTTGACTATCACATTTAACAGTGATAACTGGACCTTGAAGTTTCAGCTCCTTTGCAAAACCTTCAAGCCACAATGCTTCCTTTACAGCTTCAGTTAGGGCGATATATTCCGCTTTAGTGGTTGATAAGGAAGCAACCTTCTGAAGTGTTGCTTTCCAACTGATTGTTGTCCCAAACATAGTGAACACATATCCAAAAATAGATTTTCTGGAATCCATACAACATGCATAATAAGAGTCGACATATCCTTCGATTGCTGCTTTACTATCTTCACCCAAGGCTCCACCATAAATTAGGACTCTATTCATACACCCATTTATGTACCTTAAAATCCACTTCAATGCTTGCCAGTGAGCCTTTCCAGGATTCGCCATGTACCTGCTTACAAGACTTACTGCATATGCTATGTCAGGTATAGTACAGACCATAACATACATCAAAGAACCCACTATATTAGCATATGAAATGTTATTCATATAAGCTCTTTTGACATCAGTACTGGGACACTGATCTATACTCAGCTTGAATTGAGGGTTTGTCGGAGTCACAATAGGATTTAAATTCGACATACCATACTTTTCGAGAATCTTCAGTAGGTATGCCTCTTGAGATAAGCATAATTTCAACTGCTTTCTATCTCTTCGAATGTCAATCCCAAGAATCCTGGACGTAGCTCCCAGATCCTTCATGTTGAACTCCTTATTGAGTTCAGCCTTCACCCTAATTACATCTTCGACATTGTTGCTTGCTATTAGAATATCATCCACATAAAGCAACAAAATAACAAATGAATTACCAGGTCAAAATCTGAAGTAAACACAGTGATCGAACTGACTTCTAATGAAACTTATGTATGCCATGAACTTGTCGAATCTCCTATTCCACTGTTGAGGAGATTGTTTCAGTCCATATAAAGATCTGTTCAGTTTGCACACATAATCTTCCTTCCCCTTTTCAACATACCCTTCAGGTTGCCTCATCAGGATTATTTCATCTAGATCACCATATAAGAACGCAGTCTTCACATCCATCTGTTCCAGTTCAAGGTCGAACTGTGCCACCATGGCAACCAACATTCTAATAGACCTATTCTTCATAACAGGAGAGAACACATCATTGAAGTCGACACTTTCTTTTTTAGTGAACCCCCTAGCAACCAACCTTGCCTTGTATCTCTTCGACGCCACTCCTTCGATTCCTTCCTTAACTTTGAAAATCCATTTACAGCTGACTAACCTGGCTCCAGCAGGTTTTTTGATCAGTTCCCATGTGTTGTTGTAATGAAGAGATTTAATCTCATCATTCATGGCCTTCATCCATTCAGTCTTCTTTCGACTCCTCATAACTTCCTTATAGTCTCTAGGTTCTTCGTCGAGAACCTCACTTGCAGAGATTAAGGCATAAGCTATAAGATCTGCATACCCAAGTCTCTGAGGTGGCTTGATGACTCTCCTCAAGCTCTCTCTTGCTAGCAGGTAGTCATTATCAGTCTCCTCATCTTCGAAAACATCTTTTGCTTCTTCCTCGACTTCATCTGGGGTACGCAATTTAGCATCAACATGCTCCACCTCAATAGGAATCTCTCCCTATTCCAGCTCTTCGTCAGCATCATCAATTTTCTTAAAAGCCATCTCAGCTTCATTGAAAACTACATCTCGACTGGTGATACACCTCCTGTGACCTGGCTCTATGCACCATAGCCTATAAGCTTTGACTCCTTCAGGGTATCCCATGAACATGCATTTCAGAGCTCTAGGTTCGACCTTGTCTTGCCTAATATGAGCATAGGCCACACAACCAAATACTCTCAGTCTGTCGAGACTAGGTGGATGTCCCGACCAAACTTCTTCAGGTGTCTTCATTCCCAAGGCAGTCGAGGGACATCTATTTATCAGATAAGCTGCTGTCGAAACAGCCTCCACCCAAAACACCTTCTTCAATCCAACACTAACCAACATGCATCTAACCCTTTCAAGGATTGTTCGATTGAATCTCTCAGCTAAGCCATTTTGTTGAGGAGTATGTGCTACAATCTTATGCCTTGCAATCCCAGACTCAACACAGTAACTGTCGAATGCTTCGTTGTAGAACTCAAGGCCATTGTCGGTTCTCAACCTCTTAAACTTTCTGCCAGTTTAAGTTTTGACCAGAACCTTTCAACTTTTGAAATTATCAAAAGTTTCATCCTTCGTCTTCTAAATGAATACCCATAACTTTCTGGAATATTCATCAATGATGGAAAGAAAATACCTTGCACCTGAGTGTGAAGGATTCCTTGCAGGCCCCCAAAGATCAGCAAGAATGTAATCTAGGGATCCATGTGTTCTTTGCTTGCCTTTGTTAAACTTCTCCCTACAGGATTTACCAAATACACAAGATTCACAAAACTCCAACTTTTCGACTTTGTCACCACCTATCAGAGTCTGCTTCCCCAATTCGACCAGGCCTCTTTCGCTGATATGGCCCAATCTCATGTGCCATAATTCTGTCTTCGACACAGGTTTCGTGGATGCAATATTTGTCGAACCACTTACAACCTCAGCCTCAAGGGTATACAAGCCTTGTTTCTTTACGCCTCTCAAGACTTCCTTCGACCCCTTCATGACTCTTAGGACACTTTTCTCTCCTTGGAAAACATATCCCTTCCTGTCGAATTCACCGAGAAATCAAATTTCTCTTCAAATCAGGTACATACCTGACTTTAGTCAATAACCTTATTGACTCATCACGGAGCTTAAATCTCACAGATCCAATACCTGTAACTTTACAGGATTTGTTGTTTCCCAGCAGCACCGATCCATCATCTTGGTCACATAGCTCCTTGAACAATTATCTGTTTGGAGTCATGTGCCAAGTGCAACCTGAATCCAAAATCCACTCCTTTCTTGAGTCACCGCTTAAAACTACAAGGACATCAGATGAGTCGAAGTCATCTTGAACAATAGCCGCGTTGCCATTATCCTTACCTCCATGATCTTTTAGGCGTTCAGGGCACACCTTTCTTGTGTGACCCTCCTTCTTATAGTGATAACATCGAATACCAGATGTTTCGCCACTATAAGTCTTCTGCTGACTTTTACCTTTCTTCTTGTCGAACTTACCATCCTTTCGCAAGAATTTTCCCTTAATGGCCAAATCTTCACCAACCGTCGAAGGTTTATGCTCCTTTCGTTCGTTCAGGTCCTTAGAATACAAGGCTGATTGAACTTCTTCAAAACTCAGGGACACCCGTCCATACAAGAGAGTTTATTTAAAGTGAGCATATGTTCTGGGCAAAGCACACAACAGTAATAGTGCTTGATCTTCGTCATCGATCTTCACATCAATATTTTCAAGATCAAGAATCAGCTTGTTGAATATATCCAACTGCTCAGCCAAAAATTTCTCTTCACTCATCTTGAATGAATACAAAGCTTGCTTCAGGTAGAGTCGATTCACCAGAGATTTGGTCATGTACAAACTTTCAAGTTTCAACCATAACCCCGATGCCGTAGTCTCCTTTGATACCTGTCGAAGAACCTTATCACCAAGGCTCAACAATATTGCGTTGTGGGTTTTCTCTATCTTAGCCGTCTTTTCTTTTTCCATTAACGCATCATCCATGACTACCTCTCCCTTCAACGCTTCCAAACAACCCTGCTAAACCAGTAGGGCTTTCATCTACAAGCGCCACAGACCGAAATCGTTCACTCTGGTGAACTTTTCAATCTCATTTTTTGTTGAAGGCATCTTCTCCACGCTTGCTGCACCAATTTGTTATGAAAAACGATACCTTGAAACAAAATATTAACAGGTTCTTTATGCGCAAGAAACACGAAAAGATTAGGGTTAACAAGGAAAAATAAATGAACAAACAAACTGAAACCCTATTAGGGTTCACAAAGGAAGAGAAAAGAGGAAGAAGATTAGAGAATTGATTAAATCTATTTTACTATTCACTTTCTCAATAGGGTTCAAAAATTACAAGTGAATACCAACAATTAACCTCTCTCAACCTAATAAGGTTTTGTCACACCTTAGGAAGAAAGACTAGTATGCTATTTATAATAAACCTAACATACTAAACTAATGGGCTTTTTAACAATTACCCATTACAAGCTAACTTAGGGTACAAGCTAACTTAAACAATTAGATTCATAACACAAGGCCCAATTCGATCTCCTACATACTAGAACACAATTCGACTACAGTAAGTAGGTCTTCGACAACAGCATGTGAGCGGACTTCGACGGCATGCTAAAACTAGAGTTCGATCCAATAACTCACAATATATATATATATACCAAATGGAGTGAGATAAATTTTTTTCTCGTCTTCTTTGTCAGCAAAAAGTTATTATTTATGCATTTATTATTGCCTTTGAATCATTGTTGGTTGTTTTGTATATGCAAGTATACAGAGTCAAAATGGTAACAAATGTTAAAATTAAGAGTGTCAATCTCATAGAGATTGTATTAACTTAAGTTGATTTTCAAGTTAAGCGATTATTAATTGACATGAGCAAAGAATAATAATAATTGATTATTGTCATTGGTTTAAAATGAATAGTATCAACTAAGAAGTAAGGATGTTAAATAGAGTTAAGAAACATGTTTGACAATGATCCATTTGATGATTTAGCCAAGTGTGTTAATGTGATCAAATATGTCAAATGAGGCAAGAACATGACCTAGTGGTGTATACCTACAATGACATAATAGGTGCAGGAAATAGCTATGCAACAAATTCTTAAATCTCACAATAGAACTTACGCACTTCTATATTTAGTTTTTCTTTCCTATATAGTTTTAGTTCTTTACCCCTAAAAAACTAAATGAAAAGTATCTCTACTTACTTTTTATCCATATTTGTCACGATGTCCATTTATCAGAGGATTCTTCAACATTAATAACCTTTTATCTATTTCTAAGGTGATTAGTCAAAGAAAAAAAATACTTTTAACATTAATTTATATGATAAAATAAGTCACGAAATTCAAATCACATCACATCACACAAAATGTTATTTTTCATTAAACTTCTCATTGACCAACATAAGGAGTTTAGCTCATGGTGAGCAAAAGAAATACAATAGAAAAGGGTCATAAGCTTAACATTTCGAAACATCAAGGAAAAAAGATAAATCTAAGAGTGACACTTCTACTAGTTGCAGTCTTCAACCAGCAAGAGGCGAGTTGTGACACACCTGATTATGCAGTATTCTTCAAGAATGGTAAGACAGGAGATACGTCGGAATCTGGTTCGACCTTTCTTATTTATAATGGACTACTTTTCTCTAAGTATTTTTAACTTTTGAACGCCTTTCCATTTTCCAACGCAAATCTTTTTATAGTCTTCTTATGCTATATAGTTTTCTCTAGACTTGGGTCTATAGCCTTTTGATTATCCATTTATTAGTCTCAAGGAATTAAGCATATTCCCTTTGTCCTATAGTACTTGTAGAGACAGTAGTATATAGCGCATGCAAGAGACAACATGTCTCATGGAAGGTCTGTTATGTTGGGTGGCCATAGTAGCGCTCAAAAACAACTTTTTTAAACTTTTATCTTCTAACACTCATCCTTATCTCTTGAACTTTATAGCTCATTCCTAATTTCCTTCCTCTAAACTCTACCATGTAATCCCTAACATTGAGATTCAAACCTCATACTTGCATCTTCTGGCTCAAGGTCAGTGAGTAGTGGTCATATAATCCTGGTGTGACATAACTTGTCTCCAAAGTTATTCATGCATACACAAAAACACATAAAAACAACAAAAGAGATCGCCTAATGTGCTAATTACAATTTAAGTTAAAAGCATGAAAATACAAATAAATAAATCTAAATAAACATAACTTTAGCCAAATAATTCAAGTATTGAAGCTTAAATATTTCACAAATAATGAGTTATCACCCTCCCCCCCCAAATTTGAATAATTAAAATTTTCCTTGTGATGCGCTAAATAGGCACTAAAATAAACAACTAAAGAAATCTATCAACAACAACAACACATTTCTCTTTACTAAAATCTTTTTCAGTGGATTGTATTAAAACATTAACACAACTTAGTCTTTTCAATTGGCCTTATACACACACACTCTCTCTCTCTCTCTCTCTATATATATATATATATATATATATATATATATATATATATATATATATATATATATAACTGTGTGTGTGTGTGTGTGTAACCCATACCGCCAAGTATCATGGTACAAGTCTTCATTGAAGATAGTAAGCATAAATCCTAGTTTGGTTACTCTGTCATATTGCCCAAGATTCTAACTTTCTGTTTCAGAAAGGATGATTTACTAGCTCATTTATTAGTAAGCTTTTTAGTTGCTTTTAAACTTGGGAATTCTACTTGCATTACTTTCTATTCAATTTTGCTAGGTTTTCACCTTTTCACCTGACATAATCTCAATTGTAATAAGTCCAACCTATTACAGATGTTCAGTAATCAAAAGTAAGTATTTTTTGTATCATATCCACAGGGTCTGATGCAATATCACATCCATTCAACAATTAATAGGTTTTAAGTGAAGGTTTTACAGGATATTCGATTGCGTAAATTAAAGGAATTGTAAAATGGTATATGTTTGAAAAAATAACAGATAGATAAGTTTGTCAGGATTAGATTTTATTAACCTATATCGCATGTATTCTCTTGATAGGTTGTATGAGTCCTAGTTATCAATCGATATTATCATGCATCACTCACCGACATTTCTTATGTCTAAACAATGGTGATGGTTCTACCGTATTGTTTAATCGACGATGTATCAACGTATTAATTAATACGGTAGCATTAAGAATCGATACAAGGGAATATCAAAATCCAAATCTATGTCTAAAATTTAGCTTTTGATAGATGGTGATCTTAAGTCAGGATACGAAAAGTATTTCTCAACAACGATTTAAATCTATATAAATAACATGTAAACGAAGATAACATCAATATTAATTCCTAACTAGTTTATACATCAATGATCATAAGAAATATATGCGATTATGTTCAACTACGTCTAATCCCAACAAAAAAGAAGTTAGATACTCATGGTATCTTGATACAAGTGAGAAGAATAGAGATGAATCAACATCAATCTTGATCTCTCAATGATTTTTGTGTATCCACCTTTGATTCTTCAAGATCTCACTTTTTCTCCTCAAATCAACGTGTCTCACTCTAAAAACTGGTAAATAATCTCTAACAAAAGTGATAAGTCCCCCCCATTTTGCTGTTCTGAATGGCTTATATACTATACAAGAAATCACAACCGCAGTAAGCCCCATAAATTGGCGTTAAGCGCCACACCCTTGCTTTCCCATGATGCAATTTGACATGCCAACGCTGTTAAACCGCCTTGCCTAACTTAGGCCTAGAAAGTCATGCTAAGTGAGCCCTCGTTACAATGGCGCTTAGCGCGTCAAGCTTTTTTGGACTTAGATAATTTTTCTTCCTCTCTCTCTCTCTCTCTCTCTCTCTCTCTCTCTCTCTCCCTCTCTTCAAATATGCTTGAAGCATAACTTTCTGGATTTGTGCAAATTTGCTCGCTTGAAGGGCGCTAGAAAAGAGAGTCTCTAGAATTTCCTTCTTTGCTCGCTTCAGGCATGCTACAAGTGCCAGCTCTGAATTTTTCTTTTCCTCGCTCTCCAGAATCTCACTTAGCGCATCGGGTGAAAGCTTTCTTCTTTGTCTTGCTGTCATACCCTAGTTTTTACCCCTAAGATTCCACCTCATTTTCATCATTTAGCATTACATATGTGTGTTTATTTGTGCATCTCTAACCCATTACAAATACAAGAAATGTGTGCTTGCTTGCTTTATAAGTTAGGTTGTGCCTCAAGATGTTCAAGTTGATGATTAGCCAGGGATTGGTGTGATCTTCAACATCTCAAATCTCTCCTTCATTCATGAAGATCAATAGTTTCCCTTCATCAATTATCAAGTACAAGAATGCATCATTTCAAACTCATCAAGCCTCAAGTTCATGAGATGCACCAAAATTAGGGTTTTTGACTGAGTGAGGCTTACCGTTGACTTTTTCATCTGAGTATGATCCTAAACTTCAAAACATGATTCAAGGATATCAATTACATCTTTGAATACCATTCAAAATATCCCAATTGCTCAAGAAGCTTGATTCATTGGCAATTACAAAGTTGAATTCATCTGATACAAAGTGAAACAACTGATTAAGTCAAAGCCTCATTTTTGGCAGTTTTAGGTCCAACATGATTTCCTCAATTCAAATATCATGAAAAAATTATTGGCTAATGCATTTGATCATGATCAATCAAGAAAATCAAAGAAAAGATCAAAGTTGCAAAAATTAGGGTTTTGAAAATATCACTAAGTTATGAAATTCTATGATTTTTACCCTACTTTCCAAGTCCATAACTTCCTCCTCAAGCAACCATTTTCTTTGCTCCAAAGACCAACTTGAAGAGCTGGTTCCATACTACAACTTTGTCCTAAAGGATGATTTCCCAAAAAGATGCATGAATTAAGAGATATGAGGCCATGAAGTGGAGGATTCACTACTTTTTGAACAAAAAGACTTAGAAATGTTTTCAACCAAATCTGCCTATGTCATGAAGCTAACTTTACAAGCATTTTTCATTATGATCCCAATTGAATCAAGGGAAGTTGTAGAGGATGTTTCAAGCTTTCCAAAGAGTCCAAGAAGCATTGATGAAGCTGAATTCAAGACAGATTCCTTGTTGCACATGATTTTGGACACACTTTTGATCACTTTACAAGCCTCATCTCTGCACAAAGTCAACATGAATCTTGTAGTAACCCGTGAAATCTTCAAGATGGTACCAAATTTGTTGAAGTTCCATCCCTTGGAATAGTAGAAAACCCCATCCCAAGGCATGAACTTGAGTTTTGTTTTGATGCATTAAGTGAAATGCCAAAAAGTCGTGAAACTTGTTCACCAAGTCAAGGACTGGTTCTAAACATCAAGACTAAGGTTACAATCTGAATGATGATGGTCCAAATGGTCAAGATTTGATCTTGCTTAGAAACAAAGCAACTAAACTTTGCATTCAATTTTGGAAACATGACAAAATACATTGGATAATAGGGTGCATCCCAATCCAAAAATTTCCTCAAGAAAAACCAACTTGTTTTCATATAAATAAATGCCATTTCTGATCATTTCAAAGACACACAATATAAGCACAACACCTCAAACCTCTTCACACCAGATTTTGCATATTCTTGCAAAATTCCATGTAACGCCCTGTATAATATTTATCTATAATAATACCATACAAGTGTTTTATTTGGTACTGACACCATCATAAGTGCCTAATGGCGTAATTCACATACTTGACCATTTCTAATACAAATACAACCTATGGTACAAGACATGGAAACTAGCCAAAAATAAAAATCTAAGATCAATATACAATATCCTCAATTGTATACAACAAATACACAGCGGAAAAACTAAAGCTAAGCTTCTCTTGAAACATCCAAGCATAGCTCCACTTGTAAATCAAACCTGTAAATACCTCCTGAAAATAATCAACAATAGTGGGGTGAGATACATCAAATCTCAGTGAGTTCCCTATCTTATGGATTCTCTCGGCTTTACAGGGTTCTAGCCAAATCCTAAATCAAGTCAAGGGGAAGGGAAATGACTTTGAGTATAAATTCTCACAATTTCACAATCTCACACTATATGGAAACACGTTATTGAGCCCGTTACTCAAAACATTCACTTATCGATAACCTTGTCAAGGCATCCCATTTCTCCCGTCCTCTTCTACGTCTAGAAGTAGGAATGAGTCATGGACCCTCATAGATTTCTTGGCATACGAAATGGATTCGAAAATAAGGGACACATTATCACCTTAAATCGTCACTTCACACGGCCCGTACACCGTCACAAGTCTCTTTACCCGTAGACTCCATTCATACTATAACATTGGGAATCAAACCTACCAAGAAATCATGCAATCATTCCAGAGGAGCGCGTTACTCATGAAACGACACATAATAGGATAATGGTTACGATTTCATGATTTCACATACAACCGTAATTGTATTCAACATTTCTAGGCCACATTAGCCTTTAGGCCTCTTTTGCCTTTCTCAAAAACATAATGATTATGCGTGTTCCATACTAGTGTTTCACTCATTTCTATACCATTCGGTAATGGACACACGCCTCGGCCTCTTCTGCACGAGCGTTGTCATTTTGTCATACATCAATTTCCTAGCCATTACTAGGTTCCACTATTTTAAACTATGCCATTTGTTTTGGGGTAAAGTTTCCTCACTCTACCTAATTCATATTTTAAGCATGCATATTCTCTTGATAATGTTTAACAACGATATTAGGCAAAGCATATTACAATTGCACATTTGAATTACATATAATAATTTCATCACAAGTTATACAAGAACATATTACAATTGGATAATAGAATCACATATAATGATTCACCCACAAGTCACATAACTCTTGGTTTACCTCCGATCATTTAATCAAGTATCAAGTCAATACTTTTCACTTTAATTCCGTAGGATATTTTCACAGCTTTACATCGGCTATCATTATGCCGCGATCGGACTTATGATCCAAAAGATAACAATTTCTAAACATATCACATAACATTATTTTCCTTCTTTTTCCACTAAATAAATAATCCCACATTATACCCCTAATTTTCACTTTTTATTGGGTAGAGGATTGTCATAGCTTTCCAACGGTACCAAGAACGTCTCGATCCGAGTTACGGATCAAAAGTTATGGATTTTTAAAGAAAACAGAATTATTTGAAAATTCCCAGGAGCGCCCGACGGTACAAATTTTCGCCTGGCGGTGCCCCTTCACCTCTACTTCGCCCGGCGAAGCAGCGACGTCAATCCCATATCCAAAACTCAAAAGTTACAGAAGCGTTTTATGCTGCGCCCCTTGGCCATCTCCCGGCGCAAGCCCGCATCGCCCGGAGCTCAAATCGCCGTCCGGCGGTACGCATCAGAAGCAGAATTTTCTGCTGCGTTTTCCATGGTTCACAAGGGTCCAAAACTCACCCTTTCCACACCAAGTCATTTCCAAAGATCAAAACAAGTATCATCAATTGATCACATGCATATTACGACTACACTATGCATTTTATATCGAATTTCATCCGTTAGATTTCATTGATTTATCCATTTAATCATTTTCTCTCAAATCTAACCTAAGTTCAAATCATGGATTTCTAGAACTTAGAGCTTCTAACTAGAACCCACCTGGAAATCGAAGAGGAGTTTGAAGAAGATGATGATGATGATCCATGAGCTTCTCTTCTTCATCTTTCTCCACTTTCTCTCTTCTTCTCTTCCTTTCTCTTCTTTCCTTTCTAACTTCTTCTTCTTCTTCTGCTAACAAATATATATATATATATATATATATATATATATATATATATATATATATATATATATATATATATAAACTTATTATATAATATAATCCAACAGGGTATAATATCTCCAATTGATATTTTGTCGCCTCACACCAATTGATCAATTATGAAAGTTACCATAAAATACTCTCTTGAACTAATAAATATCAATCTGTATTTTTAATAAAATAATTGATCTCTTCTGATATCCAATTGAGTACTTAGATAATACGGGGTATTACATTCCAAAACCACCAAAATGAAAACTTGCAATTCACAAACCGTTCCATCAACCTCCATTCTAACTCTTCAAACACATCACATACAACATATATAAACTTCTAAAGCACTATAAATATCATCAAATCATCTATTACCAGAAAGTCCATCTCCACATCACCATTATTGCATAACTTGCAGGAGCATTCTAATTTTTCATTCCAAGCATTTTCCATTCAATCTAAGCATCCAAACACTTAATAGAAGTGATTTAAATCATCAAAACACATATGTAACACCTCAATCTATAGGATCACATCTCACTTGCTCAAACTGCATGTTGATTCATGTAGAGAGTTCTAGAAGGTTTCAATCTAATTCAACCATTCCAACACATTCCTTGGAGGCCAAGGAAGCTTTTTGGATCATCACTTTGCTTCTGTAACAACTCCAAAATAGAATTTGATTTTCACTCTTAGAGGTAAGTTACTATATCCCTAACTCTATGATTCATGCATCATTCTTGATCTTATAAGTTACCAACTTCACTACTACGGAAAACCCATTTAACAATGGTTGTGAAAGATATAAAATCACACGGGCGCATGCGTTGTTATGTAGAGTGTTGTTGTATATATGATACTTACTATAACGGCCCCGAAATTGTTGTAATACTGGAAAGCGTGTGCTCTATCACAACGGCTTTTCCAAAGGACTGTTGTGATAAAATTAATGGTCCTAGGCTCGATTCCCAGCTGCGCCGTTTTGATATTTATTTTTTTCTGGACAGACGCGCGAGATATTATAACGGTTATGATGTATAACCGTTGTTATATATTATGCAGGATTAACAAATATCATCGTGCTTTTATATATAATCCCATTTTTTAACTTGTATTATTGTTCATCATATCACAGCAGAAAATACAACCCACATTTGTGATAAAGTTTTCATTCAAGTACTTTTAATAAGAAGGGTGTGCCATATAGAAAACAACAAAATGTTTCGCAAGTGCAAGTTACATATTTAATACACCTAAAACTCCTGAATATTGAAGAGAACAAAGACACTATTAAGTTTTAATTATCAAATCTAAATTCCCTAGCTGACATAAAGTTACTCCAACTATACGGTGCTACGTCATCATCATCTGAATCGACCGTAGCTATCCCCCTTCTCTTTCTTCTTGATCTCCTTATTCTCCTCCTGGTTCGTATTCCTTGCAAGGCGGCCGCCTGTTGGGTCTGTACATCTTGTTCGGGCTAGACTACTTGTTGGACCTCTACAGCCTCTACGACCTGGACAACTTCTTGGACCTCTACAACATCTTTAACCTGGACAGGTTGTTGAACATATACAGTTTGTTGGACCTGGACTGCATTGTTGGAACTCATTTTGATTATTCCTCTTCAATGATGTTGCTTGTTGTTTGCCTGGAAAATTTGAAACAACCGCTGATCTCCTAATTTCTATAAAAATTAGTTTACTTGCAGGACCGGTCAAACAAATCCTAGGACAATGTGCTTTTAATGATTTTGATAATTTGTACGAAAATAAAACCTTTTATTCATTGAATTCATCATCGTTTGTATAAACTAATGTATTTCGACTGAAAAGTAATGAAAACTTTTCTTTTTTGAAGGAAATGGCGAAAATGTAAATAAATTGCAAGAATGAAATTACAGAAATTGTAAAGGGAATTGCAAATGAATAACTTAAAACTTCATTAAAATGCAAGGAATAAAACTGGTGTTTTTCAAACGTACATTTTCTCAGTAACTACTCTTTTCTCTCACACGGTTACTTTGAGTATTCTTGAGTAACTTGTACAAATTTTGAACACACACAGAAATCTAATCACTATGACTCCCTATTTATATACAATCGAAATAACTGTCAATAACAACTATTTCTCCTAATGGTGACAAATGGAAATCTGCATGCATTTGTCAAGTAGATACATTCCACGCGTCCTATTTCAAAAACGAAACTCCCTCCTAAATTTAAATTTCAAAACATCCGTCGAACAAGGCCTTATCACCAATCTGTCGAAGCATTTCTAATACTTAGAAAAAATCTCCAAATAGATTCTTCCAATTAACATTTGTCTTCGATTGACTTTCTTCAGAAGCACACTCCTGTCGAAATATCCTGGCAGATCTTCAAACTTATTTTCTAAACAAAATCTAGGCGTCGAAATTAGCAGCCTACAAATTGCCCTCAAGAAAATGCATTTTCGAAAAAGGGAGAAAAGCATTTTTTGCCAACACAATTCGACGCCGTCAATAATTTGACATACGACTATTCATATGACTAGACATTTGTGACGTTAGAGTCATCATTGCACTTTTTCAAAAACGTCTCTTCAGCCCACGTTTTAAGATCTTTCATCATCACTACCCTAGTCCCTAGTAGATCATGGGTCAAAGAAATTTAACTGCCACTGTTTGAACCATTCACTCATAACTGCCACGTGTCCCACGATTTCTCCATTAAATGGAAAAAATTTCTGAATTTCAACTGCTTCAGTCCCTATTCCTCCTATAAATAAGTTGAAAAAATTTATTTTTCACTTTTCACGCTCCTTTTCTTTAGGGCAAGAACTCCCTTCAACGTATCTTCATCTTCTTCATTTTTCTCTGCATTTTCTTCTGCAATCAATCATGGCATCCTCCGCAGCTCCTCAAGTCACGAGTAAAGATTCCAAGAAATCTAAAAACTTACCACTTGTCCACAAGATTCTTGGTCCAAAGGTGGTGGGGAATCAACAATATATACCAGAGTCTCCGAATGAAGAGGAGAAAAGACGTATTTACCAGTCTCAGGTACTGATTCCTATTTTAATTTTTGGTAAATCTCATGCAATGTTAGGACCCTTACCTGATTTATCTCTAGATCCTATAAAAGTGAGAGAATTCTTTCCAGCTTACCACCGTTACAAACCCATAGCTAACGGAGTTAGGCCTATAATTGATAAGGAGAAAATCATAGATGAGAAATCCAAAGTAGATGGCCAAGGATCACCCTCTGAAGAAGCCATAAATCTAGGGTACATGAATAACTTTAGAATCTTTAGGTCTTGTCCTTTGTCGAAAGACCCATCTGATTACTTAGCTTGGCTAGAGAAAATAGAGGCAGTCAAAGCTGATACTTGGAAAACTATGAGCATTTTCGACCTTATCCAGCTGTCGAAAGTAGGACCTGGATATTTTTCGCCTATGCTCTTAGCTTCCCTTTACTTCTGGGATAGTACCTATAAAAATTTCCACCTTCCTTATGAAATGATCACCCCCACTCTTTTCGACGTAGCGGCCATAACTGGCCTTAGCCCACTAGGAGTGGATTATGACCCCAACCTTCTGTCTGATGACTCCATAGGCTTAGACACAAATAAGGCTACCTTCACAGCCTATATTGCCAATTACCATGACAAGGAGACTAAAGAAGTTTCTGATCAAGAGCATGTGGCCTTCTTAGCCCTCTGGCTGTCGAGATGTGCCTTTTGCTCCAAATCTCTTCAAGTGGCGAAACGTTATATTACCATGGCTAATCAGCTTCATGCTGGACATCAACTGTGTCTCAGTGAGATCATCCTGGCGAATCTATACGAATCTCTTGGCGAAGGGGTTACTTTTCTGAAGAATATTAAGGACAAAGAAAGTCTTCTGTTGTCAGGACCCTTTTGGCTCTTACAACTGTGGCTTAATGCCACATTCGAAGCCTCCCTATCCAACCAGAAAACTGTGGACGAAGCTGCTCTGAAGGACAGAAGAGTCAAAGGAACCAGACTAGCACAACTAACACCAAGTGAGGAAGGTCTGAGCCTTCAACAATCTTTTACTGGCTATGTTATGATGTTTACTAAATGTCATAACTTCACTTCCAATATGGCCCCTTTCGCCATTAGAAAAATTGGGCCTGAGTGGTTCACCAGGAAATTCCCACTAGAGTCGAAAGCTCAAGAAGATGAATTCCTTAATGTCTGGGAATCTTTTCTCACACCTAGACTATTGGCTTCCAGACTCAATCCCTCAAAGCTAAAGATCTCCCTTGTTAATTACCAACCCAATCTGGTCTCTCGACAGTTTGGTTTAATCCAAATAAAACCAAAACCCCTTTTCTCGAGGAAAGGCTCTTTGATTCACTACAACATGACCCACACCGAAGATGAGTGTTCTGAGCTGCTGGCGAAGTACTCCAACTTGGTCGAAATTCAACCAGTGCCCTTTAAACCCAACTTCCTCTGCACTCAAGAGTTCGACGAATGGTGGAGGGATTATTATAAGTCTCATTGTTTCGACGTGCCTTCTTTCACCATCCAACTGACCAGAGCTTTCTCCCTTGTGCATGATAAAATAAAGAAAGGTACTTCAAGACACATCAGAGAAATCCAAGCATTCCAGAAGTACTTTGAAACTGCCTACAGGCCCAACGAACTTAGTCGAACCATAAGCGAAGCAGCCGTTACTTTGAAAGAAAAATTTACCAGAAAACTGGGTGAGTTAAAACTACCTTCATACGTTCGACCAGATCAACGTTATGAGATAGCGTTTAACCTCTATCCCCCAAAATTTCCTCCCCTACCATTTGCTGAATTTGGTGTGGCCTTTAGCCCTCCATTTCCAGATTGGTTCACTTGTGGGGATTCCATGAAACCTCTTCACCAAGAATATCAAAAACGTGTTAAGCGAGTGGTTCCGACTAAGTACACCTTGGACAATTTCAAAGGCCACCTTCATATTGACATAGAACACGTTCGCGTGGAAACTCCTATATATGAATTTGTGGAATGGGGAGATACTCAACACCACTTCTTTTCATTTACACATATATGTATCTTTTGACTTGTGTTTAACTTTTTCTCTTTTTCTTAGCCATAAAAATTCCTACTAAGAAGTCAGCTACCGTCGAAGTGTCAACTGCAGACGACGTGGAAGACCCAAAAGACACTACCAAAAAACCTTTGGCGAGGGTATGATTTTGCCCCTCCTTTTTGATCAATATTTTTTATTATTATTTTCTGAAATACTAATGAAATCTCTTTTTGTTTTACAGGGAAGTCGGAGACCTCCTTCGACTCCAAAGAAAAGAAAGGAAAAAGAACCTGAAGTTCCTGTCATTGACTCTGGTGACGAATCCCCTGATCAAGTCAAACCTTCAAGAAAGAAGAAGAAATCGACAAAATCTCAGCAACAAAAACCCTCTGCTTTCAGAATATTGGACAAAACCCCCCTCAAAAATCATGTCGAGCAAGTTACCACCACTCCAGCAGAAAGTGAGAGTTCTAGTATCAAGACCGAAATTCCCAAGGTATGGTTTTTTTTATAATTCGGCATTTAAAGGCATTTTTCCTTATGATAAATTTGTTAACTTATTTATCTTCCAGGTTCTCGTCGATACTCATGGGCATCCTATTGTCCAAGTCCTTCCAAAAACTAGCAGCGATCCCACCTACAAGCCAACAAGCGCCTCCAAGCCTTACCCTAAAGATTCGACTAAAGAATTAGCCACTAAAGTGAATCAACCCACCGCTGTCTCTAAAAAACTTCAAGATGTAGTGGAAGAAGAGACTGGTCCTGAGGATGACATCTTAGTTGACATTGGTGGGGACAGTGTGATGCCCACTGCAGCACTCACAATAAAAGGTGGTCCTGAAGACAACTCCCCCATCAGTTTAAAAGATGCTGACGAAGAGAAAGATGGGGAGGTTGAAACTGATGACGAAGAGGAGGAAGAGAGAGAGGGAGAAAATCCCACAACTCCAAAGGCTTCTGAGGAAGAAGAAGGAAAGACCGACAAGACAAGCCCTGATGATCATCTCAAAACTACTTCAACCACCACTACTTCGACCCGTCTCTCTCATGAGGAACTTGAGAACTTGAAAGTGAAAAGACCATTAGAATATATAAAGGTCATGCTCAACACACGTTATAACTTTGCTGACACCACCACTAGCAGTTCGACTACTTCAGGGACCATTTCTGGCACAAAATCCATGGACGAAGTGATGACCCAGATCCGGCAGAAAATCCTCGACATTGATTTGTTTCAACTTCTAGAGAAAGATTCATCTGCTCAATTTGACCTAAAAAAGATCTTGAAGCAAGTCAATGTCCTGGAGGCTCCCCTTGAAGTGACTGATGTTGTTGTGGATCTGACCACTCTAATTGACCTTGTGGTGGCAGATTTTAACCGGCTTCGAGACTATTCAAAAAAACTTGAAAACAAGTCGGAAACAAAACTTGCTGAGTGGGATGCTGCCACAAGTTCTACCAACAAGGTAACTGAACTGGAAAAGGCCTCTGAACAAAATCAGAAGGAGGCTGCCAGCTGTGACGAAAACATCCTCAAATGGGAGAAACAAATTGCTGCCCTCCAAAACAAAATTTCTCAAGCTAAGAAACGCAAAGAAGAACTACAACAAGTCCATCAAGATAAGATAACTAAAGAGATCGAAGTTGGAGTGCATCACGTCGAAAGGGCTCAGAAGCTAGGTAAAGAGATTGAAGAGATTTCGACCAGCAAGGCTCTCTGTGAACGTGGTATTCAGATTCAAAGGTCCAATTTTGAAAATTTGAAGAAATCTTTTTCCTGTTTAAATTTGTAATGTTGCTTGGTCCTTTGAGGCGTTTTTCTTTTTGTAATGACACTTAAAGCCATTTGTTTGGCGAATTTCACCAATTTAGTTATTTCTTTTGCAAGCTTATTCAATTTCCATTTTAACTTCCTACAATATGGGCTTATATTTTTTCAAATATTTCCCATTTATTTTCAGTACTCTCTTATCTTTATCTAATTCTTCGACTTCATACGCACCATTGGAAAATACTTTTGTGATTTGAAAAGGTCCTTCCCACTTGGGGGACCATTTTCCCATAAGTCTATCTTTTCGATCCATGGGAAGAATCACTTTCCACACAAGGCCGTCAATCGAAAAGGCTTTACCTTTCACTTTTTTATTGTAGGATTTCTCCACTCTTTCCTTTTTCCTTTTCAATAAATCTAACGCATGTGACCTTTCTTCGTCTAAATCAACTAATTCATCTATCAACATATTCCAATATGAGTCTGATGGAATTTCATGATGCCTTTGGACTCTTGCTGACTGCATGTATATCTCGACCGGTAAGAATGCATCATGGCCATACGTTAGTCAAAAGGGTGTAGCACTTGTAGCTTCCTTAGGAGAGGTTCGACAAGCCCATAGAATTTGGTCCAAATTTTTGTGCCAATTCTTTGTCTTTCTTCCCACGTGCTTCTTTATCATACCAATTATAACTTTGTTTTCTGCTTCGACCTGTCCGTTGGCTTGAGCGTAATAAGGCGTTGATGTGAGAAGTTTGAACCCCATTTCCTTTGCGAATGCTTGCATATTTTTACCAGTGAAAACAGATCCTTGATCCGTCGTTATTGTTTCTGGGATGCCAAACCTGTAAATGATGTGTTTTCGAATGAATTTGATTACTTCTTCTTGATCCATATTCACTAAAGGTATGGCTTCGATCCATTTTGTAAAATAATCGATACCAACCAAAATAAACTTATGGCTTTTTGAAGATGCTGGTCAAATTTCTCCAATTAAATCCAAAGCCCAACCTCTAAAGGGCCAAGGCTTTATTATAGAATGTAACTCACTTGCAGGAATATGTGGTATCCCTGCATGCACCTGGCACTATTGGCATCCTTTCGCGAATTCGACGCAATCTTTTAACATAGTTGGCCAATACATTCCTTGTCGGAATAATAACCACTTCATCTTATGGCCTGCTTGATACGCACCGCATGCCCCGTTGTGTACATTCGACAAAGCTATGTATGCCTCAGATTCGCATAGGCATTTAAGTAATATCCCTTCCGGAGTTTTCTTAAATAATTCATTCCCCAAAATCACATAACTCAAAGCTTGATACCTGATTTCTCGTTCGACTGGCCCTGTTGGATTTAGTAGATATTCCGTTATGGGCTTCCTCCAGTCTCCAATCATTGAATTATCTATGTTAAAAATTTCAAAATTTTCTTCGTCAGCGTATCCTAGCATTATCGTTTCCAAATCTGATGGGGATAATCTGGCTGACACGACTCTTCCTCTAATTTTGATGGCTTTTTGCAACTTCTCCTTCAACACTTTATATCCAGAAGCAATTTGTGCTAAATCATTTGCCTCCTGATTTTCTATTCGAGGGATGTGTCGAATCATAACCATATCGAATCTTTTCAAGAGTCGATTAGCTATTACAAAGTACATGATTAAATTCTCTTTAACACACTTGTACTCCTTTGTTATTTGCTTTATGACTACGTCAGAGTCGCCCATTATTTCGACCCGAGTTGCCCCCAATTCCAACAAAATTTCAAGTCCTTCTATCAAAGCCTCATATTCTGCCTCATTATTTGAACAAAGGCCTTCAACTTTGTACTTAAATTTTGTTGGAATTTTGTTAGGAGAAATAATAAGCACTCCTATTCCAATTCCATTTTTATGACTAGAACCATCGAAGTATAACTTCCATGGTTCTATTTCAATGTAGTCCAAAGACTTTTCATTTATAGCGTGGTCGACTATGAAATCAACCACTACTTGTCCTTTGACAGCCTTTAAAGGTAAATATGTCAAAGAATACTCAGTTAATGCTAATGCCCACTTTCCAATTCGACTGTGCAAGATTGGTTTAGATAACATGTATTTTATAACATCGAAATGAGAAGAAACATAAACATCAACTGGTTTTATATAGTGCTTCAATTTTATACACGAAAAGTATAAACATAAACACAACTTTTCAATTACACTATATCTAGTTTCTGCATCATTCAAGACCCTACTGAGGTAGTAAATGGCTCTTTCGACACCATTCTCATTCTCTTGAGCCAACATGCTCCCTAATGTCTTGTCCGACGCGGATATGTACAGCCTCATACTCCTACTTCTACAAGGTGACATTAAAATTAGAGGATGCGTCAGGTATTACATGATCTTGTCGAAGGCATCCTGCTGCTCTTGCCCCCATTCGAAGTCTTCCTTCTTTAGTCGAAGTAGAGGGGAAAAGGCTTGCGTCTTCCCAATGAGGTTGGAGATTAACCTTCTCAGAAAGTTTATCTTTCCAAGTAGAGACTGCAATTCCTTGTTTGTAGATGGCGCTTTCGCCTCCATTATTACCTTGGCCTTGTTTTGATTAATTTCGATCCCTTTCTTGTGGACCACAAAGCCTAGGAAGTCTCCTGCCTGCACACAAAATGCACATTTGAGAGGATTCATCTTCAGACCTAACTTCCTCATCCGTTCAAAGGACTGTCGAATGTGGTCTATATGAATTTTTCCTGAAACAGACTTAATAACAATATCGTCAATATAAATCTGCATAAAAGCCTCAATGAAATCGTGAAAAATCGAATTCATCGCTCGATGGTATGTTGCCCCAACATTTTTTAAGCCAAAAGGCATTACCACCCATTCGTAGGTGCCTAAGGCTCCAGGGCATCGAAATGCCGTTTTAGGAACATCCTCCTCAGCAATAAAAATTTGGTTATAACCGGAGTACCCATCAAGCATACTAAGATACTCATGGTCTGCGGCAGAATCGACAAGCATTTCCGCCACTGGCATAGGATATTCATCCTTTGGGGTAGCAGAATTCAAATCTCAAAAATCAATACATACCCTCAATTTGCCATTTTCCTTTATTACAGGAACTATATTAGCAATCCATTCGACATACCTGGTCGGGCGGATGAACTTGCATCTAAGGAGTCCTTTGGTTTCTTCTTTAATCTTTGAGAGGATTTCTGGTGTGAATCTCCTTGGAGTTTGCTTAATAGGTTTCCTCCCAGGTTTTATTGGTAGCCTTAATTCGACCAAATTCCTATCCAATCCGGGCATTTCGTCGTAGTCCCTTGTGAAATAATCCTTGAATTCCTTTAACAACTGGACTATTTCGACCTTGAGTTGGGGGCTCACTTTTGCACTGATATAGGTTGGTCTTTTTTCTGCCCCCGACCCCAAGTCAACTTCTTCGAGTGGATCTTGTACTATCATCTTGATGTTCACTGCTAATGGATCCTTCTCAAAGCCTAATGGCTAATCGTCATAAACCGCGTCGAGCCTATGGTTTTGCAAATCTCCTAGATCTTTGTCAGGTGGATCCATATCAAAATCCTTTCCCAAACCCTATTGATCTGCTTCCATCTCGTTGTCTTCGACAACCATATACTTTACTTCGGCCTCTAAGGCCGCTTTGAGTTCATTCTCGGCTATATAAGTCGCGATCTTTTTGAGAACTAGTGACTCACTCATTGTCACTAAATACGCTGCCCTAGCCAGTTGGCTGGATGTGTGAGGTTCCAAAAATGTAGTCTTCTTCACCAACTACCTCTCTATCCCACTGAAACCCGTGGGTGGGATGCAGGTATAATGAGCAGAAAACGCTGTCAGTTGGCGTCATGTCGAAGGTTGCTGGACTACAAGGAGCTATGTGAGCCAGGTTCCTGTCGAAGCTTCGCCTATCAACCTGGTTTACTTCAGCCAGAAAGTAACTCTGATCAGCCTCTATATTTTCAACAATCCCGTCTGCGCGCAAATTATTATTCGTTGATGCATTGACGAAGGGACGAAACCTATGCCGTGTATCCATTCCCTGCCTAAGAGAAGGTTATAATTTGCTTTTGACGCAATTACCATAAACATCGTCGGCCTTGTGATGGTTCTGACAGTTAGATCTACTTGTATCACACCCATAATAGTTCCTATTTTCCCTTCATAATTTGACAACACCATGTTATGAGGTTTGGTGTCAGAATCATCTTTTCCAATTTTCTTAAGCATATAATGCGGCATCAAATTGACATCCGTTCCTCCATCGACCAAACTTTTATTAACCCCTATGTTACCCACTTTTCCTTTTATAAATAGGGGTTTCAAGTGATTCCTCATTGAGTCATCTGGCCTTTCGAAAAATGCGTTATGTTCTTCAACGCATCCATTATTCATGATATAATAGCAAACGGGCCTGTGTCTGGCCGTTTCGACCTCCATAGATTCCTCTTCCTCTTCGACTTCCATTATTTGATCATACTCCCTAGGGAGCACTGAGACGACGTTACACATTACGTCGAATGATGCCTCTGACTCTGAGTTAAAATCGTCTGTCATTTCATCATCCTTGGTCACTTCCTCCTTTGACAACACTTGTATTGGAGCAACAAGTGGCTTTTCGACCTTCAACTCTTCCTTCTGCGTCGAAGTTTGAACATTGTTGCTGGTTTCTGGCTTGGCTTTTCCTGCAGCCTCCTTCTCAGCCTTCTTTCGACGTTGGTACCTCCTCCACTGTGACTTCGTCATAGGATTATTGCCCTTATAATTTTCATAAGGGTAAGTCACCTTCTTAGACTTTTGGAATTCTTTTCTGTATGATATGGAATATCCCCACTGTACTTCGAAATCCTTCCATTTCCCTTGTCCTTGGGCTTGTCGGATTGGATTGACCCACCTGTCGTCTGGAGCTTTATTTGTAGGTTTGAATGTGTTAGGGTATCTTCCCCCTAACCTCCCCCTGCTTTGGTCCCCTCTTCTGGGGTCGAATCTTTCTCCAGAAGACCTCCAATTTCCCTTTCTTTTTGCTCTCTCCACTCCCTCTAAGTTTTGTGCTGCCTTTTTGTCGAAGACGACACTACAACGAGGGCAAAGCATTACCTCAGATCTTTTCCTCTGGTATCTACGTATAAAATCTGCCTAATTTTCTTCCTCCTTGGTATACGCCAGTTTATGGTACTCCTCACGCCGACGCTCTTCGTCGACTTGCATCGACATATTCTGAGCCACTTCGACCATGTTTACATTGGCAGGTGTCTCTATGTTCATGCTCAATTTATTCAACTTCAAACTGAGGCCTTCATTGAACTCGTATTCCTTCTTCATCCGGGTGAAGTCCTCAGAGATCTTCTTCGTTAGCACCTTTGGGAGCAGACTCCTGGTAACCTGTGGGCTGGCGAATCCGACAGCTTTGTTCTTTGGATCCTCCATGGTACTTCGGAGAATACCAACAACAGCTTGTTTGTAAGAACCTTCAGTAGTTCCTTTGTTAATTTGGCCGAAACCTTCAGTAGTCTCATCGTTGTCTCTAGTGAAACCTTCAGTAGTTTTATTGTTGATTTGGACGAAACCGTCAGTAGCTTCGTTATTGACGCCAGTAGTGGCCTCAGTAATGTAGTTCTCAATGATCTTTCCGTCAAGGTCTTCAGTAACCTTAACCATCATGGCCTGGTTCTCGAAATCAGAGGTGACTTCGACCATATCACATTTGTTGGCGGGATCTTCAGCAACCTCCACCATATTCACGTTGTTGTCGAAGCCATCAGTAGCCTCGTTCATGTTTACATTGTCGTCGAAGTCTTCAGCAACCTCGACCATGTTTATTGTGGATGGCTCAGCATAGTGGGCCTCTGCTACTTGCAAAGAGTTTGAATCCGCTTTCACCTGGGACTTCGACTTGTCGCCGAATTTGAGCCTTCCATCTCTGATTGCATTCTGCACTAGATCCCTGAAAAGGAAACATTGAGACGTTTTATGACCCAAAAAATTATGGTACTTGCAAAAACCTCTCTTTTTCTGTTGTTATAAAGGAGGCACTTTAGTACCAGGAGGCACTATCATTTGGCCATCCTTGACTAAAAAATCAAATATCTCGTCACACTTTGTGACGTCGAACGTATAAGTTCTTTTGGGGAACTTGTCGTTCTTTTCCGATTCGACTGGGTTTTTCCCATTCGACGGAGCTAAGACTCTGCATGCATATGGTGGCCCCTGTTTTAATTCTGCCAAATCAACCTCTTGTTCGTCAAAATTTGATGATCCATCTTCGTCATCATCCTCACAAACTCCGACATATGCTACCCTTTCTTTTTTATTTTTATTAGCCCTAGCTTTTTCGGCTTTTAGTCGTTCGACTTGTCTAACCCTATCAGCCAATTGGGACATGTCTCTTAAGTACTGGGTATCTAATTTCTTTCTAATCAAATAGTCGAGGTCACCAGTGGCCATTTCGACTAACTCGTATTCAGGCACTTGTGTGAAACACCTTGCCTTGAGTAGCCTAAACCTATTCAAGTAATCATCAATTGGCTCTGAGAACTTTCTCTTGACGCTAGCCAATTCTTTCAAACTTATCTTTGTTTGTCCCTTGTAAAATTGTTCGTGGAATAATCTCTCCAACTGGGTCCACGTATGTATCGAATTCGCAGGCAATGTGGTAAACCAAGTAAAAGCATTTTTCGTTAGGGAACTAGGGAAATATTTTATTTTCAAATTCTCGTTGTACGCTATTTCGCCTGCTTTTATTAAATACTGTGCCACATGTTCGACTGTCAATTCACTAGTATCCCCTGAAAATTTTGTAAACTTGGACACTTTCCATCTATGTGGCAACTCTTGCTGCAAAATATATTCTGATAGGGGGGAAGTATAACCGAGCCTTTACAAACCTACATTCATCTCATTTCGCGCCATAATCCTTTCGACCATGGCAGCCAAATAATTTTCAGCTGGCATATCATTACAACGCATTTGTTGTATAATATTATCAGCATTCTGGTTTCGGTTTACTAACAATACCCTTGGTTCTTGTTGAACAGGGATTTCGACCGCTGGTGGTTCAACTACCCCTCCTTGGTTCAAAACTTCCACCTGAGGGGTATTTGGTTGTCTTTGATTTATGGTAGGTTCTTCTTCGACGGCTACACTTGGGTTCTGAACTATCTGTTCCCTTGGGGGAAGTTGGGGGACACCAAAGAAATCGGCAATGCGTGTCATTTATGCAGTCAATTGATGATTTGTTTGTGTCGTGTTTTGGATCAGAGGGTTAAATATAACCCCCATTTGTTGGGCTAGCATATGGACCATATCGTGATTGCTCTCGTCCATTTGTTGCCTAATTACTTTTGCAGAATTATTGGTAATATTTGGCATATAAGTTTGATACCCCGTTCCTAAAGGCTGGCCAATTCTACCCATCTGGTTTATACCAAAACCAAACCCTTGCAAAGACGAAGTTACGTTCATCGTTGGATCTATAAATGCTGATGGCGCATTATGTAAACTTGCCATTACTGATGTTGGTATTCCATACGGTTGTTCTCGATTTAGAGGCATAGAAAAACCAAATATAAAGGGCCTGTACATATTCCCTGAAGGGGGAGGTGTCATTTGAGGCATTTGGGGTCCTAGAGTTGAAAAACTAGGCACACTCTGGGGAATTGAATGCGCAGGTGTCGAACCTGCTGTTGATGGTATAGCCTCTGATACTGATATTGAGGCCGTATTGCCCCCAGTCCAAAGATTAGGGGGTGGCGCTCCATCATTTGTGGAATTCAGATTGTTTGGTGGGTTTGGATTCGCCATTCTCCTTACTTGTCTTCTTCTAGGTCTTTCTTCGTTATTTATGGCTATCTTACCACTCCTTAGTCTCATGCAACGAAGCAAAAAAAGTTTCGTACGAGTAAAATGTAAAATAAAGTTTTAAATTGTCAATAGCTCAAGGTCCCACTGGGCGTGCCAATTTGTTTGCCTGGAAAATTTGCAAACAACCGCTGATCTCGTAATTTCTATAAAAATTAGTTTACTTGCAGGACCGATCAAACAAATCCTAGGACAATGTGCTTTTAATGATTTTGACAATTTGTATGAAAATAAAACCTTTTATTCATTGAATTCATCATCGTTTGTATAAACTAATGTATTTCGACTGAAAAGTAATGAAAACTTTGCTTTTTTGAAAGAAATGGCGAAAATGTAAATAAATTGCAAGAATGAAATTACAGAAATTGTAAAGGGAATTGAAAATGAATAACTTAAAACTTCATTAAAATGCAAGGAATAAAACTGGTGTTTTTCAAACGTACATTTTCTCAGTAACTACTTTTTTCTCTCACACGGTTACTTTGGGTATTCTTGAGTAACTTGTACAAATTTTGAACACACACGGGAATCTAATCACTATGACTCCCTATTTATATACAATCGAAATAACTGTCAATAACAGCTATTTCTCCTAATGGTGACAAATGGAAATCCGCATGCATTTGTCAAGTAGATACATTTCACGCGTCCTATTTCAAAAACGAAACTCCCTCCTAAATTTAAATTTCAAAACATCCGTCGAACAAGGCCTTATCACTAATCTGTCAAAGCATTTCTAATACTTAGAAAAAATCTCCAAATAGATTCTTCCAATTAACATTTGTCTTCGACTGACTTTCTTCAGAAGCACACTCTTGTCGAAATATCCTGGCAGATCTTCAAACTTATTTTCTGAACAAAATCCAGGCGTCAAAATTAGCAGCCGACACTTGTGTGATGGTAAGAAGAGGAATAATGTATTTATAATGATTTCTATGATTGTTCATCTTCTCTCTACATTGAAAATCTAATCGTTTTAGTTGAAAGTCATTATTATTTCTTTAATTCAAAAATCATTGCTGATTATTGAATAGTGATGGTCAAGTTACTTATTCATTTTTTATTATATTATTATTTAAGATGGGGCATTGGAAATCAAAACGTTAAATAAACTAACATAGGCCCTAATGCTATTTACGTAAGAAGTGGTAATGCATGTTTAAGGAATAATGGGCCCCAAGATGCCACACTATGATGTTGTTGTAAACTATTATAGGCATTTCCTATAAATTTTCGTTATGTATAAAACATTACTAAAATAATCTGTCACAAAACATTAAATAATGATGATATAAAAAAATTTATTGATGATGCATGGTTACGATGACAAAATTTAGATTAGAAGTTTTAGTACACAAATATCAAACTGGACCAGATTATGAATAAATTAAGTTTGAAGTAAAAGAAAATAGAACTGACATGCTTATTTCCCGGACTGCTACCCAAAAAAGACGCATGGTCTGCTTTGATGTCATTGTTCCATTCAATCCCTGAATAGCTTCCTCGCCATTTTTTCTATTACATAAACAACTGAAGGCATTAAAACATAGCGTAAATGGCAAGCGAGGCGTAAATAACACATTACTGATGATATTGGCAATACAACAAGTGTTACCTAACACTAACTTGAACATCATGGCTACCAAATTTCTTGCACAACTTTGCAGAACCCTATTCTATTTACCTCTAACTTCCACAAGAGAAATCAAAATTCTATCTAAGATAACCAACAAATGTCATATCATAGCCAATGAAATCAGATTACCATGGTATGTATTACAAATTGGTAACTTATACCAAAGTATAACCCAGCAGACAATCATAACCTAAAGCATATGAAACATGTACTCTAATAATGACTTGAGCATATACAACATAAAAAAAGAAAAAAAGAATAAAGATGTTGAAAAATACTGTACTTCGAAGCTGAGAATCTTATGTACGTATGGAATGAAGATGATGAAGAGTACCGTACTTCGAAGCTGAGGAATCAAATGAAGGAAGAGGGTGAATATTTGAGCATATACAACGTAAACCAAGATAAAAGGAATAAAGATGTTGAAGAGTACCGTACTGAGAAAGATGAAGATTTGAGCCCAAAATGAATGGATACGAAGAAAGTAAAGATTATGATACCGATGCCGTCTCTGCCTCGCTTGTTCGCCTAGGGTGTCTTATGAAAGAAATACAGAATAAGTTTTGTTTTAATTAATCAGCAAACCATTTAATCTCGGTTGTGTAACGCAACCGTAGTGGAAATGTAAGTCCTTTAATAACGGTTGCTTTTCTTCACCGTTGTAAAATCATTTACAATTTATTTTTTAAATAATGGACTTAAGTGACACAAGCTTATAACAACGGTTGTTTAAACTCACCGTTGTAAAATCATTTACATTTTATTTTTTAAATAAAGGACTTAAGTGACACACGCTTAATGTACTCTAAAAAATGGAAAAAATGAAGTTGTTGGGAATCGAAGGTTGCTACAAATCATTTATTACTACGATTTTTATATACAACCGTCATTAAATCACTGTTTATAAATCTAGCTACTCACTGGGCGCGAAAATTTTAATATATTACAACAGTGTATATGAATCCGTTGTAAACCTGGTGTTGTTGTTTGCGCATTTTGTAGTAGTGCTTGTTTGTGCATGATTTCTTGTAATGTGTTAAATATTAATGAAATCAAATTATACCATTAAATTCCTGATAAAAATCTAAACAACTTTGATGTTTACTTTGTTGGATTTCATTTTGAAATGAAGAAGTTAGCAAATTTTGAAAATTTGAAGATGATGATGAACTCGTGAAGAAGATGATAACGGTCATGACGCCATCTTCATATTTTTTAAAACTTGTTTTAATATATTATTTTTGTATTTCATCATATATAATGAATTGGCACCACGCCCTAGTGGAAACACTAGTATTTGTGTATTGTGTGTGAGCATAGGGTTTGGGGTTTAAATTCCCCTCACCCCAGACCTTTTGCATTTTATTTTTTTTAACCATTTTCAACTGAAAACTTACTATATTATTTACCACGCGCGTTATATGTCACAATCAAATCACATGGCCCATTGGTTAAATTTTGGGCCTGCAACCACAAGGGCGTGGGTTCAAGCCATGTAGGTGACATTCCTATTTTTTTTAACACTAATTTTCTTCATGTTTTTTCTCCATTTTCTCTCAATTATTTCTATATGAAAAATTAATTATTTTTGAATTTTTTTTGCACACTTATCATTTATCCCTCCTATTTTGAGAATATGTCAAAAAATACCAAAAATAATATTTATTCTATGTATTTTTGTGTGGTTGAAAACATGTATTTTTATGTGTTTTAAAAAATGTTTTAATGATGTTCTTTAGATTTTTTTTTCTTTGATCTAATTGAACATAGGTGTTTATATGACTATAGTGTGCTTTGATTAAGTCTTGTTAATAACTTACACCATGATTAGTTGCCTTTTTCTTTGAATTTTTTTTGTTAAAGTGGTTTGTTTAAGTAATACCGTTAGGGTTTAATCTTGACTAATCTTTCTAAACAACTTGAGGCATAACTAGGGTTTCCACTTGAGTTTGGTCCCTTTAACTTTTGTTTCAACCATGTAAAATATCTTGTTCATATGTTTACTTTGATTAACATTGTTGACATAATCAAATATTTTCTTCATAAAGCTCTCTTTAGGGTTTTGCTTTTAACTTACCATGTTCATCTAATCCATGATTCATGTACCTATTTAAACTTGTTTGTGATGTTTTCAAATTGATTAAATATTTGCTCACATGTTCAAGTATTTCCTTCATAAACTTCCACATTGTCAAGCATGTCCATTATCTTATGTCTTGCATGTTATACACATGTCTTGATACCATTCTTAATCATACTTGATGTTTTACTTGTTCATACTTGCTAAGCTTTATCTGTTAAGTTTCTCTTAACATTAGTATTTAGGTTCATCATAACCTTCCCCTTTGTTTAGACTTAGTTCAAACATTAGGATTCCCCTAAAAAAAATTCAACTTCAATCAAACCCTAGCCATCTTTGGCTTCAAACTTAAAACTTTTCCCCAAGAGATTAGACATGAGTCATATCTATAGAAGAGATATCTCTTATATCCCCACAATATAAATCAAACTTTTGAAACTTTCTCTCTCATTTAGGTGATGTAAGTGGCCCACTTTTTAATTCTATATCCAAGTTGATGTCCCTATCTTATTATGAAGTAGAGATACTCTTTCATTTAAGTGATGTAAGTGGCATACTTGTTGATTCTATATCCAAATTGTGGTTCTTCTCTTATTATGCAAAGATCTCTTATTTTTCTATGTTTGTGGTGGCATAGTTGAGTAATCCCTCTTAAGATGACAACTTGTCTCTTCTCCTAAAAACCCAGCAAACATTGCTTTTATCCGTAGTTCCCTGAACTACAAATGCTCTGACTTCCTCTACGGATATCTAGGCATAGGATTGCTCGATCCTATCAAGCACACCTTTTTATTTTCGCCCCCCCCCCCCTTTATTCATATACATTACAAAAACCAACAAAAACATTTCTCACTCCCATTACTCACTCAAAAACAGTCAACTCTCCCAATCAATAGCAAATAACTTAAAAACAATAACATAAACATTTTAAGAGGTTCCTATAGGATACTATAGATATTTAGGGTGCTAGTACCTTCCCTTTGTATAACCAACCCCCAAACTTCAGATCTCATTGCATTGTTTCACATTGCATGCTTATGAGTTATTCTTTCTTTACCTCTTCCCTTTGGATAAACTAAAGTTCGGTGCCGATGTTTTTTTGATTTGCGAGTCAAGTTAATCCAATAGCTTGGTATCCAATTCATATACCCGAAACACCATCCACACTTGCCTTCCATGCTTTTGCTTCCAGTTTTTTGCTTAGACAAATACCTACACAATGAGTTGGAGTTAGATGAAAATTGCATCATTCAACTATTATCCTAGCATAACCAGTATTTACACTAAAGATGGGGGGTTTTCATACTCTTAACTTGTGAAACAAGTTAATAATTTCAATAATTTCCAAGTGTCATGCACCATATTTTGCCACTTATCAACTCTCCCCAACTTAAAACTTGGTTTGTCTTCAAGAAAAAGTCTTAATAAGCCAATGGAAAAACAAGAGTATATTCACCAAGTTTGTAATGATCAACCATTTTGAGAAAAACATACAAAATGGATGGTTCAATTATAGAAAGCAAATGCAAGTTGTTATGTTGATTACCTTACTAGAATCAAACCATGACCACGAAACAAGTTTTCACACAAAATTCATGTCAAGCATTCCAAGGAAGTACACATGCCCAACCTTGAATCACACCTAACACGCTTCTTTGTAAATGAATAAAGAAATGAAAATGGTGTGGGATTTGAACTCATGTCCACAAATTTGCTAACATCTTGATCAAGTTATACATTCATCTAGGAACACCATTATGAAAACACAAAAACAAAGATCACTAAGGTCTTTCAAGGGTTGTAATGGGGTTGGGGTACTAAGTAAAGGTCATATCTATGGTTAATGATTCAAAGTATCCAAGGTTGTAAGAGCATTCAAAGATTTTTAGCTTCTAATCGATACTTTTCTAACCATCTTTCCTCTTTTGATTACACATTTGATGAAACAATTTTGATCACGAAAAAATTTCTTGACATATCTTTTCTTTTTCTTCCAAGCTTATTTTCTCTTTTCTTTTTCACTTATCACATGTTCATCTTTTTTTTCTTTTCACTACTTTCCACGATGCTTGATTTTGAAGTAACCTCTTTTTCATAACTTGAACAATTCTTACAATCTCACTTGAATTCTTCCCTATCCTAAGCCAAGGGGAAAAATTCAATGATGGTTTCGGGTCTAATTGCACATAAGAAAAATTTAAAATCCATTCATGAATCAATTATGAACTGAGTGTTTCAATGAATCAAGAAAGTTCACTAAGTGTTTGCCTTACTTAGTGAAACTATACAGTTTATAATTGATGAGATTCTGTCCATTAGGCTCAAAAGGGGTTATCGAATACTCGCTTGCTTACAAGTTAGGTTACTTTAGGAAAGTGGTGGTGCTCGAGTTCAAAAAATCTGCCTTGATCATTTTTATGCTTTCATATCATTCGCAAATGGTTGTAAGATTAAACATAAAACGGCCGAGTTAAAACAACAATTATGGTCTCCTGTGCATATCGTGAATAATGGAAAGCTACCTCACATTTAAGTTTAGTTCTAAAGTGATTCAAGCACGATACATGTTATTACAAAAGAATGCATGAACTAAATTTGTGTAAGATACAAGTTTCACAATCATGATATGCTCTAGAAAGCAATAAACATGTAAATTGGCTTGTGGAATTCATCCAAGTTCTTATCGTTACACTTAAGTACATAAAGAAATTTATTTTCATTTAAAGACATAACTAAAAAGTTTTTCGTTTTAAAATCTATTTCGAATTTTTTCTTTTTGTCTTTGGTCCAAATAAATTCAGGTTTACACAGGATATTCTCCAAACTTTTGAATTAGATATTCTCCAAACTGAACCGATGTTTTACACAGGCTGGCCACAAACCGAATCAAGATTTTTATTGGACTGATCTCGAACCTACTGAGCTTTTACACATGCTGAGATTTTACACTAGGTTGATCTCGAACTGATAGAGCTTTTAACTGGTATGAGCTCAAGAACCTTTGTGAATATTTTTCTATTGTTGATATCAAGTACCCAAAAAAGAGTTTTTCTTCAATGGTGGAGCTCACAAACCAAACGGAGACTAAGACTAATACCCCAAATATAAATAAGAGCTTTTTAAGTGGTTTATCTCCCAAGAAAAACAATCACTTCCTACGGAAGAATTATTTACTCAAAAGAAAAATATACTCTTGGTAAATTTACAATAATTCCTTCACCCAGGACAATATCCTCATTGAGACTCAAGAACACTCTCAAAGCAATATGGCTAAAATATGTGAGAAAAAGAAGAACGCTTTTGAGAGGTGATGAGAAAAATAAAATGTGAGTCTTTTCATGTTTTTGGATGATTTGAAATGATAAATAAGCTTTCTATTAATAGGAAAAGAAATGGTGTAAATATGGAAATCATCCATGGACCAGTGAAATGACATAATCGATTAGAAAGTGCCAATAATCGATTATGGCCACCCATAATGGAAGGTTTATAAATAGAATCATTACCACTATTTAAGAAACTGTCATAATCGATTATAGACGTGATTAGGCATCATCTAATTGATAAGGTATACAATCTAATTGATTAGACAATAGCAAAAAGTCTCCTAATTATTAGACACTTACCAAGTCAACTGGCTATACTCCAAAAACATTTTATGGTGATTTTATAAAAGTGAGGTTTCTCAAATATTTGTGTGTGTGTGTGTGTGTGTGTGTGTGTGTGTGTGTGTGTGTGTTTAATTCAGCCATAATACTTTCAAAAATTCCTTTGTGCATTTATAAGACATTGATCCCTCAACTTGACACGATCTGGAGATCTTTCACATTTAGTCAATTTCACACTCTAAAGCTTCAAATATTCTTGTTGACGCTTTAGATATTACCAAGTTAATTACCATCATTTAAGAGTTGAAGGTTTAAACTAGCTATGATCATAAACATATGTCTAGCTTGGTTCTGGAGGATATATTTATCAATCATCTTATGCATCTTTGATTACTTGAGCTATCTTCAACATTTGCTTAGCTTTAAGAGTTGTCATCATTAAAACGAAGCATCAAATCCATGTCATCATTAAAACATGAGCAACTAATGATTGACTTGCAGTTAGCTATCGATAGACATCATGATCTTGGATCAGTTCTTGACTATACCTGCAAGCACATAGATCCACGGAGATGCCCTCATTTTTCTTGGGGCGTCAGGAAGTTTCTCTCAAGGGAATCCAACTCTTAAGATTTGTTCCATACGATGCATATGCCTCTTCATGAGGATCCAATGTATCTTATCGCCTCGAGGGGTGACACAAATTCCGTCATGAGGATCCAACATGTAATTGCCTCGAGGGGTGACAAGGATTCCTTCATGAGAATCCAACATGTAATCTCCTTGAGGGGTGGTATGGATTCCTGCATAAGGATTCGTCGTGTAATTCCCTCATGGGGAGATAAAGATTCCTTCACAAGGATCCAACATGTAATCTCCTTTAAGGGTGGCAAGGATTCCTTTATGAGGATCTAACAGTTAATCTCCTTGAGAGAGAGGAAATGATTCTTTCATATCCAACATATAATTGCCTCGACGGGTAAAAAGGATTCCTTTGTAAGAATCCAACATGTAATTTCCTCGAGGGGCTGCAAGAAGTCCTTCTGAGGATCCATCATGTAATCTCTACAAGGGGTGGCAAGAATTCCTTCACGAGGATCCATCTTATAGTTATCTCAAGTGGTGACTATCACTCCTTCATGAGGATCCAACATGTAATCACCTTGAGGGGCGATAATAATTCCTTTATGAGGATCTAGCATGTAATCAAATCAAGGGGCGGTAAGGATTCCTTCATGAGGATCCAACATGTAATTGCCTTGAGGGGGAAACAATGATTCCTTTATGAGGATCCATCATTTAATCACCTCAAAGGGCGACAAGGATTCCTTCATGAGGATCTAGCATGTAGTTTCCTCTTGTTGCGGCAAGGAGTCCTTCGTGAGGATCCAACATGTTTTATTGCCTTAAAAGAGGTCCCAATAACATCCTATCGTTCTCTAGTAACCTGCATTAAATAAGCAATAATCCAAAAACTTATACCAATAAAAGGAGAGTCTCATTAAAAATCATGTACCACTTTAATATCTCATGAAAAGACTACCCTCGGGAAAATGTCGTTATCTTTACAATCATCCTAGAGTATGACTCTCCTAACTAAATTAAACATCAAGAAATTTGAAATAAATAAGTCCCATCTCCTTAGAAAATGTCTCTGGGCAGAAGATCTTCTTCCACATTCTTTGCATTTTTTTTCTCGTCTATGGGATCTTCTTCTAACTTCTTTTCATCTGCCTTTATGCCCACGATGTTCAAGTTCGTTGTTCTGACCTACTTCAACTTTAAGCTTACTATATAGCATTTTGTGGAAATATCCTGGTCCTCTTAGATGACATGACTCACCCATCGGGGAATAGTTACTTCATACATAGATACAAGGTGGAAAAGGTGGACCCCAACTAGTTAAAGGTAGACTGCCATATGATCCTGTTATATGATGAGGGCGCATCAATGGGTAGATATCTTACCTTGACCTGTCTAGCATTTTCTTCTTCCCCAAAAATAGGCAATAGCATTATGTAACCATTCACATGTATTAGCTCACCCGAGAACCCTACCAATGATCCATAAAAGAGTTTAAGGTTATCTAAATCCATGCGAAGCCTCTCAAATGTATCCTAGTATAGGATGTCCGCAGAGCTCCCCTGGTCAATCAGGACTCTTTTCATTTCCCAATTGTCACATCAAGCAGAGATAACCATGGGGCCTTTGTTGTGCGGGTGAATGTGGGTTATCCTCCTCGTAGAAGGTAGTCTTGTCCTCTAGAATTGCTAACTCTCCTCCTTTAAAGTCAACCGGTAAACCATCAATGACTAGGATCTATAAGGCATATCTCTTTCGGGCAGAACTAGTCTCTCCACCTTTAGTGAATCCTCCTACGATGGTGTTGAGTGTGTGGTAGATAGTCATGTTACTTTGATCTCTTCTTGGCTCATTTCCTTTATATATCAGGGGCTCCCAAGGTTGTCCCGCCCCTAGGAGGTAGATCCCATAATGCTCCACCAATGCTACGCTTTACATACTTCTTTAAGTGTCCCTCCTGATTCAGGCATTCTATCTCTTTCCTGAGTTGTAGGCAGTCCTTAGTATGGTCTCCTTTGACCTTGTGAAATTTATAACAACTTCTAGGCTTGGGCCCCATGATGTTAATCTTTAGGGTTGGTGGTAGAAGGATGTTATGCATGTGAAGAACCTGCCGCCATATATGCTATTGGCGAGTGTTCAGGGGATTAAAGCTCTCCACGAGATTTTTGCTTTGCTTCAATGTTGTCCTGTCCCTCACGGCGGTGTGTGGGGAATGTGTTCTTTTGAATCATGTGTCTTCATTACTCTCCCGCCCAAAATGTAGCATTTTGGTCACATAATTACATGTCGTTGTCCTCTAGGAGAGAGATTTGTTGAAGTGTCTCACCCTAATCCCGATCTAAAATTCTTATATGAACATTTTCTGATTTGGATGGATTACCTTAATTGTTGCTTCAAGCGGACGATGTACTCCCTCAACGACTCAAAGGGACCTTGGCGAATGTTGAATAGATTGGTGGTGGTCATCTTCGTATGCCTACTTACGGCAAATTGGTGGAATAACTTCCTTACTAGATCTTAATACCATATGATGAAGAGTTGGGGGAGGCCCCTGAACCATATCAGTGTTGCGTCTCTAAAGGTTCCAGATAGGAGCTTATACTTCAAGGAGTTAGGTACCCCAATGACGTCCATTTGAGTGTGGATGGAGGTTACATGTTCGTATGAGTCATTGCATCCGTAAAACTTAGCTATTGATGGCGGCTTAAAGTTCTTTGGGACAAAAGCCTCCAAATCTCATCTGATAGAGGCTGAGGATCCAATATCTCCAGTCCATACACCATGTATGTCTTCTTTTGGTGCTGTTTAATATGAAGGACGTTATCCTCCAAGGTTTGGTTTTGGCAAAAAAATCATCCATATAAGTGCATATATATATATATATATATATATATATATATATATATATATATATATATATATATATATATATATATATATGTGTGTGTGTGTGTGTGTGTGTGTGTGTGTGTGTGTGTGTGTGTTAGAAATATGTTGTACATTTTATTATATTGAGAACTATTATAAGTGAGGTATAAATAGAATATAATAGAAGAAGGGTGTATACTAATTGGCTAATAAATAGAGAAATAATTGACTATAAATGCTGCCACCTAAATAAGAAAATAACAATAATAGATAATAAATCTATTTACACCACTATTTTGTAACAGTTGGACAAATCATAATCAAATGATTGTGATTTGATATGTGTTAATCTTCAACACTCCCCATCAATCTGGGTGGTTGATGTCTATTATACCTAGATTGGATTTGATATTTTCATAAGCATTCCTTGGAAGAGCCTTGGTTAAGATATCTGCAGTTTGCTTGCATGATGGGATATGATCAATACTTATAATCTCATAATCAATTTTTTCTTTAATAAAATGTCGGTCAAGTTCCACATGCTTAGTTCTATCATGTTGGACAGGGTTATTTGCAATACTTATAGCAGCTTTTTTATCATATAGTAACCTCACAGTATGGTTCACATTAATTTTGATTTCATCTAACATCCTCTTAATCCAAATTCCTTCACAAATTTCTATGGCCATAGCTCTAAATTCTGCTTTTGCACTACTCCTCGCCACTACAGATTATTTCTTGCTTCTCCAAGTTACTAGGTTCCCTCACACAAATGAATAATATCCTATAGTCGATTTTCTGTCTGTGGAGCATCCTGCTCAATCTGAATCTGTATAGACTTCAATGGCTCTGTTTGAATTCCTCTTGAAATGGAGGCCTCGACCTAGTGTGCCTTTGAGGTATTGAAGGATTCTATTCACCATTTTCATGTTAGACTCGGTTGGATTTGACATGTAGCGACTAGCCATGCTTACAACAAACCCAATGTCGGGTCTAGTGTGAGTTAGGTAGATTAGTTTTCCAGCTAAACTTTGATATCTATCTCTGTCAGCTGGTGGACTTTCATATTCTCTTCCTTTTATTGGTTCTACGGGTTTATTAGCTGCCTTGCACCCAAGCATTCCAGTTTCTTGAAGTAAGTCGAGGGTGTATTTCCTATGTTATACATATATACCATTCTTTGTTCAAGCAACTTCCATCCCTAAAAAATACTTAAGTTGTTCCAAGTCCTTGACTTCAAATTCCTTTTCCAAGAGTCCCTTTAAATGATCACTTTGATCATAATCATTTTCTGTAATAATTGATATCATCAACATAAACAATGAACAAAGCTACCTTTCCTTCCATGGAGTGTTTAAAAAACATAGTGTGATCTGATTGGCATTGGTTGAACCCATCTTTCTTGACAACTCGAGTTAATCTATCAAACCACGCTCTTGGAGACTTCTTAAGGCCATAAAGGGATTTTCGGAGCCTACAAACCATATTTGTGGTGCTGGATGATTCAAGTCCTTGAGGAATCTGTATATAAACTTTCTCTTCTAGGTCACCATTTAGGAAGGAATTCTTAATGTCTAGTTGATGGAGTGACCAATCTAAATTTGAAGCCAAAGAGATTATAACTTTGACTGAATTTAGTTTGGCCACTGGTACAAAAGTCTCTTCATAGTCTACTCCATATGATTGAGTAAATCCCTTTGCTACAAGCCGAGATTTGTACTGTTTTATACTCCCATCTACATTATATTTCATGGAGAATATCCATTTGCATCCTACCGTCATCTTCCCTGCAGGTAGGGTTGTGATCTCCCAAGTGTCATTCTTAACTAAGTCCTGAACCTCTTCAGTTACGACTACTACCCATTCAGAATTTTGGAGTGCCTCATGAATGTTGCTTGGAATATGTGTATTGTCAAAAGCTGCTACAAAAGTCTTGTAACTTTGTGACAATTTTCCATAAGATACAAATCTTCGATGGGATGCTTAGTACAAGATCTTACATTTTTTCTCAAAGCAATAGGAATATTAATATCATCAACATTCACGGAGTTAGGCGCAAGATTACTTGAGGGAACACCATTTTCTAGAGTCTCGGAGGTTTCTTGGTTCTGCCTTGGAGCTGTGCAGGACTCTATTCCCTTCATGCTCTTCCTAGAGTACACTTTCCAGTTGTTTCCTAGTGCAGTTCCTATAGGGGATGCAATTTCTGTTGCAATTTCCTCTGCATTTTCTGACGTAGTTTCTTCTGGCCCATGTGTAGATTTTGTCGTTGGGTCTCTTGTAGTTTTTTCTGCAGTTTCTATTGTATTTTTATTTGGTTCAGGTGTAGGTTATGATGCCTCTACAATGAGTTTGGGTTCGGTTAGCTCAAGTTCCAAAAAATGGGATTCTACAACTTCAATTAGATAGGTGTTCTCCCCCTGAATGCCAACTTTGGGGTAATATGGTTGATTCTCAAAAAAGGTTACATCCATGGTGAGGTAGAATTTTTTGTTTTGAGGTGAATAACATTTATATCCCTTTTGGTGAGGAGAGTAGCCGAGGAATATGCATTTAATGGATTTTAGGTCAAGGTTACAACATTTGGGATCAAGGTTATGGACAAAGGTTGTACATCCAAATATTTTCAAAGGAATTGATGTAAGGATACAATTGTTTGGGTACAAGGCTTGGAGAGTGAAGTAAGGCTTATGAAAGTTAAGAATTTGGGAAGGCATTCTGTTTATAAGGTAGGTTGCAAATAGGACAGCTTATCCCCAAAATTGGTTAGGTACATTTGTAGCTAGCATGAGGGATACGGTTACTTCTAGAAGGTGTCAATTCTTTCTCTCGGCAACCCCGTTCTGCTGAGGTGTATTCATAGATGAGGTTTGGTGTATTATTCCATGTTGCCGAGAGTATGAACTTAGTGCAGAATTATAGTACTCACGACCATTATCACTCCTAAGCATTCTAATTTTGCTTTGAAATTGTGTTTGCAGCATGGTATGGAAACATTCAAAAATCCTACCAACTTCCGATTTGTCTTTCATAAGGTAGACCTAAGTGATATGTGTGTGATCATTAATAAAGGTGGCAAACCATCTTGATCCAGTTACATTTCTAACCCGAGATGGTCCCATACATCACTATGAATAACATAAAAAGGTTGGGAAGGTTTATATGGTTGAGGTGGGTGAGGGCTACGTGTATGTTTGGACAATTGACAAATTTCACATTGAAACAACTTCTGATTTTTATTGAATAATTTAGGAAGCATTTTTCCAAGTACATAAAAATTGGGTGGCCTAATCTATAGTGACACAACATTGCAGAATTTTCATTACATGTAGAAACTACAGCGCAAGAGGTTGCCTCAGATTCTGGTTTAGATGCTTCAGCCTGAAGGATATAGAGTCCAGCACATTCTTTAGCATTGCCAATCGTCCTCCCTGACTCCAAAATCTAAAATTCACACGGGTTAGGGAAGAATTTAGTGATACACTTCAAATTCTTTGTAAGTTTACTGATGGACAGCAAGTTACAATCAAGTTTAGGCACATAAAGTACTGAAATAAGAGTAATATTTTATGAAATAATGACAGAACCTTTACCCATGACCTTAGAAAGGGTACCATTAGCAATTCGAACTGTCAAATTATTTTGACATGGAGAATAACTATAAAAGACAGTTAAATCTCCACTCATGTGATCAGATGCTCCCGAGTCAATAATCCATGAATTTTGTTTTCCCTTGCTAGTGTTTAGAGCATGCAAAAAATTACCTTTTTATGCCACATTGGTTGTACCAATTGTTTGTTGAAGCAATTTTTGCAAGGCCTCCATTTTCCCCGTTCTGAATGGTGATGAGTGAGAATTTACCTCAGTTGTGTTCCCTCTGCTGTCCTGATTTTTGGTCCATTTTAGTTCTGATGGACTTCCATGAATGATCCAACATGTGTCCTTGGTATGAATCGATTTCTTGCAGTGGTCACACCAAAGTCGAGTTTTCTTTTGGAAAGAACGCTGATCTCCCATTACTGCCATTTGTAACACCTCAAAATTTGCCCCCTTGTTTCTAACCCTTTTTGGCTTAGGCTTCATTTCATTAGCATCGTCATTTCTGCATTTGCATGGTTCTTTTGGGCATGGGATCAAGGTATTTTCCAGCAACTCATGGCGTTATCAGTTCCAGTTTGATCTTCAGCAGTATTCAGAGCCAAGCAAATAACTTTCAAGGTCTTTTTGAGCTTTTATTTAGCTCATTAGATGTTTTGATAATCAGAAGCTCTATCAGTCATTTTGATCAAGCGATCCGGTATCAGACATTATTAATTCAGTAGGATATTTTGAGGTGTCAGCAAGAATTCGTGTTTCTTTTCAGGTGTTACTCAGTAGCAATATCAAGTTTTGAGTTTCGGAGGCTTAACGGGGTTCAAAACCGCTGTCAGAGGTCACTTTTCCAAGTTTCCCTCCAAAAGGCGCCAAGATTCAAAATTTGGACTATGTAACCGGTTAGCAGTTATGCTGTAACCGGTTACACTGGGCGCATTTTGAAAAATAGGTTGAATTTCAGCATTTGTGATCATGTGCCACTCATGTGCATGTGTGGGAAGGATCTAGAATTGATTTATTTTCATCATTTCCACCCAAAATTCAAATTCCTCCCAACATTTTCCACTCTAATTCCACATTCTTTTTTCAAATTCCATTCCTAATCTCCATTCCACTCATTAACCCACACTCCAAACCACATTTGAATTCCTAACCTAACTTCTATTTAAATCAATTCATTCCAAACCTCACATAACTTTGATCCATTTTCTGAATTTTCTACACATCTCACTCCATTTTCTCTCAACTTTTCTCTCATTTCAAAACCCTCACTCAAAGTTCCTTCATCAAAGTTTAACAAATTTTGCATTGAAATTTGTTGATCTTGGAACTAAACCTTAATCCATTCATCAATTCTTGAAGGAATTCTGATTTTGCTACTGTTTTGCTTCTGGATCTAAGTTCTTGGAAGTGATTTTTGGAGAAGCTAGAAGCAAGTTCATCACATTGCATTTATTTTGCATTTTCTTTTGAAGATTGCATTGGATCTCTGAATTTCTTGCTTAGATTCATCAATTGCAGCTTATCAACACGCACCAAAGCAATTCTCAGCTTTGTAGGTTGGTGGATTTTAGATCGAATTTTCATTTTAGTTTATTTTGCTTGTTCATGATGTAGATCTTGAGTTTGTTGTGTTTGATCCGTTGGATTGTGGATTTGATTGTTGTTGCTGGTTGATTGATGTGTGTTTGCTGGTTTTGAGATGTAATTTTCGTGCACATTGATTTACCCTAACATGCAGGTGATTGGAGAAGTGATAAGCTGCTGAAAAGTGATTTTGGAAACTGTATTTTTGAATTCTGTTGCAGAGTAACCGGTTAACATGTTGTTTTTTTGCGTATTTTCAGGCTGTATTGAACTAGGTAACCGGTTAGCAGATATGCTGTAACCGGTTACCACTTCTGCAGAATGTGAGTTTCTTGCATTTTCTTGTGTGTTTGAGATCCTTTGCATGTCTAAACTTCATGGATTAATATGTTGATGATTTGTGGATTAATCATGAGCAGTTTCACCTCACACCATTGCATGAACACGATTCTTCGACACGCGATTCTTGGTTTTCATCGATGAATGTTTATGTTTGCGTTGTTGATTAATTGATGCGATAAACACGATGCACACACATTTGAATTGTGTTAATTCTTGATTGATGCTCAACTTGTTGGGCATGTGATGCGTGATTGTTGTTTGTTCCCGTGGTTGCTTATGCATGATGTTTTGATCAATGTTTGAGTTGTGCACCTTTGTTGAGTAATTGTTATTGGTTTGTTAACATGGTCATGCTATTCATTCTTGATGCTTGCAACCTTTATGATCGGTTTGCCATGCTTTGTGCGTCTATTTGCAATCATTGCTCGCATGAGTATTTGTTTTCAAATGCGTGGTGTGCTGCCCTGTTTTCACCACTGTCTTGGTGCATATGTGTTGTTGTATGTGATGCTGTTTAGCTTTTTACACCTCCTTTTTGTGCTGAACTTGAGCTGTTGAATGCTATTTAGTGTATTGGCTAGAATTTACCGCTGTGCAGGTGCTCGAGCGCTGTTGTAGCCGCTGTTTTTTTTATCGCTTTGGTTTGCCTTGCTTTTGCTTGCTCCCTTAGGCTCCTAGTCCGACTTAATTTTTTATTAAGCTCGGAGTAGGATAGACATTAGGTTCGAACCATGCATGCTAACATAGGTATATGTTTCCCCTTTGAACTCAACCATAGGGCCACTTTTGCATGACAACATTAGGATAGAATTCCCGTAGCGTTTTCTTTTCCCTTGAGTCTTCTCTTCTCATCTCATAGAGATTCTAAAGCACTTAATAAAGGTAACGTGTAATGCGCATGAGCCTTGTATGGGGAAATGAGGAATGAGGGGTTTCCTCTCATCTTTCTAGAATGTTTAGCGAACATCCTGTCTTGGGAGGATTTGCTATGCATTCGTTCCTACGTCATAGACTTCGGTGCAATGCAAGTTACAAACTAACTTCAATCCACTTCTGTCTAAAAAACACAAAATAAATTCAAATCATTTTTATCCTTCGGGATTGTTGGATTTCAAACTATTTTCAGAAAAAGAGCTCGTCACTCATGTAAAAAACACATATCGACCTCGTTAGGTCGAACTACAACTGCTCTGATTTCCTCTTTCTCGTCCGATTGAGGATACGTAGGCACAAGTTGCGATATCTTGGCGAGCAACCTCCCAATTTTCGACCCGTCCGTCGAACTACATTGACTCTGATTCTTCATTCGTCCACGAAGATACGTAGGCATTGGATTTCGAATAAACCCTTGCGAGTCCGTCTTAGTCTCCCCCTCCCCGTTTTTTTTCGTTTAGCCGTAGACTTTAGGATAACTCACCCTTTGATTAGATAACAAGCGTGGATCCCATCGAGTACGATGGACGCGTGGGGTGCTAATATCTTCCCCTCGCGTAACCGACTCCTGAACCCAGACTATGGTTATGATGACCATGTCTTTCCCTCTTAGGTTTTCTTCGATCGTTTCATTTCCATGCGTCGGAATAAATAACATTCGGTGGCGACTCTTCTGTTCTTGTTCTCGCCGGTTGTTTTTTCGCGGATGCGACAGCTGGCGACTCTGCTGGGGACAGGTTGATCTCTTGCTGGTCCATCCCCTATGCGAGTCATTCCTAGCGCTTGTCTATTTATTTTCATTGGGTGTTTACTGTTGTGCTTTATTTGTTGTATATTACTGTATATTACTGTTTTTACCGCATTTTATTGCATTTCATTGTTATCATATGCTGGACTGCGATGTGCTGTACTGGTTTTTCTGTTTGGCGGGTTGGGATTCTTTGAGAGATAAGCCCAATACACAGGCTTGAGTATACACCTAGGACTAGAGTGGAAAGTAGTGGGACCTACGCGCCGTCTTGGTACGTTTGGTGTTCACGAAATTCACACCCAGATGAGGTTTTCTTGGGAGATATTCTGACGTGTGTGTCTTGTGCATTTCAGGGTGTTGATCCAGAGAGCTATCGACTCTGGCGACCGTTTCCCCGAGGATTCAGTTGAGGCACTCCTCCCAAGAGGTAGTAATGGCAGACCAGAAATGGCAAACCTATTATACTTCTTGATCCGAGGACCCGAAGTTGGGAACTTACATAGGATGAGCTTATTTTTGGGTGAATCAGTGGACGACCTCTTTGTTTGGCGATAGTATTGTACCCCGAGGGATGAATGTGCTATTGCTTCTTAAATCGAGAATCCGACGCTGAGGATCCTCAGTCTTCTAGAACCCACATGTGAGAGGGGATGGGTGTTTGTAGGTTTGCAGGTGACCTTAACTTTCAACCTACCTAGTTTTTGGATTTCTCGTCAGTATGTAGTTATCTACCTGGTTTTCTGGTTATTTCAGTGGTCTGATGTTCTGATATTCTGGGTTTCTGGGTTTGAGGTCTTTGATCAGTTAACAGCACAGCAGATGTTCAGAGCAGTTTGATACCTTGATCCCATGTTTGCATTTGCATCATTCCTTGCATTCTAACATGTTTGACATTTTCCAGGGTTTGCATCTTACCCTTGATTCCGGTTGCTGAGGTTTTCTTGTCATGGATGCTCAGAAGAAGAAGACTATAGCTTACGCGTTCCCAGGCCCAACTCTAAAATTGATTCACAGGATGATTGGTATGACTGACCATGGGGTTCGCGCTGAGTTTAGTGATGAGTATGGGAGGTTACTGAAGTTTGTCCGTAATATCTCCAAGTATGAGCATGATGCCATCCACACACTCTTACAGTTCTACGATCCTCCATTGCACTGCTTTACTTTCCCAGACTACATCTTGGCACCAACATTTGAGGAGTTCTCATTTATTTTGGGAATTTCCATCAAGCAAGATATACCTTTCTTTTCTGAAGAACGCCCAGATTTGGAAGAGATAGCTGCCGCTCTTCACATAGGAGAATCCATTCTGAGTGATAACATTATTGACAAGCAAGGATTTAAGGGCTTCTTGTTGAAGTTTCTGTTTGATCAAGCTACCATGTTCGCTAAGGCAAAGAGCTGGACTGTCTTCAACGCCATATTAGCTATGTGCATTTATGGAATTGTTCTATTTCCTAACGTCCCCGATCTTGTTGATATGCACGCAGTTTGGATCTTTATCTTAAGAAACCCTGTGCCTACTCTTCTTGGTGATGTATACCATTCAGTCCACTATAAGAACGAGAATAGGCGAGGAAGGACTGTCAGCTGTTGCGCGCCGCTCCTATCTACATGGTTTTTGAGTCATCTCCCTGAAACTGGAGCTTTCATTGATACGAGGGATTCCTTGAAGTGGTCTAAGAGGTTGATGGGATTGACTGCTGATAATATTGTTTGGTTCAATCATAGTCTGCTGGGAGTAGAGCTTATTTTCAACTGTGGAGAATTCCCAAATGTAACTTTAGTGGGGGGAAAGCCAGAAATAATTATAACCCTTCCCTCGCTATCAGACAGTTTGGGTATGCATTGAGAGATCCCCCAGAGGATCAGAATATCAGAGAGTCCCTGTTTTTCAATGGCACTGAAGACCAAGAGATGTTAAGGAAAGCTGTGAATGCTTGGAAGCAAGTTGTTAAGAGATGAAAGACCTTCTTTGGGAAGTGTAACAACAAGGTTTTTCTCCATATGTGGATTGGATCCAGAAAAGATCAGAAGAGGAGCTCCTTCCTTTCCCAGTGGAGCCACCCTTGTACCCTCTGATGATTGACCCACCTACCACAGTGGATATAAAGAGGTATAATAAACTATAGGCTGAGACAGAGAATATGCGAGAAGAGAATAGGGAGTTGAATAGAGAAATTAGCCAGCTGAAGCATGAGCGAGGTGAAGCTATGTATGCTGCCAAGATGAAGACAGAGCTTCTCGCTAAGAAGGAAAAAGAGCTACCTGGCGAGGTCACGGCCAGACAGAAGGTACGACAAGCTCTAAAGGGTGTCAGTAGGGTTCTCAAATCTAAGAAGGAAGACTTGGCCAAGGCTTTGGTAAAAATTCACAAGTTCAATCTTACCGAAGCACATCAATCATCGTCAACAAGCAGAAAGAGGATAAGTTTATGGAGTAGATTGAGGGTCTTAAATTGGAACTCAAAAATAAAAATAAAGAGATCCTATCAAGGATATGCAAGAGAAGAGCAGTCGAAGATAGACTCAATGAGGCCATAGCTACTATAGAGGAGCTGAAGATTCAAGCTGAAGTGAAGAGGCCTAGAAATGAGGGTCCCAGTATGGATGGTGTTTTTGAAGAAGATGCCTGGGATTTACACTGCCGATACCTAAAAGGGATCCTACACAGAAGAGATGTCCTTATTCAAGAGTTGATCCAGAGACCGAAGCATCCTGATACCAAGAAGATGTTCAGAGAAGCGCAAGACTGGAGTAAAGAGCATAATGGGTGGGGAGGATTAGCACTTGTGGATTTTGGTGGCCTGCCACAGTTGCTTTTTCTCTTTTATTGTGTGTGGATCACCGCCAGACTTGTTGGTTGGGATCTGTGATTATTGTATTCAGACCTCTATCTGTATCTTGGGTTGCAATTGTTTGCAAATGATTATCCTCTGGTTTCTTAATATATGAGCAGAAGTTTCGTTCTATCTTGTTATTGAACTGGAATCAAGGGGTAGATCGCCCTGCGAATATTCAGACATGTTCATTTTCATTTGCATTTGCATAATCATTTTTTCATAGCAGGTTTATCTTCGGTTCTCTTATCTTGCTCTTTTCTTCAAACAAAATTGCTGATCAACGCATTCACCACTACTCTACCAGACAAAATCAGAAGAAAGCCATGGATCAGGTGCAAGCTGAGTTGTTTGAGATGCGGACTCGCATGGCCCAGTTTATGGAGTTGATGCAAGGCGTTTCCCAGGGGCAAGAACAGCTGAGGACTCTGGTCCAGCCCTTGGTTGCAAGAGTTGATGAAGACGGTGTTCTTCATGGTGGTCTTCATAATGATGTTGTTCCTCCGGGCGGAGGTATTATTGGTAATGATGTTCAAGGTGGTCTAGTTGCTGGTGTTATTATCCCTCTGAGAAGGGAAGAGAATGTGATTCCTTCTATAGTAGAAGGAGGCAACAGTGTCTGCGCAGTGCACGGTCGTCGCTATGATGATCAGCAGGATGATATATTTTCTATACCGGGTGGGGATGCTGACCCCCGACTTTATAATGATCAGAGAATCTGGATGATTGAAGAGCAGTTGAAAGGGGTTGTGAATCAAAATTCCCTGGGTTTGGATATGGGACTGGACACCGGCATCAAAATTCCGCACAAGTTTCAGCTGCCTACTTTCGAGAAGTATAATGGTGTTACTAGCCCAAAGACTCACGTACGAGCCTATGCAAGGAAAATGGCTGCCTATTCTAATGATGAAAAGTTATTAATGCATTTCTTCCAAGATATCTTGCCTGGGGCGTCTTTGGAATGGTACATGCAATTGGAGAGGTCCCATGTTCGCAACTGGAGGGAATTGGTGGAGGCTTTTGTTAAGCACTATCAGTACAATATTGATATGGCTCCTAATAGGACACAGTTGCAAAATTTGGCGCAGAAAAACAATGAGAGCTTTAAGGAGTATTCCCAGAGGTGGCGAGAGTTGGCGGTAAGGGTACAGCCTCCCATGTTAGAGCAGGAGATGATAAATATGTTCATGGCTACTCTGCAGGGTCATTATTATGAAAAGCTGGTGCCTTGTAAACCTGGAAAGTTTGCTAACTTGATCTTAGTTGGAGAAATGGTAGAAAGCGGGATCAAAGCTGGAAAGATCTCAGGTAGTGAAGGGTCCTCATCTGGAGGAGGGAAGAAACCGTATGCAAACTCCAAAAGGAAAGAAGGAGATACAAATTATGTGTCATCGTACAATGGTAGGGGAAGAGCACGACAGAATTACAATCAACAAGTTGCCTCTGTAACTATTCTGGCTGCAACTATTCCAGCTGCACCTCAGCAGCAGAGGAATAATCCTAATCAGTACCAAAATAGGAAGCCTGGCCAGTATCAAAACCGACAAAGGAATGCTGAAAGGCATTTTGATCAGCCACCCATGTCATATGCTCAATTGTTGCAACACTTATTACAATTGCATTTAGTTGAGCTTCGCACACTGGCTCCACCCACTGGGAGGCTACCGCCTGGCTATGATGCTAACACACATTACGATTTCCACTCCGGTGCTCCAGGGCATACAGTTGAAGGGTGTAGGGCGTTCCATCATAAAGTACAAGATTTGGTAGACTCCAAAGCCATCAACTTCTCTAATGACGTGCCAAATGTCATTCAGAACCCAATACCGAATCACGGTAGGCCAAGGGTTAACGCCGTTATTGCAGATAATGAATCCTTGAACTTGGCCTTAGATGTGAACGAGTTGAAGACTCCGTTGTTTGTGGTAAAGGAAAGGTTGCTGAAGGGAGGGGTATTCCCTGGTTGTGGTGAAGACTGTTTTGAATGTGGGCTGCAATCAAACGGTTGTGATTTATTGAGATCAGGTATTCAGAGAATGATTGATGAAGGACGGTTACAGTTTGACAGATGTGATAAGCAGAGAAAAGTTACTGACAAAGAGAATGATGTTTCTACTATTATAATTCCTTTCAAGACAGTAACCATATCAGCACCGGCAAGGCCAACGCCGATCATCATTATAGTTCCTGGGCCTGTCCCGTATGAAAATACCAAAGCCGTTCCATGGAATTATGGGGCTGAGGTGTTTGTTGATGGAAAGAAGCAGGAATTGGTAGGAACATCAGCTGCGAATTCAGAGGTTGACAAGACTATTGATGCAGGGGCTATCACCAGGAGTGGTAGAGTCTTTGTTCTATCTGATAATCAGGTCGGTGTTTCCAAGCAGGATAAAGGGAAACAAGTGATGGATGATTATGTACAGAAGTAGGTCGTAAATGGTTCCGCAACGAAACAAGTTAACACCTCCTTGTCAAAAAATGTGGAAGAGTTTATGAGATTAATCAGGAAGAGTGATTACAAAATTATTGATCAGTTGCATCAGACACCGTCCAAAATATCCATCTTATCTCTGTTGTTGTGCTCTGACGCGCATCGAAATGCGTTGCTGAAGGTTTTGAACACAACCTATGTACCTCAAGAAATATCTGTTAATCAATTAGAAGGGGTTGTTGCTCACGTGAACGCTAATAACGGCTTAGGGTTCACAGACCTAGATCTGACTCCAGCTGGGAGGAATCACAACAACGCTCTACATATTTCAGTGGAATGTCGAGGCTCCTTAATGTCACATGTGCTAGTTGATATTGGGTGATCCTTAAATGTGTTGTCGAAGAAGGCTCTGATGAAGTTAGATTTGCACACCAAGTGACTTGGTGGTGCGTGCTTTCGATGGTTCTAAGAGGTATGTGTTTGGAGAAATTATATTGTCGATCAAAGTTGGTCCTGAAGTTTTTGATGCCACTTTCTATATCATGGACATTCAGCCTGCCTATAGTTGTTTATTGGGTCGCCCGTGGATCCATGGGGTTGGGGCAGTGACGTCCACGCTGCATCAAAAGCTAAAGTACATGGTGGATGGCCATGTTGTGACAGTCTGTGGTGAGGAAGACATCATGGTGAGTCACCTATCAACCTTCAAGTATGTGGAGGTAGATGGTGAGATACATGAGACTCTGTGTCAAGCCTTTGAAGCTGTGAAAATTCCTGAGGAACCTTCAAGAGTAGTCAGTATGCCTGAGGTGGTAAATCAACCCGAAGTGGTAAATCAGCCAGAAGTTTCGATGTCTTCTTTCAAAGATGCACGTGCTGTAGTTGAAGCTGGAAGTTCCCAGAAGTGGGGCCAAGTCATTGATGTTCAGGTAAAGCAGAATACTTATGGACTGGGGTATAAGCCACCCCGACGAGCTCAAGAGCCTCCCAAGTTTTATGGTCCAGTCCAGTTCACAAGTGCTGGGGTCTTCTTTAATCGGGTTAACGCCATTGATGATGAGGGGGATAGTGATTGCGGCATGGATGAGTGGATCCACCCTGAACTCCCGGTCAGAGTCTATGCAATTGGTCGTCTGAGGAAGTCATCCAAGTGACCCGTCAAGAGTAATTGCCTTTGTTTTCTGTTTGTGTTAAATCCTACCTTCTGTCCAAGATGTAGTGATGCTTGTCTGTAGGGCTTTGATGTTTTCATTTGCTTACGTTGTCATTAATAAAGGACGTTTTTCACATTCAAATATTTTGATCCCTGTTTTTCTGTTTTTACTTTTTGCATTAACTCATATCAAAATTGCAATGTGTTTTCTTGTTTGTTGCATTCATAATAAACATATATCATCAATCATCCAAGTTTCTTTGTTCAGATTCCACTAATCATGATTCAGCTATGGCTCGGTATGACTTCGACAATCCTATCTATCAGGCTGAAGAAGAGACTGACGAAGATTGCGACTTACCTGAGGAATTGGCCAGATTGCTGAAACAGGAGGAAAGGGTAATTCTACCCCATCAGGAGGAGATCGAGACCGTTAATCTTGGAACCGAGGACACAAAGAAGGAAGTAAGGATTGGGGCTGCTTTGGAAGACAATGTCAAGGGAAGATTGATTGAAATGCTTCGAGAGTATGTGGATATCTTCGCCTAGTCTTACCAAGACATGCCTGGGGTTGACACTGACATTGTGGTACACTGGCTGCCGCTCAAAGAAGGTTGTACTCCGGTTAAGCAGAAACTGAGAAGGACGAAACTGGATATGGCTGTCAAAATCAAGGAAGCGGTTCAGAAACAGTTGGATGCTGGGTTTCTCGCTGTGACAAATTATCCTCCGTGGGTTGCTAATATTGTGCCTGTACCTAAGAAAGATGGCAAGGTCAGGATGTGTGTTGACTACAGAGACTTGAATAGAGCAAGCCCAAAAGATGATTTCTCACTCCCCCACATTGACGTGTTAGTGGACAACACTGCTCAATACTCTGTATTTTCCTTCATGGATGGCTTCTCTGGGTATAACCAAATCAAGATGGCCCCAAAGGACATGGAGAAGATGACGTTCATAACACCGTGGGGAATTTTTTATTACAAGGTAATGCCCTTCAGATTGAAGAATGTCGGGGCAACCTATCAGCGGGCAATGGTGACTCTCTTTCATGATATGATTCACAAAGAGATTGAAGTCTATGTTGATGACATGATTGCGAAGTCACAAACCGAGGAAGAACATTTGGTGAACCTTCGGAAGTTATTTGAAAGGTTGAGGAAGTTAAAACTGAGGTTGAATCCGAACAAGTACACCTTCGGGGTGAGATCTGGAAAACTGCTGGGGTTTATTGTTAGTGAAAGGGTATCGAGGTCGATCCTTCTAAAGTAAAAGCCATACAAGAAATGCCTGAGCCGAGAACAAAAAAAGAGGTCCGTGGTTTCTTGGGGAGGTTGAACTACATTGCTAGGTTCATCTCTCGTCTCACAGCCATGTGTGAACCAATATTCAAGTTGTTAAGAAAATATCAAGAGGTCAGGTGGAATGAAAATTGTCAAAAAGCATTTGAAAAGATAAAAGAATATTTGCAGAAACCTCTGGTCCTCATGCCGCCAGTGCCAGGAAGGCCATTGATTATGTATCTTACGGTTCTTAAGAACTCAATGGGGTGTGTGCTCAGTCAACACGACGAGTCAGGTAGAAAAGAGCATGCCATCTACTACCTGAGCAAGAAGTTCACTGATTGTGAGTCGAGGTACTTGATGCTGGAAAAAAAAGTTGTGCACTCGCTTGGGCAGCTAAGCGTTTGAGACAGTATATGTTAAACCACACAACCCTATTGATTTTGAAGATGGATCCGATCAAGTATGTGTTTGAGAAGCAGGCACTTTCTGGAAGAATAGCCCGTTGGCAGATGGTTTTGATAGAATACAATATTCAGTATGTTTCCCAAAAAGCCATTAAGGGAAGTGTTTTGTCAGAATACCTTGCCGAATAACCGATCGAGGATTATCAACTAATGAAGTTTGAATTTCTAGATGAGCATATCATGTTTTTAAAGATGAAAGATTGTGAAGAGCCTTTGCCTGAAGAAGGACTTGAGATTGGATCTCAGTGGAAATTGGTTTTTTATGGGGCCGTCAACTCATATGGTAACGGAATAGGGGCAATCATTACAACTCCAAGGGGTTCTCACATACCCTTCACTGCTCGGTTAGCGTTCGTATGCACCAACAATGAGGCAGAGTATGAAGCATGCATCATGGGAATAGAAGAAGTAATTGATTTGAGAATCAAGAATCTCGATGTGTATGGTGATTTTGCGTTGGTAGTTAATCAGATTAAAGGAGAATGGGAAACTCGTCAGGCATATTTGGTGCCTTACAACAACTATGCCAGAAGGTTGTTACCCTTCTTTGACAGGGTGGAATTTCATCATATACCCCGGTCGAAAAATCAGATGGCAGGTGTGTTGGCAACATTGTCTTCAATGTATCAAGTGAACCATTGGAATGAGACTTCCTCAATCAGAATCATGCGTCTGGATGGACCAGCTTTCGTGTTTGCAGTTAAAGATGTATCAGATGATAAGCCTTAGTATCATGACATTAAGTGTTTTCTGAAGAGTCAAGAGTATCCAGAGGGTGCGGCTACCAAGGACAAGAAAACTTTGAGGAGGTTGGCAGGAAACTTCTTTTTGAATGAAGATGATATGTTGTATAAGAGGAACTTTGACATGGTCTTGCTACGTTGTGTTAATGAACACGAGGCAGGCCTGTTAATGGAGGAAGTTCACGAGGTATCTTTCGGTACTCATGCCAATGGGCATGCTATGGCTAGAAAGCTGTTGAGGACAGGGTATTACTGGATGACTATGGAGTCTGATTATTTTAAATACGCCAGGAAATGCCATAAATGCCAGATTTATGCTGATAAGGTGCATGTACCGCCTACTCCTCTAAATGTACTTTATCTCCTTGGCCTTTCGCCATGTGGGGCATTGATATGATTAGAAAGATTGAGCCGACTGCATCTAATGGGCATTGTTTCATTCTGGTTGCCATTGATTACTTCACGAAGCGGGTGGAAGCAGCCTCGTATGCCAACGTCACCAAGCAAGTGGTAGCCCGATTTATAAAGAAGGACATCATTTGTCGTTACGGGGTCCCGAAGAGAATCATTACTAATAATGGTTCAAATCTGAATAATAAGATGATGAAGGAGCTATGTCAGAGCTTTAAGATTAAACATCACAATTCTTCTCCCTATCGTCTGAAGATGAATGGGGCTGTTGAAGCAGCAAATAAGAATATCAAGAAGATTGTGCAGAAAATGGTGGTAACATACAAAGACTGGCATGAGATGTTGTCGTACGCTCTACACGGTTATCGTACTTCGATACGTACATCAACTGGGGCAACTCTTTTCTCACTGGTATATGGTATGGAAGCAGTTCTACCATTAGAGGTTGAGATTCCTTCTTTGAGAATTCTGACAGATGTGAAGCTTGATGAAGCTGAATGGGTACGCTCCCGGTTAAATCAGCTGAGCCTTATTGAAGAAAAGAGATTGGCAGCCATTGGACATGGTCGGTTGTATCAGAGTAGGATGAAGAAGCCTTTAATCAGAAAGTACGTCCTTGGTGTTTTCAGACAGGCGAGTTGGTTTTGAAAAGGATCCTTCCTCCTCAGACAGATCACAGGGGCAAGTGGACTCCAAACTACGAAGGGCCATATGTAGTAAGAAAGGTTTTCTCTTGTGGAGCCTTATTACTCTCAACAATGGATGGCGAAGACTTTACATCCCCTGTGAACGCAGACGTAGTCAAAAAATATTTTGCATAAAAGAGACCCGCTGGACATAAAAAGAAGATCCAGGAAAAAAAGGGCATCCCGGCGAACCATAAAAAGAAAAAGGTTCGGGAAAAAATTAGGGATAAAAAGAAAAAAAAAAGAAGAAGAATAAACCCACAAAGTTGAAAACCTAAAAAGGCAACTTTGGCAAAAATGGGTATCCCGATGGATTGAAAACTCGAAAAGGGCGATCCAGGCAAAAGTTAGGGATTTGAAAGTAAGAGGCTACGATCTGCGTTCGATCTGTGAGCACTTTTGATACTTGGGAATTTCGAAGGAAAAGAATCAGTCCAGTCAGTCTCTTCGAAGGTCAAAGCATCTGTGGATAAGCAAAGGCATATGAGTCATAGTTGAATTGAATCATGGTGGATATCTGTTCCCACATTACCGACATGTGTATTTTCTTTTTGCTTTTGCACAATTACCTCTTTTTAGGAATTGCTTCCGGATGTAAATGCCTATTTATAGGCCAACTCATTCAATAAAATTCTCATTTCATTCAAAGAGCTTTCCATTTATTGTTTTTACTTTTACTGTTTTGTTTGTGAAAACGTCCGATATTTTGATAAACATTGCATGTGAAAATGTTAAGCTTTGCGGAGCATATCGGAAAACAATGGAAATTGCTTAGGCAACGAATATTGTGGATGGTAATCAAGATAGCCATTTTTGCATACAGAACATTCTGTCGTTATTGTGTGCAGGGTAGCAAGGTTTCTCCCCAGTAGAGTTACTCTCCCCAGCGTTGAGATTTCATCATCCTCAGCAGATTGTTGCTCTCCCCAGCCAGAGTACAGAGGATTGTTTCTCCAGCCGAAGTTGTGTTCGCATTATTATTCCCCAGTAAGCATTCAGAAGTTGATTGTTCCAGGGTGGACGTTGTTGTATCCCCAGCAGAAGACTGGTGGAATATCTTCCTGGGCAAAGATGTTATCTTCCCTACAGAGCCTTGGTGTCTGCTTTCCTCAACTGGTCAGGAAGTGTGTTCTTCACCAGTAACAATATGCTCTAATCCCCAGCAGGGTGAGGGTAAAGTTATTTCCCCTGCAGCAGGTTAAGTTCAGTGATATCCCCAAGCAGAGTTGGTGGTAATCTTCGTAGCAGTTTGATCGATGGTGGTTGACATCCCCAGCAGGTTTTAAGTCCAATGGTTATTGGCACCTTGTCAGTATCAGGTTTTGGGTTCCATCCGCAGTAGTTGTTATTCTTAATCCCCAACAGAGTGGAAGTTCTCTTTGGTTTTTCGTCTCCAACAGAGGTTGTGATCAGGAAGGGCGTTCAGTGTGATTTCCTCAGCAGGGTTTTGTTCTCGGAGACAATTTAGTTTTTCATCCCCGGCGGAGTTGCCTTCGTCTTCAGCATTTATTTTGCTGGAGCGTTTCTTTTGCATTGCATGAGCATTTTGCATGGCATCCTCCCAAAAGCGTAGCATTTCCATTTCGTATGGCGCATTACGCCATAGAAAAATTCAAACGTATGCATTCGAAGCATAAACTAGGTTTGATGTTCTCATTTTCCAGGTGTTTCCCGGCAGAAAGAGTCGTAACTCAGGATATCGTCCAACTTTATACCCCAAGCAGTGGACCTGGTCATTTGGAGAGACTATTTGATTTATCCCTTCAGAGTTGTTAGCGTTAAAAACTCGTTCGTGTTCTTTCAACACCCGTTCGTGTTCTTTTTCATTTCCTCAATACATTCATCCGTATTGATTCTAAACACTCATCTGTGTTCATCCCGGCACCCGTTCGTGTTCAGTTTAGAATTTCAATCCTCGGTGAGGTCGCCTTATACCTTTTTCCAATACCCTTCCGTATTGACCTTTGACACCCGTCCGTGTTCTTTCAGCATTTATCCGTGTTTGAACCTTTGACACCCGTCCGTGTTCTTTCAGCACCCGTCCGTGTTCTTTCAACACCCGTCCGTGTTCTTTCATCACCCGTCCGTGTTTGAACTTTTTAGCCAATACCAGTCCGTATTGACCTTTGACACCGGTCCGTGTTCTTTCAGCACCCGTTCGTGTTTGAACTTTAGACACTCGTCCGTGTTCTTTCATCACCCGTCTGTGTTTGAACCTTTTAGACACCAGTCCGTGTTCTTTCATCACCCGTTCGTGTTTGAACCTTTTAGACACCCGTCCGTGTTCTTTCATCACCTGTCCGTGTTCGAACCTTTTAGACACCCGTCCATGTTCTTTCATCACCCGTCCGTGTTTGACCTTTGACACCCATCCGTATTCTTTCATCACCCGTCCGTGTTCTTTCATCACCCGTCTGTGTTTGAACCTTTTGACACCCGTCCGTGTTCTTTCATCACCCGTCCGTGTTTGAACCTTTTAGACACCCGTCAAAGTTCTTTCATCACCCGTCCGTGTTTGAACCTTTTAGACACCCGTCCGTGTTCTTTCAGCACCCGTCCGTGTTTAACCTTAGACACTCGTCCGTGTTCTTTCAGCACCCGTCCGTGTTTGACCTTAGACACTCGTCTGTGTTCTTTCAGTACCCGTCCGTGTTTGACCTTTGACTCCCGTCCGTGTTCTTTCAGTACCCGTCCGTGTTTGAACCTTTGACACCCGTCCGTGTTCTTTTAGTACCCGTCCGTGTTTGACCTTTGACACCCGTCCATGTTCTTTCAGCACCCGTCCGTGTTTGAACCTTTGACACCCGTCCGTATTCTTTCAGCACTCGTCCGTGCTCTTTCATCACCCGTCCGTGTTTGAACCTTTTAGGCACCCGTCCGTGTTCTTTCATCACCCGTCCGTGTTTGAACCTTTTAGACACCCCTCTGGGTTCTTTCATCACCCGTCCGTGTTTGAATCTTTTTGACACCCGTTCGTGTTCTTTTAGCACCCGTCCGTGTTCTTTCATCATCCTCCCGTGTTTGAACTTTGACACCCGTCCGTGTTCTTTCATCACCCGTCCGTGTTTGAACCTTTTAGACACCTGTCCGTGTTCTTTCAGCACCCGTCCGTGTTTGAACCTTTTGACACCCATCCATGTTCTTTCATCACCCGTCTGTGTTTGAACCTTTTAGACACCCGTCCGTGTTCTTTCATCACCCGTCAGTGTTTGAACTCTTTGACACCCGTCCTTGTTCTTTCATCACCCGTCCGTGTTTGACCTTTGACACCCGTCCATGTTCTTTCATCACCCGTCCGTGTTTGAACCTTTTAGACACCCGTCCGTGTTTGAACCTTTTGACACCCGTCTGTGTTCTTTCATCACCCGTCCGTGTTTGAACCTTTTGACACCCGTCCGTGCTCTTTCATCACCCGTCCGTGTTTGAACCTTTTGACACCCGCCCGTGTTCTTTCATAACCCATCCGTGTTTAAACCTTTTTGACACCCGTTCGAGTTCTTTCATCACCCGTCTGTGTTTGAAACTTTTGGACACCCGTCCGTGTTCTTTCAGCACCCGTCCGTGTTTGACCTTAGACACCCGTTCGTGTTCTTTCAGCACCCGTCTGTGTTTGACCTTAGACACCCGTCCGTGTTCTTTCAGCACCTGTCCGTGTTTGACCTTTGACTCCCGTCCGTGTTCTTTCAGCACCCATCCGTATTTGAACCTTTGATACCCGTCCGTGTTTGACCTTTGACACCCGTCCGTGTTCTTTCAGCACCCGTCCGTGTTTGACATTTGACACCCGTCCGTGTTCTTTCAGCACCCGTCCGTGTTTGAACCTTTGACACCCGTCCGTGTTCTTTCAGCACCCGTTCGTGCTCTTTCATCACCCGTCCGTGTTTAAACCTTTTAGGAACCCGTCCATGTTCTTTCATTACCCGTCCGTGTTTGAACCTTTTTTACACCCGTCCGTATTCTTTCAGCACCCGTCCGTGTTTGAACCTTTGAGACACCCGTCCGTGTTTGAACCCTTTGACACCCGTCTGTGTTCTTTCATCACCCGTCCGTGTTTGAACCTTTTAGACACCCGTATGTGTTCTTTCATCACCCGTCCGTGTTTGAATCTTTTAGACACCCGTCTGTGTTCTTTCATCACCCGTCCGTGTTTGAACCCTTTGACACCCGTCCGTGTTCTTTCATCACCCGTCCGTGTTTGAACCTTTTAGACACTCGTCCGTGTTCTTTCATCACCCGTCTGTGTTTGAACCTTTTAGACACCCGTCCGTGTTCTTTCATCACTCGTCCGTGTTTGAACCCTTTGACACCCGTCAGTGTTCTTTCATCACCCGTCCGTGTTTGAACCTTTTAGATACCTGTCCGTGTTCTTTCACCACCCGTCTGTGTTTGAACCCTTTTGACACCCGTCCGTGTTTGAACCTTTGACACCCGTCCGTGTTCTTTCAGCACCCGTCCGTGTTTGAACTTTAGACACCCGTCTGTTCTCTTTCATCACCCGTCCGTGTTTGAACTTTTGGCACTCGTCCGTGTTTACCCCCAGCGTAGTCAGCACTCGTCCGTATTTGTTTAAATTCATGTCAATACTTCGTTCGTATTGATCTCTGACACTCGTCCGTGTTTTGATCTGACACTTTCTATTACTTGTTCCCCAGCGGAGTCGTCTCTCCTTTTGTAGGATGCAAATTTGTACAGTTATTTTGGTATTCAATCTCCATGTATCCCGATTGTCTGAAAGCCTTTAGCTTCCCAACCCTCGGATCCAAGAAGATTGAATAGGGGCAGCTGTAACACCTCAAAATTTCCCCCCTTGTTTCTAACCCTTTTTGGCTTATGCTTCAATTCATTAGCATCGTCATTTCTGCATTTTCATGGTTCTTTTGGGCATGGGATCAAGGTATTTTCCAGCAGCTCATAGTGTTATCAGTTCCAGTTTGATCTTCAACAATATTCAGAGCCAAGCAAATAGCTTTCAAGGTCTTTTTGAGCTTTTATTTAGCTCATTAGATGTTTTGATAATCAGAAGCTCCGACAGTCATTTTGATCAAGCGATCCGGTATTAGACATTATTAATTCAGCAGGATATTTTGAGGTGTCAGCAAGAATTCGTGTTTCTTTTCAGGTGTTACTCAGTAGCAATATCAAGTTTTGAGTTTCGGAGGCTTAACGGGGTTCAAAACTGCTGTCAGAGGTCATTTTTCCAAGTTTCCCTCCAAAAGGCGCCAAGATTCAAAATTTGGACTATGTAACCGGTTAGCAGTTATGTTGTAACCGGTTACACTGGGCGCATTTTGAAAAATGGGTTAAATTTCAGCATTTTTGATCATGTGCCATTCATGTGCATGTGTGGGAAGGATCTAGAATTGATTTATTTTCATCATTTTCCACCCAAAATTGAAATTCCTCCCAACATTTTCCACTCTAATTCCACATTCTTTTTTCAAATTCCATTCCTAATCTCCATTCCACTCATTAACCCACACTCCAAACCACATTTGAATTCCTAGCCTAACTTCTATTTAAATCAATTTATTCCAAACCTCACATAACTTTGATCCATTTCCTGAATTTTCTACACATCTCACTTCATTTTCTCTCAAATTTTCTCTCATTTCAAAACCCTCACTCAAAGTTCCTTCATCAAAGTTCAACAAATTTTGCATTGAAATTTGTTGATCTTGGAACTAAACCTTCATCCATTCATCAATTCTTGAAGGAATTCTGATTTTGCTACTGTTTTGCTTCTGGATCTAAGTTCTTGGAAGTGATTTTTGGAGAAGCTAGAAGCAAGTTCATCACATTGCATTTATTTTGCATTTTCTCTTGAAGATTGCATTTGATCTCTAAATTTCTTGCTTAAATTCATCAATTGCAGCTTATCAACACTCACCAAAGCAATTCTCAACTTTGTAGGTTGGTGGATTTTAGATCAACTTTTCATTTTAGTTTATTCTGCTTGTTCATGATGTAGATCTTGAGTTTGTTGTGTTTGATCCGTTGGATTGTGGATTTGATTGTTGTTGCTGGTTGATTGATGTGTGTTTGCTGGTTTTGAGATGTAATTTTCGTGCACATTGAGTTACCCTAACATGCAGGTGATTGGAGAAGTGATAAGCTGCTGAAAAGTGATTTTGGAAACTGTATTTTTGAATTCTGTTGCAGAGTAACCGGTTAACATGTTGTTTTTTGCGTATTTTCAGGCTGTATTAAACTAGGTAACCGGTTACCACTGCTGCAGAATGTGATTTTCTTGCATTTTCTTGTGTGTTTGAGATCCTTTGCATGTCTAAACTTCATGGATTAATATGTTGATGATTTGTGGATTAATCATGAGTTATTTCACCTCACACCATTGCATGAACACGATTCTTCGACACGCGATTCTTGGTTTTCATCGATGAATGTTTATGTTTGCGTTGTTGATTAATTGATGCGATAAACACGATGCACACACATTTGAATTGTGTTAATTCTTGATTGATGCTCAACTTGCTGGGCATGTGGTGCGTGATTGTTGTTTGTTCCCGTGGTTGCTTATGCATGATGTTTTGATCAATATTTGAGTTGTGCACCTTTGTTGAGTAATTGTTATTGGTTTGTTAACATGGTCATGCTATTCATTCTTGATGCTTACAACCTTTATGATCGGTTTGCCATGCTTTGTGCGTCTATTTGCAATCATTGCTCGCATGAGTATTTGTTTTCAAATGCGTGGTGTGCTGCCCTATTTTCACCGCTGTCTTGGTGCATATGTGTTGTTGTATGTGCAGCTGTTTGGCTTTTTACACCTCATTTTTGTGCTGAACTTGAGCTGTTGAATGCTTTTTAGTGTATTGACTGGAATTTACCGTTGTGCAGGTGCTGGAGCGCTGTTGTAGCCGCTGTTTTTTTTATCGCTTTGGTTTGCCTTGCTTTTGCTTGCTCCCTTAGGCTCCTAGTCCGACTTAATTTTTGATTAAGCTCGGAGTAGGATAGACATTAGGTTCGAACCATGCATGCTAACATAGGTAGATGTTTCCCCTTTGAACTCAACCATAGGGTCACTTTTGCATGACAACATTAGGATGAATTCCCGTAGCGTTTTCTTTTCCCTTGAGTCTTCTCTTCTCATCTCATAGCGATTCTTAAGCACTTAATAAAGGTAATGTGTATTGCGCATGAGCCTTGTATGTGGGAAATGAGAAATGAAGGGTTACCTCTCACCTTTCTATAATGTTCAACAAACGTCCTGTCTTGGGACGATTTGCTATGCATTCGTTCCTACGTCATAGACTTCGGTGCAATGCAAGTTACAAACTAACTTCAATCCACTTCTGTTTAAAAAACACAAAACAAATTCAAATCATTTTTATCCTTCGGGATTGTTGGGTTTCAAACCGTTTTCAGAAAAAGAACTCGTCGCTCACATAAAAAACACATATCGACCTCGTTAGGTCGAACTACGACTGCTCTGATTTCCTCTTTCTCGTCCGATTGAGGATACGTAGACACAAGATGCTATATCTTGGGGAGCAACCTCCTTCTTTTTGACCCATCTGTCGAACTACGTTGACTCTGATTCTTCGTTCGTCCACGAAGATACGTAGGCATTGGATTTTGAATAAATCCTTGCAAGTCCGTCTTAGTCTCCCCCCTCCCCAATTTTTTTCGTTTAGCCGTAGACTTTAGGATAACTCACCCTTTGATTAGACAACAAGCGTGGATCCCATCGAGTAAGATGGACGTATGGGGGTGCTAATACCTTCCCCTCGCGTAACCGACTCCCGAACCCGGACTATGGTTGCGATGACCATGTCTTTCCCTCTTAGGTTTTCTTCGATCGTTTCCTTTCGCTGCGTCGGGATAAATAACGTTCGGTGGCGACTCTTCTGTTCTGTGTTCTCACCGATTGTTTTTTCACAGATGCGACACCATTGCAGATTCTTCGATAGATGGGGCTGCACTGGATTTTTCAAGCATCACTTTTTTCCTACTCTCCTCTTTTCTTATTTCCGAGAACGCTTCTCGAATTTTTGGAAGAGGTTTGGTTTCAAGGATTCTCCCACAAACTTCATCAAGTTCCGTGTTTAAACCTAATAGGAAGTTGTAGACTCTATCTTTCTCCACCAATTCTTTGTATTTCTTTTTATCTACTGTGCAGCTCCATTCAACTTCATCGTATACATCTAATTGCTGCCAGTGATGATTAAGAGTATTAAAATAATCTGTGACCGAGAGGTCACCTAGACGTAAATCATGGAGTATGCTCTTGATTTCAAAAATTGTAGATGTATTGTCCACATTGGAGTAGGTTTCCTTTACGACATTCCACATCTCTTTCGTTGTGTCATAGTACATGAAATTTTCTCCAATTTCATTTGTCATGGTGTTTAGCAGCCATGACATTACTAGACTGTTTTCTAGTTGCCATTTTTCGAGGTTGGAATCCCCCTTTTTTGGACACTTCGAGTCTCCTGTGATATAACCTTCCTTCCCTTTTCCTTGAAGGTAGATTTTGACAGAACGCACCCATTGATTGTAGTTCAGACCATTCAATTTGTGACCAGTGATAGGAAGAGCATGTCCTTCAGCCAAACTGTTGGCTGAATTTTCTGCTTTAGTATCTGTAGCGCGAGTTTTTTTGTGGTTGCGAAGCACTATTGCTTTGGGGTACTACAGCTCGATTCATTTTTTATCCTATTGAAGCCGATGAAGGAAGGGAAATAGATGTCTCCAATTAACCCTGCTTGCATACTGAGTTTAAACAGATGACTGTTGGTTTACAGATGCTACAAAGATTGTGGGTCTCTCTTAGGTTATTTTGTTAAAATAGTGCCCGGGCGATTGATGGGAGGTTAAGACTGATGCTTTTCGATTGATGTTATGATTGTGGGTCTCTCTTAGGTTGTTTTGGTGTCTTGTTCAAAGCCCAAGACGTGAAGCTAAAGGTGGTTTGTATCTTGTTCAAAGCCCAAGATGTGAAACTGAAGGGTCTATTTGTATCTTGTTCGAAGCTCAAGATGTGAAGCTAAAGGGTTTTGACTTTAGGGAGAATTCATCATCTCTAATGAGGAGTTGTTGATGTTTGTTTGCTATGAACAAGGTACAACTTTGATGCTAAGAGGTTGATGGACTCACCCGAGGTTTTCCTTATACAAAGCCTAAGAGGAGGCTATTGACCCAACGAGATGGTGCTTTTGTATCTCGTACGAATCCCGAGAGAGAGGCTAAAAGGGATTGACTCAATAAGTGAGTCATTTTATACTCAAGAAGAGAGTGTTTTTTGTATATTGTACAAAGCCCGAGATGGAGGCTAAAAGTGTTTGACTCAACGAGAGAGTCTTTTATACTCAATAAGAGAATAATTTTGTATCCCGTACGAGGCCCGAGATGGAGGCTGAAAATGGGTTTGACTCAACAAGAGAGTCTTTTTATACTCAACAAGAGAGTGTTTTTGTATCTTGTACGAAGCCCGAGATGGAGGCTAAAAAGGGGTTGACTTAACAAGAGAGTCTTTTTATACTCAACAAGAGAGTGTTTTTGTATCTCATACGAAGCCCGAGATGGAGGCTAAAAGGAGATTGACTCAACAAGGGAGTCTGAAAAGGTTAGCTCCACTGGGGAGAATCATTTGTACAAAGCCCAAGAGGAGGCTAACTTTCCTGAGGAAATGATCATTATACAAAGCCTAAGAGGAGGCTATCCGTTGGCGACTGTTTCAGTTTAGTGACAGGTCCAGTATGTTGGATAGAAGAGAAAATCAGTTCTTATAAAGGGAACGATTAAAGGTATTGTTGTGCTTTAGGATTGATCAGAGGATTAGGGATATTTCCTGTTCTTTAAGGAAATGGGAAATCCAAAGGGTATTGAGACTGTCCAAGTCTACGGGTGTTTTGAGAAATCGATTCTCGGATAAGTGAATAATCTTTGTATAATGCCCAAGAGAAGGCTGGTATGTTAAGGGATGAAGGTCAACCCATTAACTGGTCTGACATTTGACTCAGAAAGACAGCTCTAGCAAATTGATGACTAGGTTATGTTCCTATACCTGTAGAGGTCTCTGGGTCCTTGTACTAAGCCCAAGAGAAGGCATGAGAGCTTTTAAGAAGCCGAAGGGTCCTTGTACAACGCCCAAGAGGAGGCGGGGATGCTTTTAGGAAGCCTGTGGGTCCCCAAACCCCGAGAAGTTCAAGACATGTTATTCACAGAGGATAGATCAAGCCAGGAAAGTCCGAGAATTTGGAAGAAACTCAAGAGATGCTATTCACGGAGAATAGATCAACTCTGGGGAGTAGAGTTTCTTTGACAATTTCTAAGGGTGACAGTCTGAGAAAGGGTTCACCGAGAATGCTGACTTTCACGTCTCCATATTGTTTAACCCCAAGAGGAGGGAAGACTTTGTCTGGTATTCCTATGGGGATCTAGTTTTGTTTGTATTTAAGAGTTACCAACAGGCTTTACCTAGTGCTAGACGTTGTTGCCGGGGAAAACTCTAAATAACTATACTAGTATTATACAGTTGATATTTGACGAGTATATAGTTGATATTTGACGTAGTTACCTATGGTCTTTAATTTCATTTATTTTAAACATGGAATAAGAAATCAAAGAGAAACCTCAAGAACCCTAAAATTTGCATGAAGGTTCAGAAATTCCATACACGATTCAAACAAAGCAATTGATTGAGGGAAAACACTCTATGCATGATTATGAACATATGGCCAAATTATTGTGCAGCAAAAAATGCATGGATCATAGAGTTAGAAGAGATCATGCTTACCTCTTGCAGCGGGTGATCGTGTTTTGTGTTAGAGGTGTTACAGCTTGGTTCCAAGGATTTGGACAGCTTCCCTAGGTGCTATGGAGTGTGTTTGGATGCTTGGATTGGATTGAATTGAGCTGGAACTGAAGATGGTATCTCAACTGCAACTTGGTTAAAACCTTGAGCAGCTGGCTGGTGATTCTGAGAAATCAGTGTTCCAGATGTTGTTTAAGTGTTTGGATCACTTCTATATGATGTTTATGAGGTGTGTGTGTGATTGGTTTGATTGGAATTGCTCTCAAACTCAAAACCCGATAGTGACTTGCCTTAGAAGGAAAAATTGGAGTGAAGAAGGAGATTTTGAGGAAAGCATTTGTTTGATGGCTTTGGTGTACTCAAACTGATCACAATTGAGCTCTATTTATAGTAGAACAAGTTTGTTTTGCAAGGAATAGTGAATGGCAACAGCTGCATAGGTTTGGCCAATGTTGAGCAATGAGAATCTAAGTCTCCTCTAGCCATTGACTAGAGGTTAGGGCACAGGCTGCTGGTTCCCTTGGTCTTGGATAAGTCTTGACTGAATTCAGTTGGAAATGGCTCAGTCCATGCCACCTTGGTGCATCCATTAAATGCTCCAATCCAAAATTGGAGTCTTGTCCCTCTTTTAAGCAATTCTAGGTTTGGTATGCTACTTTTGGTTCCAAAGACTTGGGAGGCTTAGGATCAGAGTTGGTTCCTTCTTGGTCCCCCTTGAGGTGTTCAGATGGATAGAGTTGTTTGCCCTTTGCAAAATTTGAGCAAATCGAGCAAAACTCCCAAATCTGCCTTGCCATGACAGTTTGCAGCAAGGCATATTGGCATTGTCATATCTCATGGCTCAAGTGGAATTTGATGGAGTTCTTGGCCATTTTGGAAAGCCCTTATATGATACAACAACTGTTTGATCATAATTGGTTTTGATACTTTTTGGATCCAAGTGAAAAATGCCCCTACATCTGGAAAAAAGTGAAGGCAGATTCTGACTTAGTGAAAATTTCACTAAGTGTTGGAAAAAAATGACATTTCATGTTTTCAGCCATTTTGATCATTCTATAACTCAAAATCCATGATGAATTGGAATGAGGTGTAGTTGAAGCTTTTCTAGAGGGCCATGAGGGCTACAAATCCAATTTTGAATGGGGAAAATGGCTTTGTGGTTTAGGAGTTGTGATCCTCCAAAGTTGGTACCCTAGCCACTTTATTCCATAACTTAGAAATTTTCCTAAGTTTTTATGGTTACCCCTTTTACAAGTTATCCCACTTTTCTTAATTTTTCTTGATGAATGTTGATTCAAACCACACATTAACATCATTTTAGGGTCAAAGAACCATATTTGTGAAAAATCTCAAAAAGTCAAAGTTGACTTTTGTGCACAGTTGACTTTTTGTTGGATGAATTCAAAACTGTGCGATCCTCTATGAAATCAAGTCCTTGACCTAAATCAAACTTTATGGACATGTTCCATAGGTGTTATAGGGTGTATTGAATCATGTCCCAAGGTTTGGAAGCATGTCTTGGTCAAAAGTCAAAGGCACAATTGACTTTTTCCGCGAAACCCTAAATGTGGTTCAGATGAAATTGAAACTTGTTGCTCAAGCTTCTTGGACCAATCCATTGTTGCAAATGGATCAATATGGCGTGTTAGGGACCCTCAAATCATGTCTTGAGGTCTTGGCTCATGTTTTGTCCCAAAAGTCAACTTAGGGGTGAATTAGGTCAAGAAACCCTAATTCCTGATTTTTTTTATGAGTGCATCCCATGAAGAAAAATTGACGTGATGATTGGGTTCATGATGTTCCATGGAGCATATTAGGTTATGCTTTGAATTATTGGCTCATGCCCAGAGGAAAATTTCCATCTGGAGACCCTGGTCGACCAAAACCCTAATTTGGTGACACTGGCGATCTTGAGGCTTGATCCACCTATAAGGGAGAAACCTTGTGCTTAATCCTTGAAGTGGGAGTCCTCTTGATCTTTTGTGGATGTTTGAGAGGTCTAGACAAGTTGAAGATCATGTCATTCCTTGATTGATCCTTTGTCTAAGAACTCTGAGAGGGCCTGAAACCTTAAATTTGATTGTAGTGGGTGGTCACCCATCTTTGGGGAGACTGATGAGGTATGATGGTTCATCCATATTGTGATGATGATTTGCACAATGATGTGAAATCTTAGTGGTCAAAATTTGGGGTATGATAGTATCTGCCATGGGTGGTGCTAAAGGTTTAGGGATGGTTCAGATCTTATGTTATGATACATGTAGAACTATGTTGTATATTTTATTATATTGAGGTATAAATAGAATACAATAAAAGAAGGGTGTATACTAATTGGCTAATAAACCGAGAAATAATTAACTATAAATGATGCCACCTAAATAAGAAAATAACAATAATAGATAATAAATCTATTTACACCACTGTTTTGTAACAGTTGGACAAATCATAATCAAATAATTATAATTTGATATGTGTTAATCTTCAACACACACACACACACACACGTACACACACACACACACACACACACACACACACATATATATATATATATATATATATATATATATATATATATATATATATATATATATATATATATATATACACACACACACACATACTATGACACTTCCTCGATGTCAAATTCCTCTTTGGCCGGATTCAATATCTTTTTGTTCACCGTGATAGACATAGAGGAAAAACATGACAACAATTATGCAGTTCAACGTTGTGATGGTGGTCGTAGTTAGTTTTACTAGAGCCTCACGGTGGGTCCCAATTATACTTTCTGAAAGTACAAATGTGTGACAACTCCTAGTGATTAAAGGAAGTCAGAGACTTTAAGGTTGTTTTAGGGTTAAGAGCTAGCTCAAGTGGGGTGAGAAGCTTCTGTATGTGTGTATTTCTATCTTGTTGTCCCTTTCTATCACGATACTGAATTATTTATAATCCCTAGGTTTGGACCCAAGTCTTCCTAAGTGCAGTTAAATCTCATGACTTCCCATGTAATGTTTGTTGATCCACTACACATTTCACATCCGATCACACATTATGGACAAAGACTCCAAGGATCCAGGTGGCATATCTATAGAAAGGGAGCCCTATTCAAAAGAGGGGCACTCAAACTAGTAAATGGGTGACTTGGAAAGAATGATGAGCAAAGCGTATATTTTCGCCCTGCCCCCATGATACCTTCCAATTATATCACTATAAGTTATAGTTTAAATTTAAATATGTAGTAAAAAAAATTAATTTAGATTTTTATCTACTGTGTTTACAAGAGATTAATTACCCGTTTCTTTACCTAAGTATTTTCATTAAAGGTAACCCTCATTGTTGTTCAATATGAAATCTTACAAATTGAGAGAATTAAAACAAACTATTGATTTGGAAAAGTAAAAACATGTTTATTGGTGGGTGACTTGTTCTTATCAAAATTGTTTTAATGTCTTTGTCAGTTTATTTTCTTTATTTCTTTTTGGCTTCCGCCAATATTTTTTTCTATTTAATATTCATTCAATATTTCTTATAAGGGTGGTGGGGATGTTCATAAGATCCATTAGATCAATTGGGATAAAGTGTGTTCTGAATGAAACTTAAGAGGGTTGGGGTTTCAAAGGGTAAGAGATTTTAAGTTTTCCTTGTTAGGCAAGTGATAGTGGATGCATGTGTTTATCAAGACACATTGTGGTATAGGGTGTTAGCTACTAATTATGGAGTAGAACATGGTCGTATTAAGGGTGGTGGTAGTAAGACATGTTTGTGTCAGATGGACTTATAAAAAATTAGAGATGATATGGGGTATAGTCATTGACTAGATATTAGATTATCTCGCTCTATGGGTAATGGTGAAGATTCGTATTTTTAAAAGGATTCTTGGTTGGAATGAGGTATTTTCATTTTAGGTTTTTTCTCCTACATTAGTTGTTGGTTAACGGAAATATTTATGTAGCGTAAATGAGAAGATTATGGCGGGGGATCAATGGTCTAATGTGGAGGGGGAGGAGAAGGATATTTACATGGGGATGAAGGGAACATGTAGTAGAGACTTGCTATTTGTTGGATAACGTTATGTTGCATGTTAATATAGCGTACTTGGGTATGGACTTTTGATTGTGACACTAATTACTCTATGAGAGTAGGATATCATATTCTGATGCATGAAGATCATATTGACTTGAGGCTAACTCAGTAGCTCATATTGAACTAAAATAGACAATTTCTTAATGCACCACCCAAATTTCTTAGACACCACGTAAAATTATTTTTTTGCCCCTCTATTCCGGATGTGCACTTCCGGACGCACCAAATTTTTAAAAATCGTAGAGATTTTCCGGATATGCATATCCGGAAAGAATTCTGATGTGCACATTCGGAAGTATTTCTTATTAGTTCGCGCCAAACGTTCTTCCCCCCTCATTATTCACCTTTCCATTTCCAAAATCTCTCAAACTCTCTCAAACTCTCAAATTTTCAATCACCACAAATCTCGATTTTTTCCACTCGAGTTCGGCGCAGAGCAACTGCTACAACGATCAACACACTCCAAATCCTCCGTATCACATTTTAATCGGTAAGTTTTTAAATTTTAGAGTTTCGGAGTAATTTTCGAGTAATCGATTTAGAGTAGACATTTAGGTGTAGAAATTGTTAGGTTGTATGAATAACATAGGTTAGAGACAATGTAAGTCATTTTTACTGCTTCAAACGGACGATCAGGGCATAAAAATGCCCTTTTGGTTGTTACAGTGGCCATGGCTGCCGTTTTTAAACTTCAAAATACGTACCGGATGTACAAATCCGAAAATATTGAAACGTTTAGTGTTTTCGGATGTGCACATCCGGAAATACCCAACGTTTAAAATTCTGCGTCCTTCCGGATGTGCACATCCGGGAATACCTAAAGTTTAAAATTCTGAGTCCTTCCGAATGTGCACATCCGGAAGACTATTTTTTTTCCTTTTTTAATTTTGCTTGTTTGTTTGTTTTTGTTTAATTATTTTTAAACAAAATTTAATTTATTTATTATGCTTTGCAGATTAGATGGCTGGCCAAGACGATCGTACCATACATGGACGGACAGCTCAGCACGCATCTGTCCGACGTGAGCGGATGCAGTCTACAGCTGAGGCTTCCGACGCAGAGGGAGTTGGGGTAGCCCCTACAGCTGAGGGACATCCTACACCACATCCTACACCACAGCCATCCACATCACAGGTTCAGGCCACTCCCTCGTCAGCCGCCGATTCTACATCTCGGAGGCGTCGGGATTATACTGCTAGTTCATCAGGGTCCCAGCCCGCACGCAGGCGTCGTCGGGAGACTACAGCTCCATCAGCTGCTCCTCCTCGTTCCCCTGGTGCTGTTCCTGTTCTAGAGGGTGATCACCCAACACATGAGGGTGTTGACGATGATGACGATTTCGATGAGCTGGGCGGTTACCTCGGGGGACCGTCTAATATGTCCCTACTCGCGGGGTACTCTGAGCATACTGCTAGATTTGTCTGACTAGCACAGGTAACCTTTCTCGGTTTATTTATAGAATTGTATTCGTTGAAAATATGTTCATTTGTAACATTGTTTTATTTGGAAATTTTCAGGATAAGGATTCAGGTACCTTTTGGATCAGACAGAGATCCATAGGTACAACTGGGGGGCGGCTGCGCTGGCATTCACCTATTCCAGGCTCTCTGATGGTTGCCGCTGGGCAGCCAAGACTGTGGCAGGCAGTTGTACGCTATACGTGGTAACAATCTAATATTCTAAGTGATTTTTTCATTTCTTTTCTTTCTGTATTCATTATAATGTTTGACACCCATGTTATGTTTTCCATTTCAGGCGTGGATTTTACAGCACTTTCCCTATATTACTGGTTGGGGGAGTACCCAGGGGTACACTGAGGATATGCCACGTGTTGCTGCATTTGTCCTGCTCAGAGGGAACCAGGCGCCGGACCCCTTCAGAGTGTATATAGATCGGATGGCTGCTGAGGACGTTTTGTATTGCCCCTATGCCGCTCACCGTGTGACGCGCCCGTTCGATGAGGTTTGTTTGTTCTCAGGATGGTTGGCATGCAGTTCGACCATTACTGCCCGATACCTGCTAGAGCACGTCTTGCGTCAGTTCGGTTACACGCAGACGATCCCCAGGATGCCTCATGAGTCTGCTCCTCTAGGCTTGACCCGCAGGCAGATAGATGAGCTATATGCTGACTACCAGTCCCACTTGGTACCGGAGGAGGCTCGGGCGACCAGAGCGGAGACAGACTGGAGTGTTGCTGCCGGGTACATCTTGTGGTTCTACACCGTCTCACATCCATGCATGGTGCCCACTGCTGAGGGATCGCCACCCAGACCTGCTCATCAGGAGATATTAGAGGAGCGGCAGTCTCAGCTGGACCACACTCAGGATGTCCTACCACGCTGTCGTCAGATAGAGCAGATAGCGCAGCAGGCCATTGCGGACGGTCACCTCCCTGAGGGCTCTGGTGCCAGACTTGCCGTGGACAGGATTATTGCGATTGCTCAGGGGGCACTTCAGTACCGCAGACATCGATCCAGGATGGCGGGTAGGGGCAGAAGAGCAGGGGAGCCAGGAGAGATCATTCGCCATACGCAGTAGTTTTTTGTTTGATGTATTATATTTATATTAGATGTATGCACTGTATTTTGACAGAGATTTATTATATATATATATATCATTTTATTTTATATATGGATGTTGTCAAATGTATATTAAATTGCGACGATTTATTAACATATGCGACCAAGCAAAAAAACCGATTTTAAAAAAAAAAAAAATGTTCTGCCTTTTTCCGGATGTGCACTTCTGGAAAGAATCAGCGTTTTTAAAAAAATTGGTGCGTCCGGATGTGCACATCCGGAATCAGGGGGCAAAATCGGAAATTCAGATGGTGCCTAAGAAACAAGGGTGGTGTGATAAGAAATTGCCCTAAAATATGTTGCTTAAAGTATGTATTTATGTGGAAGTTGATCAACAATATAATCTCAACAAAAGAAAAATTGGTGAGGTGGAGAATAATTTTGTCCGGCTTGTTGGAGTGCATATGAGGTTGTGGAAAATAGAATATTCAACATTTATTTTTGTAGTGTGAATTTTATGACAAAATTTTGACTTGTAACCTCCCATGGTTGGGTGTTATATACAACATTGTGAATACAAAAATGATATTTTGACACCAATCCATACACCTACACCGTATGTACGGACGGTGAATAGTGTCGTCCGTACATGAACAGTACATGTCTGTACGATGAATAGTGTTGTCCGTACATAAACAGTGTCGTCCGTACCGTACGGAAATAGTACATGTCTGTACATGAAGTGCTCGTCCGTACATGAATAGTGTTGTCCGTACATAAACAGTGTCGTCCGTGCCGTACGAGCATACGGTGTAGGTGTAGGAATGAGTGTCAAGATAACATTGCTGTTGTGAATATTATTCGCACTCATACCCTCAATAAATGTGATCCCCGTTATTTTAGTAAGAAGGCCCAATGTTTTTAGATTAGCGAGCGTTTGTGCTATCTAAAAAGACAGAAATTTGTGGACGTAATTATCAAGGCTTATGCAATTGGTTGACAAAGTCAAAATTATTTTTTTGGTGGTGGTTGGAGGCTAAAAAATTAGAGGTGTGTTTTTAGATAAGCTCTTACTAACTCAGACTAATATTGAAAATTTTATCAAAATCGACCCAACGCATTTTGAGGCATAAGGCATGTAAAAAATTTAATTTTTAAAATTTATTTTAATTTTTTGTGTTTTTATTTTTTAATTTGTATTTTAATTTTTATCATTCATTTTAGTTTATATATAAATTTTATCATTTATTTTAATTTTTTTAAAAGAGTTTTAGAATTTATTTTAACAAATTTTAAGAAAAACTATAAACTGATTTGAAAAAACTATGTATTAAAAAATAGTAAATTGTTAAAGGGTTAAATAGTGCTTACCCCCTGCCATATAGGCGTGTTTTGATTTACCCCCCCTTAAGAATTTTTTTTTTATTCCCCCCTCAACTTTCCCAGATTCCATTTACATACACCCATTGGTCAAAGATTCTGCTGACTGGGCACTTGGTCTTGCTGACTGGGCCGTTGGTTGACTGCCACGTGTGATTCATAATTAGGTTAAAGTAGCACCATCATCTTCTTCGTTTAAGTAGCACCATATTCTTCTTCTTCTTCATTCGTGACAGCACCATCTTCTTCTTCTTCTTCTTCGTTCCTAAAAGTTGCTCTTCTCCTTCTTCGTTGTTCCACTTGAACTCAAACCGTAAACCTAAATGGATAGAACTCAAAGCGTTGATAGCAGCAGTTCTTGTGAAAACCCAACCGGTCCTTTGTGTGGCTGTCGTCGTCTGATGAAGATGTTGGTGGCGAAGACCATACAAAACCGCAATAGGAGGTTTTGGAAGTGTCGAAACACAGGGGTGATTGGAATTCCTCGAAACACTGTTTGTTCTTCTTTTTGGATAATGCTTCATTAATGTTGTTGGTATTTGCAGATGGGTGGTAGCTGCGAGCTTTTTATTTAGGATGATGAAATTGACAACTCCATGAATGGCTTGTCAAACAATGGTAGCTGCTGCAAAAACTGTGATGTGGTACATTTGAAGTTTGATATGACTGCAAATAAGCTCCAAAAAGCCAAGTTGAAGATAGCTGTCTTGAAGAGGAAAAATTGGCAACTGAAATTGGCCATTTGGGTGTCTGTGATTATGTTTACAGCAGTTTACAAGGCCATGTATTTGTAGCTGTTCCTGTATTAGTCTGATTTTATGTACAGTCATTAGTATGTGCTATAGGATTTTAGTTGTTTGTATCAGTGTATGAATTGGTTGCAGCCATGTACTAAGAAGCTTCATTTTATGTAATGAAATCTTGAGTTAAATTAGTAAAGCTTCATTTTAGGTAATGTGTACAAATTGTTTTCCCAAAACATTGGATTTCATGTCTTTCAAAATAGGCCATAACAAAATGGCATTGTCAATACAAAAAGGCACTAGCCATAACAAAATAATGTTGTCATTACATAAAAAGGCCATAACAAATTGGCATTGTCCTAACTTAAAGGTTCCAAGTTAACTAATAACTAATAACTAAGTCCTAGATTGCAACCATCAAAACAGCCCTGAAACTATTTCCTCAATTTCTTCTTGCCTCTAGAAGAACCACCTTCTTCTTGTGTTAAAACCCCTCCCTCTTGTTCTGGTACACAGATAGGCTGGTTAGAATTTGAACCAGGTCCTATGATTGGTTTCTGAAACCACTTCAGCTTGATTCTTTCACTTGACCTCTTCTTGATTGACATGATCTCTTTCCCTTTCTTCTTAACTTTACCCTTGGCAGCAGGTGCAGTTCCTTGAATCACCTCACTTTGACTTGCAGCAGGTGCATTTCCTTGAATCACCTCACTTTGACTTGCAGCAGGTGGGTGTGTCTGAGTTACATCAGGTATGCTTGAAATAAGCTCATCAGAAATGTCACCAAAATAGTCACCTGGTTGATCATTTTGTGGTACAGTGGGAGCATCACCTTGAGCATTATCTGGTACAGTGGGAGCATCACCTTGCTCTGTTGCAGCATTAGATGCCTTGACTTTTTTCTGCAAAACAAGACATATACCATATCAGACATATACCATACCAAGACATATACCAAGACAGATACCATATCAGACAACATGACATACCTTTCTTTTTAGCCCTTTTGGATCTTGTGTTGGGCTCTTACATGTTTGAACATTGTGACCAAACTTGTCACACCTTGTACACCTGTAGGACACACCAGGCAACCTCCTTCTAGCACCATCTTCACCACTCTCTCTAATCCTCAACTTTTTAGGCCTACCTGGTCCTTTCTTGTATTTAGGTGGTAACAGTTCCTCACCCTCAACTTTTGGCCACATTTCCTGGCCATTAATTGGACTGACAACAAAACCATAACACATTGCATACTTCTCCCTTGAATAACACTCATCCACAAATTCCTCTGGATTTTGTTGCCTAAACCCAATAGCTGCTATAGCATGCCTACATGGAATCCCAACCAACTCCCAGAAATTACAACTACAAGATTTTTTAGCAATGTCTACTATGAACTCCTGAGTGTTGAAAGAATGGGTGACTTGAAATTTCTCATCCATTGCCCAAGTGGGCAGCCAATGGCCACTCAATACAACCTCATTATCAAGTCTCTTCCTAGGAATAGGCATAACTTTATGGGGCCACTTGTCTAGTTTTAGGGTAGATGTGGAGCACCTATTCATTAGATACTTTCTTATCCACTCACACATAGACAAAATAGGCTTGTCCCTAGCAGCTAAGATTGTGGCATTAAAGGATTCAGCTATATTGTTCATAAGAACATCACATTTAGGGTAGAAAGAGAAAGCATGCTTACACCAACTTTTTGGAGGAATTCCCATTAACCAAGCCCATGCTTTAGGATCAACTTGTTTTAGCTCAGTCATCTTTTGGAACCACCCATGGTAGTAAGTTGATTTTGCAGCCCCCATCATCAGATCTCTAATTAAACTGCCACCACCAAATCTTTTTTTGAAATTTGAATAAAGATGCCTTAGACATAGCCTATGTTCAATTATTTCAAACATTTCCTCAAAAACAGCTACCATGCCCTGCATCATGAATACATATCAGCAAACATAAACATGTTACTAGGATTAAATAAAAACTGACAGAGTTATGTTACCTTCTGTTGATCAGAGATAAAAACATATCTCTTGTCTTGTCCAATATCTGCCATTAACAACTCAAGAAACCACCTCCAGCTGTCCTTTGTTTCTGTCTCAACAACTCTAAAGGCCAATGGAAAGTATTGATCATTAGGATCCCTTCCCACAGCAATCAATAACTGACCTCCATAATTTGTTTTCAAATGTGTGCTTGTGGCCCACTTTAGAGCAAAGTACCAAAAAACCACACTTGGCCCTACACTCAACCCTAACTCTGTATGACTCATTTTTAATGAAAGTTATTTCCCTCCCATTTAATACGGACCACTCACGTATTGCTTCTCTAAAATCATCAAGGGTATTAAATTCCATACCCCACTCAAATTTAAAATTCTTATTCAAATGCTCCTTTCTAAACTTTTCAAACCTTGGCCCTTTCTCATCATCACTTATATCAGGATCAGAGCTATCAAGCTCATCACTCACATACTCATCATCCTCCTCCCATTTCTTCTTATTGGAGCCACTAATAAATCCACCAATTGAGGGTGATGCATTAATAGGTACAGTGACATCAATACCTTCAAAGCCATCCAGATTTGCAGTTGCTCGTTCATCCTCACTATCATCTAGTCTTTCCACTGCCTCTTCATCACAAACCTCTAGTTCGACATTCTCATTGACACACCTAGGATACCTTACTGAGTCGTTTATGTCAACTACATCATGCTCAACAAACATTTCCCCTTCTACTTGGGTTGCACAAGCATATGCTGCAAAATCGTAGCAGTCATCATCGTTCTTAAGCTGGAAAAAGTTTTCATCAATTTCAATAATCTTTGTCCATGTTCTATAACTCCCTAAAACATAACCCTACCCGGTCACCAACCTATGAACACAATCCATTCTCCATTTATCAATTTCTAACCCAGACACTAATGTGGATACACCTCCCCTGTAAATGGTAACCCCACCACTTAACTTTACAAATTCACCTCCATGGTGAAATACGGCTTTGAACACTTGCATGTTCTGAAAATCAAAACAAACGAGCTAAATACCCTAACAAAACCATAAGATATCAGACACGACATTGGATGGTTTGAAAAAATACGAACCTTGTCAGCTTTAGCTTGAGAAACGCCATCGCCTTCATTGTGCTTCTCAGGTTCCACACATTGGTTGACGGTGGCTTCAGTCGGTTCACGGCTTTTCTTTGATTGCTTCCCTTGTTTCCGTTGCTTACGGCTCTTCTTCATCGCCTCTTCGTCTTCCTTCCTAATTCTGGGACTGAATAAACCCTAATTATTCTAGGGGGTAGATGCAGAAATGATTTTTGAAAAACTCTTTTCATGTTAATATAATTCACTTATCACACGTGGCAGTCAACCAACGGCCCAGTCAGCAAGACCAAGTGCCCAGTCAGCAGAATCTTTGACCAATGGGTGTATGAGGGTGCATGTAAATGGAATCTTGGAAATTTGAGGGGGGAATAAAAAAAAAATTTCTTAAGGGGGGGTAAACCAAAACACGCCTATATGGCAGGGGGTAAACACTATTTAACCCATTGTTAAATATCAAAATGTACAAAATTTAGACTCACCATAATCGAACCCATGTACCACAACTTGATGGAATTATCCACCGCTCGAATATTGAGTTTTAATAAATGTATTTTTGAAATATTTTTTAATTATATAATTTTAAGGCCTAATTTTTTTTAGGATTTCTTAACACACCTTAGTATATTATTTACACATCATACGAAAATATTAAAATGTCTCATAAATTCTGAAGATGTATTTCCGGACCTACTATGCACCAATGTTACGTCTTACCAACTGAGTGTCATTCTAGATGAATGTTAAAAAAAATTCTAGAGATGTATCTCCGGATAATTTCAACAAATATAATGAATTAATAAGTCCAATGGTTATTCCGGAGATGCACCTCCAAAAATTTAGAGCGGGATTTTTAAATTTACTGTCAACTTTACATCTCAGTTTGGGATGGAATTTTATTTTGTATAAATTTCACCTTGTTTACAACAAATATATATATATATATATATATATATATATATATATATATATATATATATAGTGTTAAAGATTAAACTCTAAATCAGAAGATTACACTTTTTTTTATAAGCAAGAAATTCATTAACTAAAAGAATACAAGGCGTACTCAACCTTTACAAGCAAACAAAACCTGTCAAATAATACAACTCAAAGGAGACATACACCAATCCAAAACACTACAAGAAGGTCTGTCTTTGTTACCAATGATCAACTAACTCCAAGTAAGGTAACTGAACCCACTGTATCATCAACATTAACTACAGAACTACGAAAAAGAATGTTATTTCTACTAACCCAAATGATCCAACATGTTGTTTACCAAACCATAGCATCCTTATTCTTACCCAAAAAAAACTTTTGAAACACTACAGAATGAAAGTTAAAAGCGTCAATACAGTTAGCAAACGACGTCTCTTCAACTCCTAATTAAATAAAAATGTTTCTTCAAACATTCTTCAAAACCCAACAGTGAAGAAGCAAATGGCCCAAGTTTTCTTCCTCGTTCAAGCATAGCACACACAAATAATTGTTGGAGTTACGCAATACATTCCTCTTGTAAAAAAGGTCTTTGGTTGGGAGACGACTTAGCAACACTCTTCAACTAAAAAACAAAATTTTGGAAGGAATATGATTCTTCCAAAGGAAATCAATGGCTCTTCTCAAATTATCACCCATCTGATCCGCCGAAGTCGCTTCGATCAATAAAAAATAACATAACTTCATAGTGAAAGCACCTGAAGGATCAGCCTCCCAAGAGAACTTGTCTTCAATAGTTGGCTAGATTCCCACTTCCTCTAAAAAAACTCGGCAACTCCTGCTCCAACCACTCCAATCTGGAGGAAGAAACAAAGTTGAATATATCGTTCCAACTCCACGTATCCCCTGCCCAGAAACGTGCCGTAGTTATACTATTGTTGGGATTCAGTGAAATGTTATGCAATTATGGGAAAGCAGACATAAGGCAGTGCGGCCCTCTCAAAATGTTGTTCCAAAAAGAAGTATTTGAACCGTTACCTACATCACAAAAAATGTTAGCAGTAAAGATGTCGACTTCTGAACCGCACAACCTGCTTAAACTAAGAATGTCATGCTACCATACCGAACACTTTCGACCAGCAGTATTGCCAATCCAGTATATCCATACCAACATTGAAGGAGCTCGAACTACATTGTTTCTTTGTCATGGATGATCCTCCACTTCCACTTCATAAGTAAAGAGACATTAAAAGCTTCAATGTTTTTAATGTTAAGACCACCCTTATTCTTTGGAGTACAAACTTTAGACCACTTCACCTAATGGATACTCTTCCTATTATCAATTTCGCACCATAGAAAATGACTTTGAATCTTTCTGATCTCCACTAGAACTTTCTTCGGAACTTTGTAGAAGGAAAACGAATAAGTTGGGATGGCATTCAACACCACATTCAAGAGAACAACTTTACCACTAAATGACAACAACCTCCATTTCCAACTGCTCAACTTCTTTCTAAGCATCTCAATCAAATCCCTCTACACTCTTATTCTTCTGGGACTAGAACCAACTTAAACTCCCAAAAATTTGAAAGGAAGTTTGTCAATGTGGCAGTGCAGAAAAGCGGAAGCACTCTGGATGAAATAGGAGTCTACATTAACACCAAATATGTTACTTTTGTAGAAATTGATGCAGAGACCTGAAACGAGCTCGAAACCTCTTAAAACTGCCTTAATGCTCCATAAATTGTGCCAACTACTATCACCCAAATTAATAGTATCGTCGAAAAACTAAAGAATGTCGAATGACACATCTTCACTCACCCTAAATCCAGTAAATTCATTCAAATCAACTGTTTTTTCCAATAAACGAGTGAGACCCTCCATGGGAATAACAAAGAGGATATGCGATAAAGGGTCACCTTGGCGAAGCCCTTTCTCTACTCAAAAATCCTTTGTTGCACTCCCATTAACAAATATGGACATGGAACTAGAGAACACAACGACTTCTATCCAAGATCTCCATTTAATCCCCAAACTTAGTTTATCAAATAGAAAACAGAGATAATTCCAACTTACGCAATCATAGGCCCTTTAGAAATCTAGTTTCATAAGCAAGCAATCTTTCTTCTCTCTCTCTTTTGCAAAGTCCAAAATTTCACTAACCACCAATACTCCATCTGAAATATTTCTCCCTGAGACGAATGCAGATTGCTACCTAGAAATTCACTTACCCAACACCAATTTCATTCTTGTTACCAAGATCTTAGCAAGGATCATATGAAAACAACTTACAAGGCATATAGGTCTGTAGTTATTTAGGTATTGAGGATGCAGGACTTTAGGAATGAGTGCAAAAAATGAAGTTGTAACCACCTTAGATAGTCTTGCATTAGAATGAAAATCCTTAACAAACCTGTAGACGTCTTCCTTAACAATCTCCCAACAACTTTTTCAAGAAACCTGAGCTAAACCCATCCGGCCTGGGACTTTTACCACTGTCACAACTCCACACCCCTTCCCTGATTTCAGATTCGGAAAATGGTTCTTCTAACTTCTGACAATCTTCAAGGAGTAACCTACTCCAATGAATCCCTTCCAAGATTGGTGTATTATTATTCAGCTCACGAAAATTGGTCTCGAAATGACATATAACCGCTTCTTTAACCTCCCCAACACTCTCCAATATCCCTTCGTTTATAAAGAATGACGAGATATAGTTTCTCCTAAACCGGTATTTCATAGCATTATGAAAGAAAGAAGTATTAAGATCGCTTTCTTGGAGACAACTCACTCTTTCCTTCTTCCTATGAAGATTCTCCTCCATATTCAGATTTTTCCACATAGTCTTGAAAGAATCGACCCTATTTAGACTTAACTAATCACTAACATAACCCCTAATCAAAGCCAACTCCTTGTCCAAGTGATTCAACTCAGTGGCAGCCTTGTCAACTTGCAAATCCAGCCACCCGAACACTTCACTGTTCCACCATCTTAACCTACCCTTAAGGAGAAACACTTTCTCTTTAAGCACATATCCCCTATTCCCAAAATAACCAATGAGGATCACTCCTTGTTGACAACCAATGGCTCAACCAACTGTTGAAGAACTTGATGACTTAGGGCCCTAATTAAGATTACTCGCCTTAAACCAAACTGGACGATGATCATATATGTCCCTTTGCTCCACAGACTGACAAACTATATTCCAGTCAGAAACAACAATATCCGATAGGACAAACCTATCCAGTCTACTCATCGAAGAACCCGAAGAATTGCACCAAGTAAAAATACCCCCCCTAAACTAGGAACATTAACCAAATTCATCTCCTCGATGAAGGCCAAGAACTCAGCCATCTCCACCTCCCTACAAACATCCTCACCCATTTCCTTTCTTCTTTGCAGACAACCGAGTTGAAATCTCCACCCAAAATCCAACGCCCATCCCCATCCTCCTTTTCACCTCTAACAGAGAACTCCAAAGCCTTCTCTTCCCTTCTAAGCAACAAGGAGAGTACACGTTCAGAAAGACATAGACATAGCCTTTCCAAACTACACTAGCACCAATGAACCCCTCTCCTTTAAAACTACATAAAAAGTTTAAAAAATCCTTCTTCCACAAAATGACCAAACCACCCTCATCCCAACAGCTCCATTAGCAGACCATTCAATGCCATTGTTACCCTAAAGAGAAGCTGCTAAAGAATTCGAAAAATACTGAAAATTTTGTTTCTTGGACAAAACAAATATCAACATTACCTTTTTGCAAAATGTTTCCAACTTTGCGCCTCTTCACCTTGTTGCCACCCCCTCTAATGTTGAAAGTGAGACAATTCATTGGGCACCAGATTTAGTCTTCTCCCTCAAGCATTTGCCTTCTCTATCTCTGGCTTCCATCTTCTGAATTTCGTCCTCGTACGCGACATTATCCTCCTCTCCTGAAATCCCTAGCCTCTGCATTATCTTCCAAGCCTTTCTATCAACTTCTCAATCCACCTCTGATTTGAGACGAGAATTACACCTAACAATGTCCACCTAAAAATTATACATTCGAAGACTTCGAAACCTCTACACTGGAACTGGTGAATGGATCCGAAGTCACTGACTGGGAAGGAGCACAAGCCATTGCTTGGCCTTCAGAAAAATGGAATTATGAACAGTTCCCCTATGATTCTTGCGCCTCAAAATTGCAAAGTAGGAAGGGCGAAATGCCCCAAATTTTCCACTTTCCTAACCCTCACCGTCTTTGCCCTTCTAGACCATTGATTCCAAAAAGCGGAATCCTTAGCTCTATCTTGGACTACTGACTGACCCAGAATAGGCCTATTAATTGGGCTCTTCACTTGGGCTTTCAACATTGAGACTGGCTCAACAAAAAGACCCACGTTGACTTCGTTACACACATCCACTTTATCTAACACATGTAACGCAGACATAGGAAATTCAGACTTCTCCCCTTCACCCGAAACCCCACAGTGATTAGACACGTCCTGGTTTCCCGAATCATGACAAGACCCATCGTTAAACCCCCACAAAGTTAAGCTCCCTTTGTTTGTGACTAGGAATAATACACTGCTCCCTAGAACTATCGCTAAAGACAACCAGCTCCTTTTCCTTTTTTGAAAGTTGTCAAATCCCATCACCACCAACATCATGAAAACCACAACTGTTTCCGTTGACATCGTTCCACTCCGAGAGGCCATCATCTTCATATGACGAGGACCTGAGGTTATCTTTACCTTCATTTTCTATGAAATGTCTAGATACCCTCGAAAGACCATGGGTGTCTTTAACCAGTCTGATTCTAAAGAACACATTTTCAATGTTGACATTGAAAACCTCATTGGTTAACGTACCAACATTAGTTTTGACCATCACAATTCCCGCATCCATTCTAGATTGATCACACATACTCTCTTCATTGCATACGAGCTTCCCCACTATCGACGAAAAAACTCAATGAACGGAACAGTCTAAGCATGACACGGAAGCCCATAACACCTTATCCATGTTGTTCGTTCAACATTAACGTCTCCTAACTTCCATCTTCTAACCTCAGAAAACCATTGCTCCAACCAGTCCTTAACACCTGACACCAGGGCTTCTAACTATCCCTCATCTAACTCTTCTAGAAGACATAAGTTAGCCCCCAAAGGTGTAACTTTGACAGAAAAGTACCCTCCGACATAGAACAAATTCTGGATATTGTAAGAAGAACCATAGACCTTAACCATCCCCACATAAGCTCTCTCGAACTGACACTAATCTTCCTTAAAGACATTGTAGTGAAAAACAACCCTCTTGGACTCCTTTGATACTGGAAAAACTTCTTTATCGATAGTGGCTTCAGTGTAAGTTCTCCCTTGAAACTTAAACTGTTGAGAATACCCGACAGTCTTCTTCGCCTCAGGCGCTAAACCCTCCCGTTAAACCTGGGCATAAGATTTTACACCCCTTTGGCTCTTAAACTTGGCATCTGAATGAAAAGCCTTGCCAAAAATACTAGAAGAAGCTTCCTGAAACCTTGGTAAATTAGCTAAAAGTTTCTTATTAGCTAATAGGATGTTGTCAAGCTTGATAACGAGCCTCCGAACATCTCTAACGTTGAAGAAACGGACAACGCCAAAAGAGGAGGTGGAATATTGTCTAAGAGGGATAAAAGAGGAAGAAATTTTGGCGTTGTCTCCTCGATCTATCTGAATCCCACCTCCTCTTTCCTTCTTTAGATCTAGCATATAAACTTTTTTCTATCCATCTAACCCCTTCTCTCTCCTTTCATATTTTTTATTTTTAGTTAGAAATGCACGTGGAAAAACTGCAGATAACAATGATTTTAATTTGAAAGACACAAGATACACTCATGTTTGTTTGTGAAAGTTCTAAATCATTGATTGTATTTATTGAATTATAAGAATAGAGAATACATAAATTAATATTCAGTTGTGTTTCGTGTTTGTAGTGTAACTAATTGAAACAACTATTTTCACAAATCTACTTAATCTAAATCTAAGGCTGTCATGATGACAACCCTAGACATGTGTCATCATGATAGCTACTCTAACATCAACTCTAATTCTATTTATTTAAATTTATTTTACATAAATAATAATTAATAATAATAATAATAATAATAATAATAATAATAATAATATATTATTCAACTAACACTATTAAAATAATAATACTAATAATATAATCAACTAATATAATATTCAATTACCAATATTATATCTTATTACTCTAATTCTCATTTTTTTATATAGAACATCTATAATCAAATATTATTCAATTAAATCTTTTTAAAAAAATGAGTAAACACATTGTTACTAATTCTAGATTGATAGCTATTCTAACATCAACCCTAATTCTATTTTTTAAAATTTATTCTACATAAATAATAATTAATAATAATAATAATAATCATGTATTATTCAACTAACACTATTAAAATAATAATACTAATAATATAATCAACTAATATAATATTTAATAACCCAGCTTGATCTTATTACTCTAATTCTCATTTTTTTTTATATAGAAAATCTATAATCTTATAATATTCAACTAACACTATTAAAATAATAATACTAATAATATAATGAACTCATAAAAATAAAAGTAAAAATAAAAATAAAAATGTTGATAAAATTTAAATTTAAAATTTTAAAATGTTGTTATTATTATTATTATTATTATTATTATTATTATTATTATTATTATTATTATTATTATTATTATTATTATTATTATTATAATAATAATTATTATTATTATTATTATTATTATTACTATTATTATTATCATCTCTTTACAATAAATAAAATTAATAAAAATTATTACTATATTACTATATAATCATACAAATAAAAATAAAAATGATGATAAAATTTAAATTTAAACTTTTAAAATGTTATTATTATTATTATTATTATTATTATTATTATTATTATTATTATATAGTAACAATTATTATTATTTTTCCTTAGAATTATTAAATCTTTTTTAAAAAAATGAGTAAACACATAGAATTCTAAAATTACCCAGTAAAATAATTCGTCCAATCAAAGAATATTTTTTAATGAACACATATTATTTTTTAATTAAAGACATTAAAAACTTCAAAACTCAAAAATTACTTTTCAATTTTGAAATAAATTAATAAAAATATATAATCATACAAATAAAAATTTTTACTGTTCAATTTCTATAAATTGACATTTGAGTTTTTATTACAAATTTAAAACTTATTAACTTTAAAAATCATAATATTAATAATTATTATTATGTCAGTTACTATTATAATTGTTATTCTTATGTCAGTTACTAAACATAAAATTAGTAACAATTATTATTATATTTCATAAGTATTGTGTAACTCCCATATATATATATATATTAGTTTATTATTATTTTTTTTTTAAAAAATGAGTAAACACATTGAATTCTAAAACTACCCAGTAAAATAATTTGTCCAATCAAAGAATATTTTTTAATGAACACAAATTATTTTTTAATTAAAGACATTAAAAACTTCAAAACTCAAAAAATGACTTTTCAATTTTGAAATAAATTAATAAAAATATATAATAAAACAAATAAAAATAAAAATAATGATAAATTTAAAATTTAAAATTTTAAAATGTTATTATTATTATTATTATTATTATTATTATTATTATTATTATTATATAGTAACAATTATTATTATTTTTCCTTAGAATTATTAAATCTTTTTAAAAAAATGAGTAAACACATTGAATTCTAAAATTACCCAGTAAATATGACCATTTGATTTCTAAATAAATAAAATATTAATAATAATTAAATAGTGATATTTTCTCGAATTTATAAAATATAAATATTTTGTATTATATATATATATATATCAAATCCAATGTTTATCATTGTATTCTACAAACAAATCATTGTTGGTGATTGGTAGTGCTCCTCATATTTTTTATAATTATTTTTGTTTCACTTTACATTTGTCTTGCCATTTGTTTTATGACATAATAGAAATTCGAATTATTTTATTACAAATATTTAAACGCACGTTTATATATATATATATATATATATATATATATATATATATATATATATATATATATATATATATATATATATATATATATATATATAAAAATTTTGTTAGTCTTCTATTCTAATTATTTTTATAATTTTTTATTGGTTGATATAGATATGACTTTTTTTCATGTGAATCAAAAGAAGGTGATGATGAAATTCTTCTGTGTTATTGTTGTTTGAAAAGTCTAATATAAATTAAGGTAAGTATATGTCCATAGGCCTATTATTTTCCTCATTTAAAATTCTTTTTTTTATTGATATACTTTTTTTGTTAGTGGGTTATTCTACATTTCTTTCTCATTTTTGTATTGGTTAACATAAATACAACTATTTTTTCACATGAAATAGGAGTACAAGATATATGAGACTTTTACTTTTTTTTTTTAATTCTTGCATCATTTTTGCTCTAGAGGTCTATGAGATTGTTGTTGACATAAATACATCTATTTTTATTCCTAATATTTTTTCATTTCTACGACATTACTATTGTTACAATTATATTCATTTGTACTAAAATTAATTTAAATTATAAGTTAAATGTTAAACTTAATATAGTTCAAATAGTCATATTTTTATACTCATAATGTTTAAAAATAACTTACTTATTTTAATATATAAATGTAACCATAATAGATCTTCTGATAACCTAAAAAACAATAATATAAAACACTTTTTGTATTATAGTTTCTCATTAAAAAAATAATATTATAATTGCAAACATAAACATTTAATATAAATTATTATAAAATATTATTATTTTATTTCTAATATACCCGTGCTCTGGGCAATCTAGTACATGATAGTGCAAAACACTTCTAAAATGCGAGTTGAATCAAAACTTTGTAGGTTGTAGTGATTTGGTGAAGATTATTTTTATTAACTCAACTAACAGATACTATTTGAATTATTTTTATTAATATTTAATTAGCATTGTTTTCTTTAAATAGAATTATAATATATATAATTATTTTTTCTGACAAAAAAAGTCAAAAAGATTCAAGCTAACATGAAATGAAGGTCCCCATGAAAGCAAATTAATTCGATAGTATTCCAACATATTTTATTTATAAAAATTGTTTCGTTTTCATTGGTTTCTTTTTATTTTTCTAAAAATAACTTTTTAAAAAATTTTAATATATAAAAAATACTAGACTTTTGTCAAGAGTTGTTAAGTTATTGAAGAAAATTTTAACAACTAAATCAAGATTTAGTTAGTAATTTTTATTAAATGGAGATAAATTGTGTAGTTTATCATATTAATTTAATTATTTAGTAAAAACTAAAATTTTAAAGAAAAAAAATCATAACTTCTATCTGACAAACTACTTAATCAATATATTTTTTGATCGTGAAGGCTGGATCAGATCCTGTAGAATCAGGCCGCGAAGTGCGTCAGGGATGTTGGTCGTGTGGAGAGGAGGGGGGGTGTACCTGCAAGGCACTCCGACGCTCAAGTAAGAAAGGGTCAGAGAAAAATGGGCAAGTACAAAGTATGAATTCGTAGGGTGAATATTAGATACCTGACCCTCTCAAGCGAGAGGGTTTATATAGAGCCCTCAGCGCATGGCCAACGGTCCTATTTTCGGGGCGAAATAACTGTTTTCCCCAAAGAATAAGTAACTGCCTAAACTAGCCGTTATGTCGGGCAGGGTGCCCAAAACTAGCCGTTATGTCGGGCATAACCGCAGTTCCGGGAACCTGTCCTCTGCTGTTCGGGCAGCGAGAAAGCCGTGCGTGACGGGCATAAACGCCGGGGAGGAACGTTGCATTCCTTGCCAGGTTAGAGGGGCAGAAAGGTCACTTTTTCCCCTCTGTGGATTGGACTTAGGCAATATGGGCCGCTCTGGAGCAAAGGCGGATTGGGCCAATTCTAGCCATTGGTCCAGTCCAGAACAGGAGCCCCCCAAGTCGTTGCTCCCGAGCATGAGGGTGATGACTTAAGGACTGCTCGTTGCTACGGAGTCGTCGTTTGTAGGCGAGGAAGCTTGTCTCAAAGTGCTCGTGGCCCCAGGTGTTTGTGATATTCGTGGTCGTGACCTTGGTGCCCGATGTACAAGGAGACTAATGGTCAGACAGAATTTGAAACGTTGGGGCGCCATGTGTACCTAGAGCTCCGTGTAGCAGTTAATAGGCAATGATGGCTAGCGGGTAGTCATAATGGCCTACGGGCGCGTGGTTGCACGTGCCCCTTTGTATAAAAAGGGGGGGAACCGCTTCATTTGAAACTTTTCCTTTCTGATTTCTCTCCATCTCTTTCAGTTCTTGCCTATCACCGTCTTCAGGCTTTCCGACCACCGTCACCAGCTTTGAGTAGCTTCTACCTTCTTCCAAAATCAAGTAAGTTTTCCGATCTGTAACTTGTTTTACTCCTTTTTGTTGTTAGTGGTAGATTGTATGCGGTTAGAGTTAGCTTTAGATGACAAAATAGGTGGATTTCTGGCGAGTGTTGGTGGTAGACGGTGGTTCTGCCATTTTGCTGCCTCCAGCACTTCGCCGGAGTAGATAGTGCGTTCAGCGAGTATGATGGTCTACGATGTGGTTGCGTTAGTTGTGCATGCGTGACCACCGTGTCTGTTCATCTTCTGATAGAGCGGTGAATTTTCCGGTAGAACGTTTCCAGATTTCGGTGAAGCTTTGCGGTTTCCGGCGGAGCTTCAAACGGAATCTGGGCATGAGTACGGGGAAGCTCCTCGGAGGAGGATGATACGTTTCGAGCATCTCCTCGCGGGGAGGTTTTAGTTTTTCTTTCGATGTTAGGGCTTAGGCCGGGGACGTTGTCCTCAGGCCTTTGCGCGCCCTTTCACTTGACTTAGCAGTGGAAGGGTGGATTTGATTTGTTGTCGAATTCACTGTCTTCTCTGCTTTTCTGGTGATCGTAATGGCGATGGGGCCAGACAGAGAGGTTATCCTTGACGCGTCCGAGGAGGAAACCGGCTTTGAGGAAAATAGTAGCTCGATGACTTCGGGCTCGGCGACCTCAAGTTCCTCCAGCAATGCCGGGGAGGAAGAAGAGATGGATGCCATAGAGGAAGAGGTCGAAGGGTTCTCCGCAGAGGAGTGGGAGGTGGCTGAACCTTCCGAGCATATTTGTACGTTTGCAAAGTCTTTAGCAGACGTCTTTACGGAGGTAGGACCAGAAGCGGAGTGGAAGGTGCACTTCCCTACTTTGAATGAGCGGGTCTGCACGGATTTCGGGGACCGCTTTACAATGTACGAGTATGCCTTCAAAGAGCTGGGACTGAGGCTGCCTTTCACTGATTTCTAGCGGTCGGTGTTCGAGCATCTGAAGCTGGCCCCTTCTCAACTTCACCCTAATTCGCTGGCCTTCATCCGGGCTTTTGAATTGGTGTGCGAGCATTCTCTCTGGGGATTACTCTCCCTCTGTTCTTTGCTGTTTTCCATCTTTAAAGGCAGTTGACGGGGAAGAAGTACGGATGGGTTTCTTTGAAGCAGCCCAGCAAGCTATTTAAGCCGTTCTCGGAGTCAATCCGGACTTTCAAGGAGCGGTACTTCGTCGTTGAACCCGTGTCTGAGGTGGCCCAGGACAGCACATACGTCTGGGAAATCGAGGTTGACGAGGATGGAAATGAGCTGCTTAATGAGGAAGGGAAATATATTGGACAGAGGCTCTACAGGTTCCCCATCCGCTGGGCACCCGACCATTTCTCCAAGAAGCCCAACGATTATGTCTTTCAGCCGAGCGATCTGCGCGGGCAGGACGCCATGGGGTACAAGAAGCTGGTGAACTGGGTCAACTCCTTCAGTCTTGCAAGCTGCTGGACGAGCAAGGGCAGCCTTATCTTCGAGGAGGATGGGAGCCAGAGAGTTGAGCGCAGATTCGTCAATGTTAAGGCACTGCTGGAGTGCAAGATTCCCGCGGACGCTGAGAAGCTGCTCGGTAGTCTTAGTTATTTAGATTTTGTTTATGTTATCTCTTTTCTTCGTAGCTAACGTGCTCGTTTTTTCTTTATTTGTGCAGGTGAGATGCCTCAGGCTCGCGATCGCGTGGTGAGGAATGTTATGGCGAGGAATAAAGCTGGAGCGGCTCCTCCTAAATCTCGGCTTGCTGGTGCCCGTGCTCCTCCTCTTGTTCAAACTGTCATGGAGGTCTCTTTTTCTCCCTCTCCTGCTCCATGGGGATCTCCTCTGCCCTTGACTGGGCGGTCGAAGTGGCCAAGGACATCAGACGCTGTGGACCTTACCGGCGTGCCAGAGAAAGGGAAGTTTGAGCTCCCTCCGTGTATCCTTGATAGGAGGTTCTTTGAAGGTAACTCTTTGGTCGTCCCCCGGGCGGAATCCCTTTGCTTGGAAGGCATGGATCGCCCGATCAAGAGGGCGTTGGTGGCCCAAGATGCTTCTGCCCTGGTCAGGATGCTGGAGATGGCTGTTATCTACGCAGAAGGGGACTCTGCACTTGAGTCCGAACTTAAAGCTGCCCGGGCTTCTGAGGCGGCCCTTAAGGAGGAAGTTCAGAGTGCCCGCGAGGCTCGGAGGAAGGTTGAAGAGGAGACGGCCAGGCTGAAGAAGGATGTCTCCAAGCTGGTGGTGGAGAAAAAGGCTGCCGATGAGCTGAACAAAGAGTTGATGGCGTCCAGCGCCCCGGGTGCCGATGAGCTGGATGATGTAAAAGAGTTGAAGACTAGGTCTGAGCTGGTTGCCCGCATCCTGCTGGCCGAAGATGACGGCATCACCGTGGCAGAGGAGTCTTTTCAAAGCGCCGTGGCTCAATTGCGGGTGGTGAACCCTGGGCTTGAGATCTCTGCCAAGGGTACTCACTATCTTGCGCGTGTTGAGGATGGTAACATTGTCTTGCCCGAAGGTCTCCTCGTTGTTACCCCCGAGGATCAGCCCGCAGAGGAGCAGGGACCCGAGCCAGAGTCAACCGAGCACGCTGATGAATGAGGAATTTGTTTATTTTTTTGATGTTGTTGTAATGAGTTCGGCCTGCGTGCCGTTGTAATTTATTTTTGGGGGGGCATGGCCCCCGTTTTATGTAACAACGTACAATTGTGGTCTTTGCGGCCACTTGTTAAATTATCACATATTTAGTTATGTTGTTTGCATGACTTTACTTGCTTTTATTTTTGCTAAGTGTTGTATGCATGCTGTGAATGTATGTTCGCCCGTAATAGGGGGTACTTGACTTGTGTGACTATTTCAGGGGGATTGCTCGTAATAGATGTGTTTGGCAGTGTGGGGAACTGGTCGAACTGCCGGGGAATATCCTGGCGGGAAGCGGAGCTCAGGTCGCGTTTGAGGCCTGCGTTCGCAGCGTGAACGTCCCATCGCGAGCTGGGGTTCTGCCAATCGTGGTACTTTGACAATGGCGATGCTCGATTGAGGACCGCTGTCGAGCAATTACCCGGCTCGTTACTGAGCGGGGCTATGCTTTAATCGTATGCGACGCTTGTACCTAGACGTACATAGTGGTCGGTGGCTGACGTTCGTCGTCGCGGCGAGTCGGACCGAGGATTTAGATGTAGTATTATTTTAGCTTTTTGGCGTTCCATGGTCGAGCGAGTTCTTCCCTAATGAGATGTTCTAGGTAGTAGGCCCCATTTTTTGTTTTTGCCCGAACGCGATAGGGTCACTCCCAATTGGCTGCTAGTTTGCCTTCGTGAGAGTCTTTGTGGTTTCTTCTTAGGACAAGGCTTCCCACGTCGAACTATCGTCGTATCACTTTGGCATTGTGCCTGATGGTGATCTTTTGTTTCAGTGAGGCCTCGCGGAGAGCTGCCCCGATTCTGATTTCCTCGACTAGGTCGAGCTCTTCCCTTAAAGATCCGTCGTTCATCTCCTCATCTAGGGGCAACTCTGTCCGCCTAGAGGGCATGTGAACTTCAACGGGAATCACAGCCTCGGTTTCGTATGCTAAACGGAAAGGTGTTACCCCGGTCGTTGAATGGGGAGTTGTACGGTATGCCCAGAGCATGTTGTGTAGCTCCTCGACCCATGCCTTCTTTGTTTCGTCCAGCCTTCGCTTGAGGCCTCGAAGGATGACTCGGTTAGCTGCCTCAGCTTGCCCGTTTGTTTGAGGGTGTTTGACGGATGCGATGTGTTGCTTCGTGCCCAGTTGGGCGACGAAATCCTGAAACTTTCTGTTCGTGAACTGCGTCCCGTTGTCCGTTACTATCGCTTGGGGGATACCGAAGCGCGCAAGGATGTTTCGTTTGTAGAAACGCAGGATGTTGAGGGCGGTTATTTTGGCTAGAGCTTCTGCTTCTATCCATTTTGTGAAATAATCTACGCCCACTATGAGGTACTTATTTTGACTTGATCCTACCACGAAGGGTCCTATGATGTCTAGGCCCCACCAGGCGAATGGCCACGGGGAGGACATAGCCTTGAGCTTGTTGGGTGGAGCTAGGTGGATGTCCCCGTGCCGTTGGCATTTATCGCACTTCTTCACGTGCTCTTTTGCGTCATTTTGCATAGTTGGCCAGTAGTATCCTGCTCGGAGGGCCTTTCGAGCAAGGGACCTTCCGCCGAGATGTTGGGTGTTGATTCTTTCGTGGATTTCGCGCAGGATGTGCGCGACCATTTCTTCCTCGACACATTTAAGCATGTATAGTTTGTCTTCGACCAAGACATAAGAGCAGGCTCTTCGCCTGACTATGCTGGCCTTCTTTGGGTCGGACAGGAGTTCGCCCTTGGCGAGGTAGTTATAGACTGGGGTCATCCAACAGTTGTTGTTGTTGATCACCTGCACGTCGAGTGTCGGGGAGGCCTTCTCGATGCTGGGTCGAGGAAGTACTTCCTGTATGACGGATTTGTTTCTGCCTTTCTTCTTTGTGCTGGCCAGTTTAGACAGCATGTCTGCTCGTACGTTATGTTCGAGCATCTCGTGTTTCACTTCTACTGTTGTGAACTTCGCCATTTCCTTCTTTACCAGGGCCAAGTATTCGGTCAGGTTGTCGTTTTTGGCTTGGTATTCACCTCGGACCTGGAGGGTCACGAGTTGTGAATCCATGCAAATGACGACTTCTTCCGCTCCCAGGTCCTCGGCAAGGCGTAGCCCAGCGAGGAAGGCTCCGTATTCAGCCTGGTTCTTGGAGATTAGGAAAGACAGTGTGAGTGATACCTCGACGATAGTCCCTTCGTTGCTTTCCAATATGATGCCCGCGCCGCTTCCTGCCGAACTCGAAGCACCGTCAACGAAGATGGTCCATTTGCGCGCTTCACTCGCGGGGAAGTCCGCGAATGTCATTTTTGCGACGAAGTCGGCCAGAGCTTGGGCCTTGAGGGCCTTTCTGCCTTCGTATTGAATGTCAAATTCGGATAGTTCCAGCGACCACTTAAGCATTCTGCCGGTCATATCTGGACGACCGAGTAGCTGTTTTATGGGCTGATCTGTCCGAACCACGATCGTGTGAGCCAGGAAGTAGTGTCTCAATCTCCTGGCTGCGTTGATTAGGGCTAATGCCACTTTCTCTATCTGCTGGTAACGTAACTCTGGTCCTTACAGCGCCTTGCTCGTGAAATAAATGGGCTTCTGCCCGTCAGGTATCTCGCGGATGAGGCGGCGCTCACTGCTTCGGCAGCTACAGCCAGGTATAGGTACAATGTTTCGCCATTGTTTAGGCGAGAGAGGACCGGTGGCTCTGAGAATGCTTATTTCAGATGGAGAAGGGCCTTGTCGCACTCCTCGGTCCATTCGAACGCAGCCTCTTTGCGGAGTAGCTTGAAGAATGGTAGGGCGTACTGGGCGGACTTGGCCACGAAACGAGATAGTGACGCGAGCATCCCGTTGAGGTACTGGATGGATTTTTTGGACCTGAGCGTAGGAAACTCGGAGAATGCCCGACATTTGTCGCGATTGGCTTCTATTCCTCGTTCCGTTTAGTAGAAGCCAAGGAATTTGCCTACTCAGATTCCGAACGTGCACTTCTCCGGATTAAAACGCATTTTGTATTTCCTGGCCTGTTTGAAGACCTTTCGTAAGTGGGTGGTATGATCGGTTTCCTCGTGGGACTTAACGATCATGTCGTCCATGTAAACTTCGAGCATGTCGCCTATCTGTCCCTGAAACACTTTGTTCATCATTCGTTGGTACGTTGCTCCGACGTTCTTCAAGCCGAAGGGCATTAATTGTAGTAATAGTTCCCTGATTCGGTCATGAAGGCTGTGTAATTTTTGTCGGACATTGCCATTGGGATTTGATTGTAGCCCGAGTAGGCGTCCATGAACGATAAAAGTTTAAAATCAGCGGAATTATCAACAAGTTTATCAATATTGGGGAGGGGGTAGGCATCATTCGGGCATGCCTTATTGAGATCGGTATAATCAATGCACATGCGCCATTTTCCATTAGATTTTTTAACCAATACAACGTTGGACAGCCAAGTGGTGTACTTGGCTTCCGAAATAAATTTGGCCTCGAGGAGGTCCTTTACAGCTTTTTCAGCAGCCTCCATTTTCTCCGGAGACTGCTTCCTCCTACGTTGTGCTGCGGCCTTGATGGCCGGGTCAATGGTCAGCTGGTGACATGCGATGGATGGATCCAAGCCAGGCATTTCCGTGGTGCTCCACGCGAAAAGGTCGGCATTCTCTCGGAGGTACGCTTTGAGCTGCTTCCTCGCGATGTCAGGCAGGTCCGTTCTGATCTTTACTCCCCGTTGGGGGTCTTCGCCGAACAGGACTACCTCGAAGTTGCCATCCGGGATTGGGCGCATTAGATGGGAGCTGCTGCTAGATGACGTGGATGGGTTGGCTGAAGCTGCTCGTTCCTCCTGTTGGTCCTCGGGGAAGTGACTATCAAGGTCGATAGAGTCGACCTGGGGCAGAGGCTTGGCCTCCTCGGAGCTGCTTGGCAGAGCTGGCTTGCTCGACGCTTTAGGCTTGGGCGCAATGGCGTTGAGCCCCTTTGTAGCTGCTTCAAAACATCGTCGGGCAGCTTCTATGTCCCCGTGAAGGGTGGCGACCATCCCTTTCGAAGTGTAGTACTTCATCTTCAGGTGGACGGTTGACGGCACTGCTACCAACTCGGATAGAGTTGGCCTTCCAAAAATGCATTGGTAAAGTGACAGGCAGTCGATTACCAGAAATTGTACCTTGATGGATCTGGCCATTTCGGCTGCTCCGAAGGTCACGATCAGCTCAACATAACCCCACGGCTTGGTCACGGACCCGTTGAATCCCTGTAAATCGGACCCTACGTAGGGGGTAAGGTGCGATTCGTCCAGCTGTAGCGTTGAGAACAGCTGGGAGTACATGATGTCGACCGAGTTGCCCTGGTCGACTAAGATTCGGCGAACATCGAAGTTTGCCATTTGGGCTCTGAAGAGCAATGGAATGCTTGAGTTCGGGGAGCCGCCGAGGAGTTCCTCCCTCTAGAAGGAGAAGGGGATGAAATCCTTCGGGGCCTGATCAAGCGTGGTCACTTTGCTCGAGCTGGTGTTGATCAGGTGTTCGAACTTCCGTTTCACGGACCCCACAGTAACCTTGTTGAAACCCCCGCCAGAGATGACCATGGCGAAGGGAAAGGTCTCCCACGGGCTGTGGGCCGCGAAATATGCAGGGGCGCTGAGCCCGTCGGGGACGTTGAAGTCCTCAGGTCGCGATATGGACATAGCGACCTGTATGTTGGCGTCTTCCGAGGAGGGTACCTCCTCCTCGACCTTCTTGGACTCTTGGGCATCCTGCCGAGGAGTGTCCTTTTTCTTCACGAACTGCTTCAGGTGGCCGTCCCTGATCAGTATCTCTATGGCATCCTTTAGATGGATGCAGTCCTCCGTGGTATGGCCGTGACTTTTGTGGAAGCGGCAGTATTTTGACTTGTCCACGTTTGGTCTGTTCGGCAGCTGTTTGGGGAAATGGACCCCGACTTCTTTGAACTCCGAATTGGCACATTCGGACAGAATCTTTTCCCTGGAAACGGTCAGGGGAGTATAATCATGGAAACGCCCGGAGGGCCCTTTGCTGTCACGGGAGTCGCGAGGACGGTCTTCGTGCCTTCGTTCACCACGACGCAACGTCGAGGCTTCTTCTCCTTTGGAGGCCCGGGCGTTCTCTTGGCGGCGAGACGCTCGGACGTTGCTGGCCGCAATCTTCTCCTCGTACTGAATATGAGATTGGGCTTTGAGGAGGAGGGCGTCTAAGTTCCTCGGTGGCGCGAGGCCAATGGCTTTGGCAAACTCGGAGTCTGGGCGGATCCCTTGTTCGAGCAGGAACTTCTTCATCTTATCTGTCGTCAGGACCTGCGCAGCTTCCTTGTTGAACCTCTCGATATATGCGCTGAGAGGTTCGTCTTTCCCCTGGATTATGGCTCCGAGGGAGGCCTCAGTTTTGGGGTGGCGGCGAGATGCTATGAAGTTCCACGAGAACATCCTGCCGAGCTGTTTCCACGAGGTGATGGACTCCTCGGGAAATTGTTTATACCATGTCATTGCTCCCATTCGGAGCGTGGTCGGGAATAGTCTGCATTTAATGGCTCCCCGTACGCCGCGGTATTCTAAGAGCGCATCGATATTCTCGATATGCTCATCTAGGTCAGTGGTCCCGTCGTACGTGCCAAGTGACGGGGGTTTCTCCAAGCCTTTTGGGAGACGGGTAGCCAGGATCTCTTGGGACAACGGGCTTCGAGGCTCGTCGTCGCTGCTAGTACTGGTGTATGATGGTGACCGGACAGGATACTCGCGTCGGCGGTTCCTTCGCGGAGAAGGTGAGCGGTTCCTTCGAGGGGAAGGTAAGTGCTTCCTTCGAGGAGAAGGTGAGAGGTTCCTTCGAGGGGAAGGTGAGTGCTTCCTTCGAGGGGAAGGTGAGCGGTTCCTTCGGGGAGAAGGTGAGTGTGCCCGTCCTTTGGACTTGATCGGAGGAGATTGCTTGTGTAAGTTCCTGGATTGGATGGAATTTTGGTAAAACAACAAGGTGTTCAATGCTGATGTCATGGTGTTGATGTTGCAGCATTGAGTCTTAGTACTGGGCTGTACTAAGTTGTGAAGGTTAACTATGTTTGATGTCATGGGCTTGATGTCATAACATTGCACTTAACACTGGGCTGTGTTAAGGTTGCTAGTTGCTGAAGTAGATGTCTGATGTCACATAGGTGATGTTGTAACATCAGACCTGCAGAACTGAAGCTAATGACAGCATGGGCTTGTTGTTATTAGGGTCGCGTATTAGCTGGAATTGTGGAGAGTGTTGACTCGTTGGATGAGAATATCTTGGGCTAGATATTTTCTGTTACATGGGAGATTTGATTGCAGGTTTGTTGGAGAATTAAAAGGTGGAAGATTTAAAAAGATTTTGGGGATAAAATCAGTTTTAAAAGATTCAGTTTTTAATTAACAAATCTGATCAAATATTGTGACAAATCCAATCCAAATTCAAGGAGCTATATAAAGCGCACAAGACCAAGGAAGAAGGTACAGAAAACAGATTGAAGATCAAGAGCTGGAGGCTTAGTGTCTAGAGTTTGTTTAGAGTGCTTATATTTACACTATTCTAGGGTTTGAATATGTGTTGTATTTTCTGTCCTCTCTAGAAGCTGTGAAGCAATAGAGAGTAGGTGTTTGATCGAAGCTAGGAAGCAAGATCAAGGAAACTCAAAGAGGGTGTTCTTTGAGTGTTTTAGGGGATTGAGTAGTGTTCTCATATCTAAGTGGTTTCTTAGGTAGAAAGTCACTAGTAGAGTATAAGTTTAGGAGATTGTCAACTGGTGTGTTGAGTCTGTAAATTATATCTACAAGTAGTGAAATTCATCCCTGGCTTGGTAGCCCCCAGACATAGGTAGTTAGACCGAACTGGGTGAACAATTCCTTGTGTTATTTCGCTTCTGTTATTGTTGTCCATTGCAGAGTGTGTTGTTGTGACATCGCACCTTAACATCACATGTCTGGTACCAGAATTTCAATTGGTATCAAAGCAGGCATCCTGTCTGTCTCTGGGTGAGATTTAGGGAAGTTACTTTCTGGTGTGAAGATAGACAAAGAAGTTGGAGGATTTGTCAACAGACCCCCTATGTTGGATGGCTCAAACTATGAGTATTGGAAGCCTAGAATGACTACCTTTTTAAAGTCATTAGACAGCAGAGCTTGGAAGGCTGTCATTAAAGAGTGGGAAGCTCCAGTGGTATGTGAGAAAGATGATGCTGACAAGGACAAAGAAGGCACCTCTAAGCTAAAGGCTGAAGAAGAATGGACCAAAGAAGAAGATGAGCTTGCCCTTGGAAATTCAAAGGCCCTAAATGCTATCTTCAATGGAGTTGACAAGAACATATTCAGGTTAATCAACTCATGTGAAATGGCCAAGGCTGCTTGGGATATTTTGAAGGCTACTCATGAAGGTACATCTAGAGTTAAGATGTCTAGACTTCAGCTTCTAACATCTAAGTTTGAAAGCTTGAAGATGAAGGAAGATGAGACTATTCATGACTTCCACATAAGTGTTCTTGAGCTGTCAAATGCATCCAGTGCTTTTGGTGAGAAGATGACAGAAGAAAAGCTGGTTAGAAAGATCCTCAGGTCCCTTCCTAAGAAGTATAAGATGAAGGTGACTGCCATTGAAGAATCTCAAGACATTAGCAAGATGAGAGTTGATGAGCTCATTGGGTCTCTTTAAACTTTTGAACTTGGTTTGATCGAGGAAGAACCAGAGAAGAAGCCAAAGAGCATAGCCCTGGTGTCAAATGATCAAGAAGAAAAGAGAAGGAGTTCTGAGTCCCAGGAGGATCTGCCTCAGGCCATAGTTATGTTAGGAAGACAGTTCAATAAAGTGTTCAAGAAGATGAACTATAACTACAGGCCTAATGTCAAGAACATCTCCTCTGACATCAGCAAGACAAAAGAGAAAGATGAAGAGAAGACTGCCCAAGATAAAGGAGTTCAGTGCTTTGAATGTGAAGGGTATGGACATGTCAAGAAAGAGTGTCCCACATTCTTGAAAAGGCAGAATAAGGGCTTGACAATTTCCTGGTCTGACTCTGACAGCGAAAGTGAAAGTGAGTCAGCAAAGCATGTTACAGCTTTGACAGGAATTGTTGAATCTGATGATGACAGTGATGGAGAAGTCACTTATGATGAGGTAGCTTCAACCTACAAAGAGCTGTGTATAAAGAGTGTTGAACTATGTCAGGAGAGGGATCAACAGAAGAGACTGATTGATCAGCTTGAGAATGACAAAGCTGAATTGGAGAAAGAAGTCTTATGTGTCAAAGCTCATCTTGATCATATGACGAAATCTGTTAGAATGTTAAACAGTGGGACAACCAATCTTGACAAGATTCTACAGGCAGAAAAATTTGCAGGTGACAAAGCTGGGATAGGTTATGTGACTGAAGACAAAGGAACCTCAGAAGCAAGTACTTCAGGTTTAAAGAAGGAAGTATCACAACCTTTGTCTCAACATCAGCCAAAGAAGCAGGATCCTACACCCAAGAAAGCTGATGTTTCACAACCTAAGAAGATTGAGAAGAAGACCGGTCCTAATCAGAAGAGAAAGCAGCCACAAGGAGCTAGTAAGTGTATGCCCCCACAATACCACAAGAGCATGAAGGCTGCAAGGTTCAAACAGAACATGTTCCATCAGATGTCTCAACATCAGGGTAACTGGTATGGATATAATAATGCTGTGCCTCATTACTACGGAAGAAGGAAGCCTCATCACCATAGGAGACAGCCTAGAAGACAGCATCCTCAGTTCAGGAGACAATCTACCTATGGTAAAAGACAACAGCCTCACCATAGAAGACAGTCAAACTATGGAAGAAGAAGACAACACCAGTACTATGGATGGCAGCCACAGCAGTTTCATCATCAAGGTGGCAGGAAGTTTAACAACTTCAGTGAAGAGAGAGTAAGGTGCTTCTATTGTGGAAGAGTTGGTCATATGCAGTTTTCTTGCTTTAAACTGCATGGATATCCCAAATCTGTTCCTCAACCTAGACAAAAGGAGAACAGGACTAAGGTTGTTAAACAGTGGGTTTCTAAAGCTCAAGCTACATGTCTATTGGCTCACACCTCAGATAGACATTTTGCTAAGGATGAATGGTACTTTGATAGTGGATGTTCAAAGCACATGACTGGATCCAAGGAGCATTTGGTAGAGTTCAATCCTTGCCATACAAACGATGTTATTTTTGGCAATGGTGAAAAAGGAGTAGTAGAAGGAGTTGGAAGAGTGAAGAATCATGATGGTCTTACTCTTGATAATGTGCTCCTTGTTCAAGGGTTGAGTGCTAATTTAATTAGCATAAGTCAACTTTGTGATGAAGGTTACAAGGTAAGCTACACCAAAGATGAATGTGTGGTAGCTGATGAGCAGAATGAGGTAGTGATGAAGGGAGTAAGATCCAAAGATAATTGCTATCAGTGGATACCTCAAGTGGACAGCTTATCTAGTGATGTTAAAGTTGATGTTGTAACATCAGATGGTGACATCAAGTGTGAAAGTATGGTGAAAAGTCAATCTGGGTTAATAACGTGTGAGTTGGATGATGCGTTAAAAGCCAAATTGAGTAGTCAGTTATGTGAGCAAGATGAAGAAGTCAACAATGCTGATGGAAGGATCAAAAGCTGTGACCTTACGAAGTGTTGGGAGCTGAATACTTGCAAGGCCAAGAAAGATGACAACCTGACTAATGACTCCTATAGTTCAGAAGAAAAATTTCACAAGTTGACAATCCTTAGGTTGGAAGATGCAGATGTTAGAGCTGATGTTAAAACATCTCAAGTCAAGAAAGGTACTTCTAACCTTAAAATAAAGAAGAGTGATGATGAACTCATTGCAAAAGTGGTTTCTGGGGTTTCTAAACGACTGAAATCAAGGAAGAGGAAAGCTATTGAGTCACCTCCAAATATGAGAACTGATAAGCAGAAGATCCATGTGGATGGTACTACAAAATCCAGGAGTAAAGTGTTCATCTCTTCCAAAAATAGGAAGATCAGAGATAAGTCTGATGATAGTGTCCAGGATATCTCTCAAATGAAGGAAGCCGTTGTTGTTAGAACTTCTGAGAAAATTCAAAAGGCCATACTAGATAACATTCATGTGCTTTTCCTAAAATGGTGGAAGTATGATCTGGAGAAAGAATTTGACAAAGACATTCTGGATATGGTTGAATTGGCTAAGATATGGTTCAGAGAGGGTGTGGGAACTTATGGTATTCAGGTGTGTATGAATAAGTTGCTCTGACTGTGTCTTATTGGGAGCTTCTTGAAGGACTTCTTTGTGCAATGAGTCCTTTGAATGGTGATGAGAAGCTGATGTCCCAAAAGATGTTATAACATCATGTTTGCTGGTGGTTATATCTGGAAGATGATTAAGATTGGACATGTGGAAGAAGTGTTTCTGATTATGTGGTTTAGAATGTGAAGTTTAGCATGACTACTGTATTTGAAGACTTCACCAGTTTCAACATCTACTGGGGGATGTAAGGATAGAGGAATTGTGATCTCTTGAAGAGACTGGATCTCAGTAAAGCTTATAAGTAAGCTGAGGATTTGTGGAGTTTATGACACAGTGTTGAGATTGGATTATTTTGCTGATAGTAAATCCAGTAGTGGAGCATATGTAATACCCTGGTGTCAAGAGTGTCAAGAGTATCCTTGGTGAAGGATGTCTTTGTTCTGGATCTGAAGCTTAGTGCTTACATTATAGCTAAGGAGCATCTATATAGTCATACGGGAGAATGATGAAGTAGATGGTTTGCCTTAAATGGTTCTAGTCATATGAAGCAAATTGTGTGAATCTTGTGCGCACATGCTTCTGAGGAGATGTCTGAAGACAAGATTGAATCATGGCCTTGAATAGATTGTACACTTGTCTTGGTGTGTGTCATTCTAAGTGTGAGGAGTTGACTTAGAGTTCAGTGGCAGGCATTGTGTGCTTCAGATCTTGTGGATGACTGTGTGAAGCCTTCATAACTGGATGGATGAAGAATATGTCTGGATTTTCAATATGTGGATATTGCTGACAGAAGAAGTATGGTTTTGTACAGGGTGTCATAGGCTGTACTTGTTGAGGTTTGTCAAATTATGGCTAAAAAGGGGGAGAGTTAATAAATGCCATAAAGAGAAGATGTTGATGCTGCAAAAAGAACAAGGTGTTTAGTTGAAAAGTGTTGATGCAGCTGTTGAGGGGGAGTGTTGGCAGTATAGATAGAGCTGCTAATGAAGATATTTGAAGAGTGCAGAGTGCAGCAAAGCAGACATCAAGGGGGAGATGTGTTGCACATTGTGAGCTACTGAACAGCTGTGATGCTGGTTCAAGTTTTTGAGGGGGAGCACCAATTGGCTGTTGTCAATAATGAAGATGGTGCTGCAGCAGATCAAGTAATGCAGACTATATGAAGATTGTCAAACTGCTGCAAGTTAATGTTTCAAAATATTGAAGATATTCCGCTGCTGAAGTCTCTGAAGATGCAGAGATTGTTTTAGCCAAAGGGGGAGATTGTAAGTTCCTGGATTGGCTGGAATTTTGGTAAAATAACAAGGTGTTCAATGCTGATGTCATGGTGTTGATGTTGCAGCATTGAGTCTTAGTACTGGGCTGTACTAAGTTGTGAAGGTTAACTATGTTTGATGTCATAGGCTTGATGTCATAACATTGCACTTAACACTGGGCTGTGTTAAGGTTGCTAGTTGCTGAAGTAGATGTCTGATGTCACATAGGTGATGTTGTAACATCAGACCTGCAGAACTGAAGCTAATGACAGCATGGACTTGTTGTTATTAGGGTCGCGTATTAGCTGGAATTGTGGAGAGTGTTGACTCGTTGGATGAGAATATCTTGGGCTAGATATTTTCTGTTACATGGGAGATTTGATTGCAGGTTTGTTGGAGAATTAAAAGGTGGTAGATTTAAAAAGATTTTGGGGATAAAATCAGTTTTAAAAGATTCAGTTTTTAATTAACAAATCTGATCAAATATTGTGACAAATCCAATCCAAATTCAAGGAGCTATATAAAGCGCACAAGACCAAGGAAGAAGGTACAGAAAACAAATTGAAGATCAAGAGCTGGAGGCTTAGTGTCTAGAGTTTGTTTAGAGTGCTTATATTTACACTATTCTAGGGTTTGAATAGGTGTTGTATTTTCTGTCCTCTCTAGAAGCTGTGAAGCAATAGAGAGTAGGTGTTTGATCGAAGCTAGGAAGCAAGATCAAGGAAACTCAAAGAGGGTGTTCTTTGAGTGTTTTAGGGGATTGAGTAGTGTTCTCATATCTAAGTGGTTTCTTAGGTAGAAAGTCACTAGTAGAGTATAAGTTTAGGAGATTGTCAACTGGTGTGTTGAGTCTGTAAATTATATCTACAAGTAGTGAAATTCATCCCTGGCTTGGTCGCCCCCAGACGTAGGTAGTTAGACCGAACTGGGTGAACAATTCCTTGTGTTATTTCGCTTCTATTATTGTTGTCCATTGCAGAGTGAGTTGTTGTGACATCGCACCTTAACATCACACGTCTGGTACCAGAATTTCAGCTTGTTCCTACGAGTCCGTTTATGGTCATGAGCGTGCTGGTCACGCGGGGAGATCTGGTCGCGCTTTCGAGCTACGTGAGGATCAGCCTCTTGGCGCAGTCTACGGTCGATTTCTCTTCGTGGCTGCGGTCTTCTTGATCATCTCGAATTCCTCCGCGTAGGAGGGGATCTTGGACGGTGAGATTCTTCCAGTGCCCTGATCCTCTCGTTCTGCTGCAGGATCTGGGTGTTAGTTTTGTTGAGTGCCTCCAGGAGAGCTGCCACGGCCGGGTCGGCGTTGGGCGGAACGGGAATGGACTGGAGGTCAAGAGAAGGTTGATCGTTGTGGCGATCAGCATGGGTAGGGGAAGGAGAAGCAGTGGCTCCATCCCTAAGAAAACGGGCATCTCAGAGGAGAGATGATTGGCCGTCAACGTCAGATTTGTTGACAGGGAGGATGGTGGGATGAAGAGCATCCTGGGTGCGATCTTGGGAGCCATGATCGTGATGATGTTCGAAAGTTGTTTTGATCTTCGGTTAAAGAAAGAAGGGGAGAACAAAGGTTCCCACAGACAGTACCACTGATCGTGAAGGCTGGATCAGATCCTGTAGAATCAGGCCGCTAAGTGCGCCAGAGATGCTGGTCGTGTGGAGAGGAGGGGGGTGTACCTGCAAGGCACTCCGACGCTCAAGTAAGAAAGGGTCAGAGAAAAAGGGGCAAGTACAAAGTATGAATTCGTAGGGTGAATATTAGATACCTGACCCTCTCAAGCGAGAGGGTTTATATAGATCCCCCAGTGCGTGGCCAACGGTCCTATTTTCGGGACTAAATAACCGTTTTCCCCAAAGAATAGGTAACTGCCGAAACTAGCCGTTATGTCGGGCAGGGTGCCCAAAACTAGCCGTTATGTCGGGCATAACCGCAGTTCCAGGCACCTGTCCTCTGCTGTTCGGGCAGCGAGAAAGCCGTGCGTGACGGGCATAAATGTCGGGGAGGAGCGTTGCATTCTTTGCCCGGTTGGAGGGGCAGAAATGTCACTTTTGCCCCTCTGTGGATTGGACTAAGGCAATATGGGCCGCTCTGGAGCAGAGGCGGATTGGGCCAATTCTAGCCATTGGTCCAGTCCAGAACATTTTTATTACTTCCTTTTTCTTTTTTTTTAAATTAATTTTTTCAAGAACTTAATATTTATAAAAAGAAGTAGGTTTCCTCTTATTAGCTTTTTTTTTTAGAATATTTTCGTCTTTCACTCTTTCGAAATATTTTTGTCATATTTTTTAATTATCATATTTATATTAAATAAAAATTATATGAAATTTTTAACAAAATAAAATTCGTGTATTTTTAGTGGTCATTTACTCTATTAATTTTTATTTTCAAAATCTTTAAAAGGATATGTGGCAATTTCAACTCTTACTACCACATATCAACTTTACTTTGGTCATTCTCTCTATCAGTTACAACTAAATTATTTTTATAAACGTCAACTCATCCTTTCCTTATTACATGAGAATGAAAAGTGATAAAATTATGAAGTTGAAAGGGGTTTGCGCCATGGTGATCCCTTATCACCCTTTCTATTCGGCCTGGTCACAGAAGCTTTGACGAAGTTGTTTAGTAAGGTTGCAGAGATTGGTGTCTTCGAAGGCTTTTTTTAGTGAATCTTGTAAAATGGATGTTTTGCAGTTTGCAGACGACACTCTCATTATTGGCAACGGTAATTGGCATAATGTTTGGTCTATCAAAGCAATTTTGAAGGGCTTCGAACTGCTTTCTGGTCTTGGAGTAAATTTTTCAAAGAGTTGGGTTATTGGTATTAATTTGAATCAACACTTTTTGCAAGTTGTGGCTTCTTTCTTGGCTTGCAGGATCGAGGACAAGTCTTTTCTCTTCCCGGGCATTCCCATCAGATCAAACCCAAGACGAGTCAGTTCTTGGACAAAGGTAGTGAACATCATTCGAGCTCGGCTGGCAGGATGGAAAGGTAAGATTTTATCTTTTGGAGCTAGAATCACGTTGTTGAAATCTGTTCTCGGCAGCCTAGCTATTTTCTTTATGTCTTTTTTCAAAATGCCGGTGACGGTTCGGAAAGAAATAGAAAGATTATTTAACAGGTTTCTTTGGGGCGGTTCGTCGGATCAACTTAAAATTGTTTGGATTAGTTGGAACAAAGTCTGTCGTTCTACTAAACTTGGACGTCTTGGAATAAAGAAGATAAACACATTCAACATTTCTCTTCTTCAGAAATGGAAGTGGAGAATCTTAACTGAAAACTCTTCTCTTTGGTTGGATGTTTTAGCTGCTAGGTATAGAAATATCAAACTTACTGTATTGGGTGGTACAGCTGATGTTCCCTTCAAATCTAGCTCTCACTGGTGGAAAGACCTGATCAACCTAAAGTCCGAGGCTTCTAATTCTGGTTCTGTTTTCCTGAACAATATCAGCGTGAAAATCGGTGATGGCTCGACAGCTACCTTTTGGTACGGAAATTGGCTTGGAAATTATTCTCTGCATGATAGCTTTCCAAACTTGCTTTTGAGAAGTTCCCTCAAGGGAGCTGCTATAGGCAGCATGGGATCGTGGCAAGAAGGTATTTGGAGGTGAGGAAACTTTGGTTTGGGATCGATTCAGGAAGACGTTAATACCAATGAAGTCACTACCTTGAAAATTCTTTTGTATAACTCGTCTTTGGTGGCAGGTTGTGAGGATAAGGTGGTTTAGAACTTTGATCCTATTCTTGGGTATACTGCTAGGTCTGGGTACATCAGCCTGCAAGATTGCAGTGTGGTAGTAGATATTTCTAGTAGCAAGTCTAGTGCTTGCCTCTCCCTTTGGAAAGATACTGTCTCCATGAAAATTCGCGTCTTCGCGTGAAGGTGATGTTTTAACGGCATTCCGACGATTGATCAACTTTTACGGAGAGGCATTATCACTTATGCTTCCTCTTATTATTGGACTCTTTGTTCTTCCTTTGCTAAAGATGTTTTCCACCTTTTTTTCGGTTATCTTATATCTGGTTTGGTTTGGAAGAAGATTAAGGACTGGGCTAGCGTGACAGTGGAAGTTAAAGATAATTTCTGGGATAGTTATTTGGAGTGGACAAACTCTGTGAAATCTGGTAAGAAAAACAAAGATAGGACTAGAATCATTTGGTTAGCTATAATTTGGTGCATTTGGTTATGTAGGAATCAGATTATCTTCAAGGGTGCCCAATTAGTTGTATCTAATTTGTTATGGGACATTAAAAGTATGGTTTGGAAGTGGTGTATTGTCGGGGAAAATCCTCACTCCAACTGTAATTTTTTTGCCTTCTGTCAGTACCCTTTCGACGGTTAGGCTTAGTTTTTAGTTGGTCAAGATCTTCTTTGCTTTTTCCTTTGTTGGCACTTTCTTTTGTAAGTTGGGTTTGAGTACCCCTAATACTCCTTTAATCCAATTTCTTGCTTATAAAAAATGTGTAAATTAAACTGTAATAAATAGATAAAAAAAATTTATTTAATTTATAAAAATTAAAACAAACATTGGTACAAAAAAAATGTGAGGTCACATTTCTATAAATAAATTAGAAATCCATAAAACAAGGTCTCATTTATTTCATTTATTTAATAACTTAATAGTGTAAGTTAAGTATGTGTTGCAAATAGAAACCATGTTGTTCTACAACTTCATCTTCAACCTTCAGACCTAGTAAAACAAAAGTAGTTTAAATTTACCATCCAACCCATAGAATTCCAAAAAAGCTTCCCAAAGTTTGGTCTATTCTTTTTTACAGTGCAAATTACAACCTTAGTATGACAACAAATGAGTTTCAAATATCATGAAAAATGAACGCTTAAGTGGTTGATTTGAGGGCCCTCGTCTATTGCATTTGAAGAATAGCTATACTCGCAATCCATGGAATCTTAAGTGGTTGATTTGAGTGTTTGCCTGTGATTTAGAGGTTTTTTAAGTTTTGAACTTTTTTGGAGAAACTTGCAGTCAAATCTTGCGGATAAAAACACAATGAACCATTCTCACTTCACACTATAGTTAACAGTCTCAAATATGACTGTAGATGAGAAGATTGAAGCAATGCTTTTCTACAAAGTAAACAAATATTCATGATGCAAGTTGGAGATTGGGTTGAAGTGCGCAAGAGGAGAAACCAAACACAACGGAGGGAGAAATTCTCGATCTGGGTGGCAAACAAAGGAAAGGCGAGGGACAAAGAGGAGTCGATTACATTATTCTTCTTCAAGGAATTTCAAGAAACTTATGATGCGAAGGACATGTTTAGCTTCTTTAAGGAACAAGGATTGGTAGATGAAGTGTCAATACCAAACAGAAGACATAAATATGGAAAAAGATACAGTTTCGTTCGTATGAGGAAGGTGGAAAATGCAAGAATAATGGCGGCTAGACTTGATTGTATAATGATATTTGGAAAGAAAATTCATGCTAACATACCAAGATTTCAAAGAACTGAAGTTGGGAAGGGAAGACAAAACATATAGAGGGAAGGAATAGCAGGCAAAGGAGAGACATTGAAACAACAAGAGCAATCGAGGAAGGTGTCTACCTAACTCACATATGCACAAGCAATAGAGATTAACACAAAAACTAAAATTGACAAGGTGATAAAGCCAAAGAGTGATATTACACACAAATCGACAGGGAATCATAAGAGGTTGAGGGGAACTAAACCAAGTTGGGTACACTTACAATTCAACGTTGATGTGAAGGAGATGGGCAGATTCGAGAAAGCATACATGGGAATGGTAGAGAAACCAGGAAACACATACAATGTTCAGAGAGCGTTGAATATGGAGGGTTACTATCACATTAACGCTATACCAATGGGAGAAAACCTGTGTTTTCTAGAGGAAACAAATGAAGGAGAATTGAAGACGTTGAATGAGGAAGATAGAACACAAATCTCACAATGGTTTACAGAAATACATCCATTGTCGCTAGAGGATATCGACAATGAAAGATTGACATGGATGAGGTGTTATGGTCTCCTACCCCATGCATGGAAACCAGAATTCTTCAAATTTATTTCAGGGAGATTTGGGGAATATGTTTGTTGTGATAAAGAAACAAAGTCAATGCAGAAACTGGACGTAGCGCGATTCTTAGTGAAAACGAAATACTGCATGAAATTTAACGAAGCATTCAATGTTGACATCAATAAGAAAATATATAACATTAAGCTGGTGGAAGATCAATATGGTCCTAAAAGAATAATTGCACTGGGATAATCATCGGAGGTGAGTGATTATGCGATATCGGAATCGGAAGAGGAAAGAGGCGGCGAAAGTAGCAGATCGGCGGTAGGGGAAGATGGTAGTACGGAATTAGACAGTATTGAGCAGTGTGATAGAATGGATAAATTTGACGATAGGGATATGGACTTGGAAAATGATTTATTAAGAGTTGAGGATGTCAGACATGCAAACAAAAATGAGGGTCGCAGGGAAGCGTTGGAGGTTCAGAGAGGTTTATTGGACGAAAAGTTAAGCATTGGGATAGGAGAGAACAACAAAGAGGCGAATACAACTGAGGGTGGTTCAGGAACATTTAATGTTGATAATTATTCTGAAAGGGTGAGGGAGTTCGAGGAAAATTTCAAAATTGTGGACCATGTGGACAATAGCGGTATAATGACTCAGTCTAGGCCAAGGGTTAATTTGGGCTTAGAGATTAGGGAAGCAGACAAAAGTGGCAATTTTTCTGATGAGCCCAGCGTGTGGGCTGGTAGTAGTGAAAGGCCCAAAATCAGGAAAAAAAATCATTAGTTGAGATCTATGAGAAATTGAAGATTCCATTCTCACCTTCTTACTACTCCACACTGATGCACTCCATCAACAACAACAAAAGTAAACCAGTTGTCTTAGAGAGGGGAAATAGGTGTTCGGGGGGTAATAACACTCTAGAGATGAAGGACACAAAGTCAAGGTATTCAGGGGGTCCATTCTGTGTTGTGAATCTAAGAACGATTCAGACGTCAATCAAGGGTACTCTAAGGTGAAGAGGATGTTAGATGGCATACCTGGGAAAGTATGGTAAATGATCAAAGAGTTGGGCATTGGAAGTGATGAAGACGACGAAGTTTTTAAAGGTATTATTCGAAGCATGGAAGACATGGACAAGAGAGATTTTCATGAAAATCGGGTGGCAGCTACGAGGGAATCATAAATGCGGTATCTTACAACATTAGGGGTGTGGAAGTTCAATTAAAAGAAGGAGGATCATAAAATCATTGGAGGAGGGTAACACTGACAAGTGTTTCTGTAACGAATACAGTGGCACGTGGAAATGCTGAGTCACTAAATGATAACAAACTTCCGGATGGTGAGGAATTGGGACGGGGAAAACGACAAAAGAAGCCCAGCTGAAAAATAGCCAAATCACAAGAGAATTAGTTAGTTATAGGAGGGTAGTGGTAGGAGGGGGGCATGAATGATGTATGAACTTTCTTCTCCTCTGATTATTCTTTCTCCGCTCTGATTTCTTTTCTGCACTGTACCCATTTGTTGAAATTCCTCACTGAAATCAACAACTGTTTCCATCAATATTATTCTATTTCCCTGAGTTACTACTGTTCCATTGATTTTATTCATTACATTTGGTGTTTTCATCACATCATGGCAGACAACACTCGTATGAAAGAAATTCACGCTGAGCTGAAGAAGAATGCTGATGCCATCGACTTGGTTAGTGCATCCATGACCTCACGTATTGAGCGATTAGAAGTTGCTGGTCACGCTCAAATGACGAAAATGGAAGAGTTTCATAGAGCTAACGAAGCACAATTCTCTCAGCTCAACACAACATTGGCTCACTTGCTGCAACGGTTACAAGAGTCTTCCCATGGTGCGTCGAACTCATCAACCAAGGAGCCACCGAGGAACCCGTTTCAGGTGAGATCCGTCAAACTCGACTTCCCTCGATTTGATGGAAAAAATGTGATGGACTAGATTTTCAAGGCTGAACAATTTTTTGACTATTATGCTACACCAGATGCTGATAGATTGATTATTGCTTCAGTTCACTTAGATCAGGATGTTGTTCCTTGGTATCAAATGCTTCAGAAAACTGAACCATTCAATTCTTGGCAAGCTTTTACTAGAGCTCTAGAATTAGATTTTGGACCATCTACTTATGATTGCCCTCGTGCTACCCTTTTTAAATTGAATCAATCTACAACTGTTAATGAGTACTATATGCAGTTCACCGCCTTAGCAAATAGGGTAGATGGTTTAAGTGCAGAAGCCATTTTGGATTATTTTGTTAGTGGATTGCAGGAAGAAATTAGCAGGGATGTTAGAGCCATGGAACCCAAAACCTTAACCAAAGCAGTGGCTTTAGCTAAACTGTTTGAAGAAAAATACACTTCCGCACAAAAACCAAAAACATTTTCAAACCTTGCCAGAAATACTAGCCCAAACACTTCAGCCGCACCAAAATATCCAACAAATTTCCAAAAAAATGATAACCCCAAAGCTACCTTACCTCCACTCTTACCTACACCACCAGTCAAACCATTCAACAATAGAAACCAAAACATAAAAAAATTTTCCCCTGCTGAGATTCAATTGAGAAGAGAAAAGAATTTATGTTATTTCTGCGACGAGAAATTTTCCCCTTCTCACAAGTGTCCCAATAGGAAAGCCATGTTGCTTCAGCTAGAGGAAGCAGATGACCATCCACCAGATGATCAGAAAATGATGATTGAAGGGAAAAGCGAAGATGATGAAACTCATCATTTATCCTTTAATGCTATGCGGGGATCACAGGGTGTGGGCACTATTCGATTCATTGGATAAGTTGGAAGCATAACAGTTAAGATATTGGTTGATGGAGGTAGTTCTGACAACTTCATTCAGCCTAGAGTGGCTCAAGTGCTGAAATTACCAGTGGAACCAGTTCCTAACCTTCGAGTTCTAGTGGGTAATGGACAGATTTTAAGTGCAGCAGGCATCATTCAGCAGTTACCACTGCAAATTCAAGGCCAAGAGGTGAAAATACCGGTGTACTTATTACAAATTTTGGGTGCAGATATAATTTTGGGATGGTTAGCAACATTAGGTCCTCATGTGGCTGACTATGCAGCCTTAACATTGAAATTCTTCCAAAATGGTCAGTTCATCACTCTGCAAGGTGATAGCCATACGGAAGTCAGCCAAGCCTAGTTCAATCACTTCAAAAGACTATAGAATACCAGGGCAATTGAAGAGTGTTTTGCAATACAATTGATCAAACCAGATGTCCCAGATGATATTCTAAAGGAATTACCAACCAATATCGACCCTGAATTGGCTATACTTCTGCACACGTATGCTCAAGTGTTCACAGTCCCTATTGCATTACCACCTCAGAGAGCACAAGACCATGCGATACCTCTGCAACCAAACTCTGGCCCTGTGAAAGTAAAACCTTACAGATACCCTTATGTACAGAAAGAGAAAATTGAAAAAATGGTCCAGGAAATGTTAGATCAAGGTATCATTCAGCCAAGCAACAGCCTGTTTTCTTCACCTATACTTCTTGTTAAGAAGAAGGATGGTAGTTGGCGCTTTTGTATTGACTATAGAGCACTGAATTCAATCACTGTTAAGGATAGCTTTCCAATGCCAACAATGGACGAGCTATTAGACGAACTGTATGGAGCTCAATATTTCTCTAAATTGGACTTGAGATCAGGGTACCATCAAATTTTGGTACAACCTGAAGATAGAGAGAAAACTGCTTTTAGAACCCACCATGGACACTATGAATGGCTAGTAATGCCGTTCGGACTTACAAACGCACCAGCAACATTTCAGTGCCTAATGAACCAAGTTTTCCAATTCGCCCTCAAGAAGTTTGTCTTGGTTTTTTTTGATGATATTTTGATATACAGTGCTTCTTGGTTGGATCACCTCAAGCATTTGGAGGCAGTACTGCAGACTTTGAGACAACACCAGCTCTATGCCTGATTGTCAAAATGCTCTTTTGGGTCAACAGAAGTTGATTACTTGGGCCACAAAGTATCCGGTAAGGGAGTATCAATGGAAAGTACCAAGGTACAAGCAGTCTTAGAATGGCCTACACCAACTAATGTGAAACAGTTGAGAGGATTTTTAGGTCTTACAGGGTACTATAGAAGATTTATTAAATCCTATGCCAATGTTGCTAGTCCATTGACTGACCTGTTGAAGAAAGACGGGTTTAGGTGGAATCAGGCTGCGGACATAGCTTTTGGAAAGCTCAAAAGAGCCATTACTGAAGCCCCAGTTTTGTCCTTGCCAGATTTTTCTCAGCCTTTTATTTTAGAAACCGACGCTTCTGGTATTGGAGTGGGCGCGGTGTTGGGACAAAATGGTCAACCAATTGCATTTTTTTCAAAGAAACTAGCGTCGAGAATGCAGAAGCAGTCAGCATACATCAGAGAATTGCTAGCAATTACTGAAGCTCTAGCTAAATTCAGGCACTACCTACTAGGCAACAAATTTGTTATCAGGACTGATCAAAGGAGCTTAAAAAACTTGATGGATCAATCACTACAAACCCCGGAACAACAAGCGTGGCTGCACAAGTTCTTAGGCTATGATTTCAAGATCGAATATAAGCCTGGGAAGGATAATCAAGCGGCGGATGCACTATCGAGGATGTTCTCTCTAGCTTGGTCAGAACCACATTCAATGTTCTTGGATGAATTGAGAGCGAGACTAGCTACTGATGCACATTTGAATAAGTTGCTAGAAACATACCAGCAGAGTCAGGATGCATATAACTACTCAGTTAGGGATGGTATACTGACTTGGAAAGGGAGGATAGTAATACCAACCGAAAAAGAGATTGTGCAGAAAGTACTACGTGAGTTTCACAGCTCACCAATTGGAGGACATGCTGGGATAACCAGAACTTTGGCAAGAATTAAGGCTCAGTTTTATTGGCCTAAGATGCAAGAAGATGTCAAGGCCTATATACATAATTGCTTAATTTACCAACAGGCCAAATCTAATAATACATTACCTGCAGGATTGCTTCAGCCATTACCTATTCCTCAACAAGTTTGGGAAGAAGTGGCGATGGACTTTATCACAGGGTTACCAAACTCGTTCGGGTGGACTGTCATTATGGTGGTAATTGATAGACTCATAAAATATGCGCATTTTGTACCACTCAAAGCAGATTATAGTAGCAAAGTAGTAGCTGAAGCATTCATGAATAACATTGTCAAATTACATGGACTGCCACGGTCGATAGTGTCCGACAGGGACAAAGTCTTTACCAGTGCTTTTTGGCAACATTTATTCAAGTTACAAGGGACTACACTGGCCATGTCATCAGCCTACCATCCACAGTCGGATGGACAGTCGGAGATCTTGAATAAATGCCTAGAAATGTACCTTAGGTGTTTCACCTATGAGAACCCCAAAGGGTGGGCAAAGGCATTACCTTGCGCAGAATTCTGGTACAACACGGCTTATCATCTGAGCCTAGGAATGACTCCTTTTAAAGCTCTATATGGCAGGGACCCACCGGCTCTAACCCGACAACCATACTTGGTAGATGATCCAATTGAAGTGAGAGAACAACTAGCTACAAGAGATGCTTTGTTAGCTAAGCTGAAGATCAACTTAACACGAGCTCAACAGGTCATGAAGAGACAAGCCGATAAAAGGAGGGTGGATGTATCATTTCAAATAGGAGATGAGGTATTGGTTAAGTTACAACCTTACAGACAACACTCTGCTGCTCTGAGAAAGAACCAAAAACTGGCTATGTGGTACTTTGGTCCATTTAAGGTGTTAGCCAAGATTGGTACAGTTGCTTACAAATTGGAGCTACCAAACACTGCAAGAATCCACCCTATCTTCCATGTATCACAACTGAAGCTGTTCACTGGAATCGCACAGGAATCGTACATGCCCTTGCCTTTGACTGTCACTGAGTTTGGTCCAAGCATGCAACCTACGGACGTTTTGGCAACACGTACTATCATCAGAGGACAAGCTCAAGTTGAACAAATATTGGTACAATGGGAGAATGGACCAAAGGAGGATGCTACGTGGAAAGATGTTGATGTCATCAAGACAAGCTACCCTAACTTCAACCTTGAGGACAAGGTTGTTCTTAAAGGGGAAGGTAATGTAACGAATACAGTGGCACGTGGAAATGCTGAGTCACTAAATGATAACAAACTTCCGGATGGTGAGGAATTGGGACGTGGAAAATGACAAAAGAAGCCCAGCTGGAAAATAGCCAAATCACAAGAGAATTAGTTAGTTATAGGAGGGTAGTGGTAGGAGGGAGGGCATGAATGATGTATGAACTTTCTTCTCCTCTGATTATCATTTCTCTGCTCTGATTTATTTTCTGCACTGTACCCATTTGTTGAAATTCCTCACTGAAATCAACAATTGTTTCCATCAATATTATTCTATTTCCCTGAGTTACTACCGTTCCATTGATTTTATTCATTACAGTTTCTTACAGGAAACAAAAATACATAGTACGAAGGAGAAGGATGTGAAAGAAATTTGGGACAAGAATGCTTATGGTTGGTCTGCATCTGGTGCAAGGGGTAGAGTTGGAGGTATTCTCACTGTGTGGAAGGTAAATTCGATTGACCCAATCCTCAGTTTCAAAGGTAATGGGTTCTTGGGAATTAATGCTATGTAGAGGGGTTTAAATTATTATTTTGTTAATGTGTATTCACCATGTGATATGGCTGGAAAACGAAAGTTATGGATAGATCTTATTGAGTGGAAAAGGAAGTTGCCTAAAGGTGAATGGTTGGTGGGTGGAGACTATAAAGTTGTAAAAACAGTTGAGGAAAGAAGGGGCTTATGTAGAGTTTGTTAGTCGGATATGAACAAATTTAAAGCATTTATAGATACCATAGAGTTAACTGATCTACCGGTGGTGGGAAGTAAATATACTTGGTTCAAAGACAATGGTTGCTGCAGAAGTAGAATAGACAGAATGCTAATTTCTGAAGGCTTGATCTTGAAATGGAGACTGCTATCGGAGGAGGTTGGTGTTAGAGATGTGTCGGATCACAGACCACTATGGGTTAAAGCGAATAATCGGAAATGGGGCCCAAAACCATTCAAGGTATTTAATTGCTGGTTTAATCATCCAAAGTTTCAAGAATTTGTAAAAGTGGAATGGGAAGGTTTTGTCGTGAGAGGTTCAGCAGCATATGTTTTAAAAGAAAAGTTCAGACACATGATAAACAAACTTAGATGGTGGAATAAGGTGGTATTTGGGTGGGTGGAATTAGACATTCAGGAGGGAGTGGATTTGTTGAACAATAAGGAAGAAGTGCTTGATCAGTTTAGTGGTGAGGAGCTTCAAAAGGCAGTGTGTGAGATAAGCAAACTTCAAGGAGACATGTGGAATAAACTGCATCTGCAAGAGCGTATGATGAAACATAAAGCAAGGTTGAATTGGATGCGTGAAGGGGACTTGAATACAAAGTTTTTTCACTTTATAAAGACATACATGTATAGAAGGAATGCTATAAACAGGGTTCAGACGGATTTAGGTTATGTGGAAGAGGTGACATTGGTCAAAGAGGAAGTCTGAAATTTCTTCGTGAACAGGTTTAAGAAGGTGGATATGGTTAGACCTGTATTGAGAAACCATGATCTTCCTAAGCTGAGTAGGGAGGATGTGGTAAGTCTTGAATGTTGTTTCACTGCTGAGGAAATCTGGGAGGCTCTAGGTGAATGTGACGGTGAAAAAAGCCTGGGACCCGACAGTTTCAACTTAGAATTCTTAAAGAAATGTTGGGGTATAGTAGGTCCAGATGTGATTAACTGTATCAAAGAACTTCACTTAACGACTATTCTTCCCAAAGAGATGACTTCATCGTTCATTACATTAATTCTGAAGGTTGATAATCCACAAAACTTAAGGGAGTATCGTCCGATTTGTTTGATTGGTTGTATCTACAAGCTCATTTCAAAGGTATTAGCTACAAGATTTAGGAGGATTATTGGAAAACTTGTGTCTAAGTCACAAAATGCTTTAATCCCGGGTAGGATTATTCGTGATGGGATCGTGGTACTGAACGAGTTGATTGACATGGTTAAGAGGCAAAATAGTAATTGTTTATTATTTAAAATAGATTTCAAACAAGCGTATGGTTGTGTCGATTGGGATTTTCTATTGGGGTGCTAAAGGATATGAGGTTTGGAGATAAATGGCTGGATTGGATGAAGGGTTGGATACTTAACAGTCATCTATCCGTTTTGATTAATGGGAGTCTATCAAGAGATTTTAAAGATACGAAGGGGTTGAGTCAAGGCGACCTGCTTTCCCCCGTTTCTATTTTCTCTGGTTGTTGAAGGTTTGGCCTCAGTAGTTAGAAATGCTGCTCAAGCAGGAATTATTAGAAGCTTGGAATTGAATGATGAAGTGAGCTATAGACTGATGCAATTCGCAGACAATACGATGCTGATCTGCAAGGCGGAGTGGAATAATTTATGGGGAGTAAAGGCAATCCTAAGAGGGTTTGAAATGGTGTCAGTGCTAAAGATAAATGCGTGGAAAAGTTGCATGTTGGGCGTCAATGTTGAGGAGTCTTTTTTTATTGCAGGAACTTTGTTTCTGTCATGTAAATGTGGTGCCCTTCCTTTCAAATTTTTAGGAGTTACGATAGGAGGAAATCATAGAATGAGCATTTTTTGAAGACCTGTTATCAATGCCTTCAAAGCTAAGCTAGCCAGATGGAAAAGCAAACTGCTATCGATTGGTGGAAGATTAACTTTAATTAACATCGTAATCACTAATTCATTATCTGTCCCTTTTTGTGGCTCCTGATTGTGTGTTGAAAGAAATTATCACTATATAACGCAGCTTCTTATGGGCGGGATCGACGGAAAAGAAACGCATTTCGTGGGTAAGCTGGGATATGGTGTGCAGACCTAAAGAATTGGGTGGTTTGGGGATTAAGGACATAAGGATCTTCAGCAAAGCTCTAGTTGGTAAATGGTTGTGAAGGCTACTGATGGATAAGGAAGCAAGTTGGAGGGGATTGCTTGAACATAGGTATGATGACATTTCAAAAAGAGTTCTTAATGTAGGCGAACGTGATAGCAGGATTAAAGATTCGCTGTGGCGGAAGGACTTGATGGTATTGGGGGCTAACATGGGGTCTGGATCGTTTTATGACTCAATAGCGATTAAGCTGGGCAGGGGTGATCTAGTGTCATTTTGGACAAGTAAATGGATTGAAGTAGTGTCGTTACAGATGTTGTTTCCTCAACTGTTTGGGGCTTCTAACAGGAAAATGGTTGTGGTCAAGGATGTGGGATATTGGATTGAAAACAGGTGGCAGTGGGACCTTGAATCATTAGAGTTTGTTGGTTCTGATATAGCAGGTAATGATTATGCAAAATTAACGGCATTGTTAAATGAGGTCGTTCTAGTCGCAGGTATTGTGGATGCTATTAGTTGGCCTTGGGATGTTAGTAACCAATTCACCGTTTCTTCATTCTATGACAAAATCATCAAAGGTGCTGACAATTTCGAATAGAGTGAGGAGCTGAAAGTGGCGTTTAGGTTGTTGTGGAGAACAAACGTGTCATTGAAAGTGAAAGTATTTGGGTGGAGGTTGTTGTTGGATAGGTTACCAACAAGGAAAAACCTTGAAGCAAGAGGTATTATACATAATACACATGAGTTTGTGTGTGTGTTCTGCTTTATGGTCATTGAGGATTCAAAACATATCATTTGTAACTGTTATAAAAGTATGCAGGTTTGGAAGTTGGTGATGGAGTGGGTAGACATTCCTTGGGTAAGTAAAGAGAATTGTTGTGATTTCCTATTGATTTGGTACATGAGTTTGAGAAGAAAATGCTCTTCCAAGTATGCGTGTCTTATTTTGTTTGCGATTTGTTGGTGCTTACGGTACTCGAGGAATCAAATTCTGTTTCAAGACGAGATTTGGGATCCGAGGGTGACTGTCAATAGAATTATTTGTTGTACTTGGTGGTGGTTAGCACTTGATACGAATGATAAAATACGCTGTAATTATTACGAGTGGTATAAATCCTCGTGCGACTTTTTTCCGCGCGCAAACAGTGGTGCGAGGAGCGTGTTGCAGGTCGCGGGCGCAGAAGACGCGATCGCGGGTCGCGGGTAGCGGGTCGCTCCCTGGGCGGAGCGGGTTATCTGGTTTTGCTTTTTTTGCCCTCAGATGCGGGTGGCGGCGACAGAGAAGAAAGGTGAAGGAGAAAAAAGGTGGAAGAAAGGTGAGAAGAAAGTGAGAAAAAAGTGGAAGAAAGAGAGAAGAAAGGTAGCGGAGAAGAAAGAGAGCAAAAAGTTACTGATTTGGGCTTTGTTGAATACATACATATTTCAATGGGCTGGGCCTATGTTTGAGATCTCAATTATTATAAAAAAAAAATCATATTAACCCATTAGTATTAGTTTATTATTTGTTAATACAACTTAATAAATATAATAACATTAAACTTAATACATATAGTAACATTTAATAATAAAAATAATATTAACATATATTAGAATAAATAATTAAAATTTTTATTCATTTTTATTTTATTAATTTAATTTTTATAAAATTTTGTGTTACCAATTTAATATTTTTTTTAATATTCACCCAAAATAATATATTTGTATAGATTATTTATATATTTAATTTAAAAATAGTCAATTCTAAAAACTCAACAAAACTTATCCCGCTATCCGCTATTCCGCTATCCAATTTTTAAGGTCGGTCGTTCCGCTCCACAATCCGCTATTAATAACTCTGGGAGTACCCCTAGTACTCCATGATATATATATATATATATATATATATATATATATATATATATATATATATATATATATATATATATATATATATATATATATATATATATAATTTTCTTGATTATAAAAAAAAAACTTAATAGTGTTGAATGTAAAAAATTGTTTAAAGTATAATTTTATTTTATGTTATGATTATTTGATTTTAATTATATTATCAAGAAACTTCCAAAGATTGATTTGTTGTAAAAGTTTGGGTTCTTAGAATGTACTCTCAATAGGGGTGGAAATAGGCTGGACCGAGCCGGGTTTTGCCAAGCCTGAATCTGTCTTGCTTAAAAATTCAAAGCCTTAGCCTGTCCCGCAGCCTATCATAGACTTATTTTTAGGCCTGAATCTGGCCTTTTCGAATGCTTGATTGGCATACTAGCCTATTTAAAAGCCTACTTCATTTGAACGTTTGTAAATAAGAAATTCAACTAATATTAAATAAACAAACATATTAAAAGATCATTGAGACTGAATGTTTGTTTTCATTGCCTCATTCAAGTTTACCTATTAGCATAAGTTTGGTGATACTATTTGTTGGAGAGAACTTATGAAAAAAATTTATGACAACAACTTATGAAAACAACTTATGACATTGTTTATAATATTTTTCAACTTATTTTCATAAGTTCTTTTAGATAACTAAGTTTTATTTTCATATTTTAATTTAAAGTACAAAATACAATATAATAATAATAATAAATTTATTGAGTTTTTTATAAATAGACCGGCTTGATAGGGTTAAAAGGTTTTTCTTACGGTCTGTGGTCTAGCCTCTTTAGCTAAATAGGCATATACAAAAGTCTTAGCCTTTTTTATTTAAGAAAAAGCCTAGCCTGGGCTGAGCCTATGTAGACTAGGCCGTAAGCTCCTGTTAGTTGGTCTGACCTATTCCCACCCATAACTCTCAATATCAAATTCGCTAAATGTTTTTATGTTAGATCAGTTCGTATAGAATTTAATTCTGACTTTAAATAGATCTCCTAATAATGAACAGTGAGATGTTTTCTTTTATTAACATTTAATTAATTTAGATGTGGGTTGAATTATTATAGTAAACTTGTATGTGATTTTTATTGCTCCCTTTTTCTAATAACTGCCATTTTAATATTTTGTTATAATACATTTTTTTCGTAATCTATTAAATTTTTCATCCTTTTCGTGTTGTTCTAATACTATTTATTTATATTGAATTTCATTTAACTACTAAAGTATTTATAATTATACTAATTAAATAATTAATTTTGTAGTTTAATAATAATATTAATAAAGAGAATGGGGGCTTCACGAGTGAAACGGGGGAGGGGGCGGCCGCCACATACGGTGCTCCAATCGCCGGTGAACCAATCCAATCCGCCAAAGTCAGTGGATGGGGGAAGCCCAGGGCAGGATGAAGGTAAGGAGAAGCAAGATGAAGCAGAGACACAAGAGTTGAATCAGTCAGCGGAAGAAGAAACCCTAGTTACAGAAAACAAAATCACTAGCGAAGAGAAGCCTACAAGTGTGCATGAGAATGGGAATCGAAAATTATGGGTGGACGTGCTTAATGATAATCGTAATCCATCGAAGGGGATCACTATGAAATACGTTGCACCAACTATGGTGAATGGGGCAATGGAGATAGAAATTGAGGAGGACGACATAGTTTCAGAGGTTAGATTCTGGGAAACATCACTGATAATGTATGCATTAGGAGAGGACCTCAGTATGAATATGGTGAAAAATTATATGGTTAAGATGTGAAATTTTGTAAAATTACCTGATATGTTCTACCATGATGATGGATACTTTATCCTTCGATTCAATTCACACGACGATATGGATGTTGTCATGACGAAGGGTCCCTACACAATGAGAAATGTACCAATGTTGCTCAAGGAATAGAGACCTGATTTCAATCTGGAGAGAGATATGTTGCGAACACTGCCCTTATGGATCATGCTCCCTCAACTTCCCTTACATCTATGGGGGGAAAAAGCCTTAGCAAAATTGGGAGTGCCATTGGAGTTCCCATTGTAACAGATGAGTGTACGACAAACAAGTTACGAGTCTCATATGCAAGATTACTTGTGGAGGTTGATATTACTAGAGCTCTGACAAAGGAAATCACAATCAAGGATTGTGAGGGGAGGAAAATATCACAGCCTGTTGAATATGAGTGGAAACCCTTTTTTTGTGACAAGTGCCAAAAACTGGGTCATCAATGCAAGATTGGTGTGAAGGAGAAACAATGGAAACCAAAACCCAAGCCACCAAATAACACACAAGCTACTACTTCTATTGTTATGACCCCCAATCAAGATCTAAAGAAGCAATCAGAGAATGAAAAAGATGAACAATGGACTGTTGTCAGCAAATCTACAAAAGATAAAGGTAAGAGGACTGTATACTCTGGCTCAATTTCTGATATAAACTGTACCAATAGATTCGAGGCTTTAAGGGTTTTAAAGGACCCTCTAACAGCCTTTGATAGGGGATCATGTTAATATCATGGAATATTAGGGGGCTGAACAAATCAGGTAAACTTAGAGAGATAAGCTCCCGTCTACAAAAGTTGAAACCTGAGATTTGTATACTTATTGAAACAAGAGTTAAATTGCCTAAAGCTCATGTAATTAGACAGAAGTTGAACTTGAAGGGCAATTATATGGACAATTACTGTCATCATGAAAATGGAAGGATCTGGTTACATTGGGATGACAACATGATTGAAGTTAGATACATAAGCAGCTCTGATCAATTCATACATTGTGGAATATATGATAGAGATGGTACACTTAAATATTTGTTAACTGCAATACATGCTCTCAACCAACTGGAGAATAGAAGAATCTTATGGAAAAATATTGAAACTTTGCAGAGAAGTCATCAAGGCCCATGGTGTGTCATTGGAGATTTTAACAATGTTGCAAAATCTCAAGATAGAATTGGAGGAAGAATGGTCATAGAAAATGAGTATATTGATCTGAATAATATGCTACTCACAACTGGCTTGAGTGAAATGGACAGTACAGGTGATTATTACACTTGGTCTAATAAACATGTGGAATGGACCATTTACTCAAGGATTAATAGAGTCCTTGGAAATGCAGAGTGGTTTCAAAATAACCTGGATACAACCCTGACTATCATGCCACCTAATGTTTCTGATCATGTAATGTTATGTGTTGAAGGCAGGACAGTGGAGGTTATGACTAAACCCAGGTTTAAATTTTATAACTACATGGTGGATTTGATAGGATATGAAGAAATTGTGAGGAATAACTGGACCAAACCTATTAGGGGAGATCCCATGTATGTCTTATGGCAAAAGTTAAAAAGGTTAAAACCAGAACTGAGAAATTTCACAAGAGCTATGACTAATGTAAGGCAAAACTTGACAAAAGCTAGAGGGGATTTGGAGGCTGCTCAGAATGCACTCATGTTGAACATAATGGATGCCACTTTGGTGGATAGAGTCAAACAACACACTGAGGAGGTGATAAAATGGAATGAGATGGAGGAAAAAATCCTAATGCAGAAGGCAAAATTGGAGTGGCTAAGACTTGGTGATGGTAATAATGCTTACTACCATGCCATCATTAAGTCTAAGCACCACACCAAAATCATGAAAATTATTCAAAAAAGAGATGGCACACTTGCAACAGACCAGCAGGAGATAAAAAGAGAGGTTATGGAGTTTTATGGGAATCTAATAGGTAGAACTGCTCAAAATTTGAAACATGTGTACATTGAAGCTATAAGGTGTGGAAGGCAACTTAATGTGGACCAAAGAGAGAGCATCATCAGAAGAATATCAGTGGAGGAAATTGAACAAGCTATGAAGGGTATAGGTGATCTTAAATCTCCTGGCATATATGGATTTGGGTCAAAATTCTTCAAGTCAAGCTGGCAGATTATAAAGCATGATGTAGTAGCAACAGTTATGTAATTCTTTGATACTAACAAGATGTACAAAGCCTTTAACTGCACAGTGGTTACCCTGATTCCAAAAAGTGAAAATGCCACTGGTGTAAAGGATTATAGGCCAATTGCTGGGTGCACAACGTTTTACAAAATCATCTAAAAAATTATGACTAATAGATTGGGGAAGGTATTACATGATATTGTCCATAAAAGCCAAGCTGCTTTTATTCTTGGCCAGGTCATACATAATCACATTATGTTGGCTAAGAGGGACTCCAAGGTGTATGATGCAATTAGATTTACAAAAAGCCTACGACATGGTTGACTGGGGGGCCCTAGAATGTGTGATGCAGGAAATTGGCATACCTAAACAATTTAGTGACTGGATCATGATTGCTTTATCTACTGTCAGTTATAGATTTAGTGTGAATGGTGAATTATCTTAGGTACTGTATGCTAGGAGAGGCATAAGGCAAGGGGATCCAATATCCCCATTCCTCTTTGTAATCGTGATGGAATACTTGAATAGAATAATGGTGAAAATGCAAAAAGATCCAAATTTTAACCACCATGCAAAATGTGAGAGGCTGGCTTTAACTCACCTTGCATTTGCTGATGATGTATTGCTTTTTTGTAGGGGCGACAATAAATCAATTGAAATGATTCTGACAGCATTCAAATACTTTGCTGACTCAACTGGCCTTGTTGTAAACCCTACCAAATGCAAGCTTTTTTGTGGCAGTTTGGATGAAGAAACAAAAGCTAATATTATATCTCAGACTGATTTTGAGGAAGGGCAACTACTTGTAAGATACTTGGGTGTACCACTGTCATGCAAAAAACTAACTATAAATCACTACATGCCTTTGGTTTATAGGATAGTTCAAAGAACCAAACACTGGTCCTCCAAACTTCTAAGCATCGCAGGAAGGGTGTTATTGGTGAAAAGTATATAAGTGGCTATAGTACAATATTGGATACATTGCCTTCCAATCCCAAAAATGGTGATAAAAAAGGTAAACTCTATATGCAGGTCATTCATCTGGTCGGGTAAGGCAGAGGTATGCAGGAAGAGTCCTGTGGCATGGAAGAACACTTGCAAACCATTGAAACAGGGTGGTCTGGACCTGATTAATCTTGAACTGTGGAACAATGTGGCGATTCTTAAATGTCTTTGGAACATTTTCCTAAAGGCTGACAACCTTTGGGTGAAATGGATCCATAGCCATTATCTAAAAAGAGAAAATGTAATGAATGTATCCATAAAAAAGAGCAGCTCATGGATTGTGAAGAATATCCTAAATGGAAGAGGCCTGATAAATCAGATTCAACAGATTTGGGACGACATGCTAGCAACTAAAAAGTTTAAAATGATTCAAGTGTATAAGGTTCTTATTGATGATCAAACAAGGGTTGCTTGGGGCCACCTGCTGAGACGAAATGAGGCTCGTCCAAGAGCTATCCTCACGCTATGGCAAGCATGCCATGGTAGGCTTGCAACAATGAACAGGTTGGTTAAGATGGGTATGTTGCAGACAAGCCAATGTCATTTGTGCACGAGATGCGATGAAACGGTTGAACACCTCCTCTTTCAGTGTAGTATTACGAAAAGAATTTGGTCTGAAGTGTTGGATTGGATGGAGATTGAACATACACCTCAAGCTTGGACTGAAGAACTGATGTGGATATTGAAACACACCAAAGATAAAGGTTGGAAAGGAAAATTACAAAAAGATTGTTGTTGCGGAGACGGTATACAGCGTATGGCAACATAGAAATAATGTTTGCTTTGCTTCAAATAATGATGACACACATGTAACTAGAAATATCATAGACACTATTGTTTATAGAAGATGGATACAACCCAAGCTTAGGAAATACATAGCTCATTTGCTTATGTAGGCTTTGCGGTTGTCTTTTGTCGCTTTTTGTTTTTGTCTTGTCTTGATGGGGTTGGGCTGGATCCTAGCGATCGCCATGTACGGAACACATTCATTTTTTGAATATATATTCTCTCTTTATTAAAAAAAAAATATTTATTCATATGATAATTTTATTTTTGTAATCATAAAATAATTATAAATTATTCATTATCATACAATATAATCCATACATTATTTATGTGTTTAACAATTATATAATTTATGGCCGTACAATGTATTTTATATTATTTATTTTAGATCTTACCATTTAGATATATTATAATATTATTTTATCAAATTCATGTACAAATATTTAAAGGATCATGTTAACTAGTGCCTCAGAAATATTGGTTATGAATTTCAAATAAAGAAAATTTGTCATGTTCAGTTTATTTAATATACATAATATTTTTTGGAAAACATGATTATTTTATTTCCAGTGCATTGAATAAACATATATTTAGAAAAAATATATCTTTTTAATTTCTTAAATAATGCTCAAATTATTATTTTAATCTCTTAACTAGTGTCTTGAGGCACTCGTTACTATTTCTCATATATAAATAAGGGTTAAATAAGTAATAGGTCCCTGAAAATAACTCAACATTCAAGTTTGGTCCCTATACAAATTTTCTTCAAGGTTTGGTCCCCCAAATGTTTTCCGTTTCCAATTCTAGTCCCTCCCGTTAGTTTTCACTAACGAAGGGTGACATGGCGTGCCATGTGTGCAGAATCTTTATTTTGATACGGACACGGTGGATGGATGCGAAAATGGAAGAAGCTGAAAAGACAAAAGTCAAAAACATAGAAGAGGAAGAATGTCATTTTCCACAAATCGTTTCTTCTTCCAAGACCGTGTGCCCTAGCAGAGGAACGTCTTCGTCATTTCTTCGCAACTCTCAGAAGAGGTCCCAAAGTAGGTCTTCTGCGATTCAAAGTTGTGGTCCCAGGTAAATGAAGTTGTCTGCCATTGTTTGGTTTCTTTTATTAGTTACTGATTAGAATACGATCGTGGTCCCTCCATGCGTGTTTTGATACTTTGTTTGTCAGTTGTTTGTTAAATGATAAACTTGTCTGCCATTATCGTTTCTTTACTATGGTTAATATATGTTTTCGAAGGTGGTCCCCTGGTTTCAATAGTTGGATGTTGTCTGCCATTACGTTTACTTTTGTTTTGTACGAAAATGGCAAAAATGAATGTTAGTTTTAACTTTTGTGTGCAGGGGTATGGATAAATTCACTGTTGTTTTTTATGTAAAGGGTTCTTTTGTAAAAGGCACAAACTTAACATACGAAGGAAGGGAGGAGTATGCTTTCAAGGGGCAGGATCCTGATTTTTGGAGTTTTGTTGAGGCATGTGACTTAGTTAAGGAGCTGACACCTGAGTTTGATTACAATATGGTTAAGATGTGGTGGAAGCATGAGGAAGGATCATTTGAAAATGACTTGAAACCATTCAAGGATGACGGAAATGCGTATGAGTTGGCCTTGTATGCCATGGAGTACAAGTGTGAGATTGAAATTTACTGTGAAAATAGGGTTCATGGAGAGCACACAGCTATGGAGAGGTTTAGAGAGAAAGGAAAGGCACCTAATTGTCAAGAGGAAATTGACAACAGGAGTGGATCAAGTGAATAGTCTGATGAAGACTCTGTGGAGGATGTACATTTTGAAGATAGTGAGGAGGAGAGAATGGGTGGATTTGAGGAAGGGCTTGATAAGGCGCTGCCTAAGAGAGCTGTTGGGGAAGGCAACAAGAGTGAGCAAGAGTAGAAGAGTGAGCAAGAGCAGAAGGTATGTATAACAGAGGAGTTGGGAAAGGAACATGTCATTGAGGATGAATACTTGACTGATGAGCTGGACAGTGGTGGGGATGATGATAGTTGTGATGAGAGGCCTTGTGTTTTGAGGTATAGTGAGGAGGAGTCATTGAGCAAGGATTATGTGTTCAAAGTTGTGATGGAGTTTTCATCCTTAAGGCAGTTTAAGGATGTCATTTTAGAACACAATGTGTTGAACGGAAGGGAGGTAAAGTTTGAAAAGAATGATAAAAATAGATGCAGGGTTGTGTGCAAGGACAAGAAGAAATGTGACTATACAGTGTTGTGTAGTAGGGTATTGACCTCAACCACTTTTAGAATAAAAACCTTGTTTGCCAAACACATGTGTGGTAGACAATTCTATAACAGAAATGCTAGAGCTAAGTGGGTTGCCAAGGTAATTATTGATGGCTTGAAGAATAATCCTAAAATGAGGTTGACTGAGGTAGTTGCTGATGTTAGAAAGAGGTATGCTACAGAAATTCCAGGTTGTAGGGCATTTAAGGCTAGGCAAATAGCAAGAACAATTGTAGAAGGTGACTCAAGCAAACAGTATAGCCTACTTTGGTCTTATGCTGCAGAATTGAAGAAGGCTTCAGCTGGTAACACATTTAAGATCAGTACTAGTTCTCCAAGTGAAGGGTTGAAACCAAGGTTTGAGAGATGTTGAGAGATGTTATATGTCATTTGATGGAACCAAGAAAGCATTGACAAAAACATGTAGGCCTTTCATTGGTTTGGATGGATGCCACTTGAAACATAAATATGGTGGCATACTTTTGATTGCTGTTGGGAGAGACCCCAATGATCAATACCTACCTATTGCATTTGCTGTGGTTGAGATGGAGACAAAGGATTCGTGGAGCTGGTTTCTGAAGTTGTTGATTGAGGATATTGGAGTTGGAAGGTGTAGCACCCCAAAATTTTCCCTCCTTACTTTAGTACTAACTGGCTTATATTTCATTTCATTTTGCATTATCATACATGCATATCATTTGGCTATGTGGTTATGCGATCAAGGTTCTCTGTTCAAGCATCGTCAGGTTGCAACAGACGTTTATTTCGTCACTCAACATAGGCGTAAAGTATTTCTCCGGGTTACGTAATCAACGGGTCAGCAAAGCTCTTATCAAACATAATTTTTCATGTCAAGAATCTCAGAGGAAGTTGAAGTTTTCAGCCGATTCAGAACAGTTTGAGCAGAAAATCAGTTTGCTGTGCAAATTTGCAAAATTCATAGCTCTTGCTCTGGAACTCGTTTTGGCTGGATATTCAACAGTTATAACCGTCTTGGTATTCTCTACAACCTTTATGTTCGGCTCGGAAGTCAATTCATCAAGGAAAGTGGTGGGAATTATTTGTTTCTAGAATTTCGGTTTCGCTGGACAATTGCTTCAGTGGCATTCAAAAGGGTTTAGCTTCTGATTGGATCATCATTTTTGAGCGATTCTTATTCCAAAAGTTCCGTCTGGATATCCTCTCCAACTTTCGTGTTTTGGCCAAAAGCTAATTCTTTGAGGAAGATCTCCGAATACGCGAATTCTCTGAGTCGATACAACAGAAGAACAACTGAAAATAGTGCTGAACCGGTGTATTTCGGACACTAAAAAATTCATAACTCTCATCTCGTTCGTCAGATTGATGCCGTTCTGGTGCCTAAAATTCTGTTTAGATGTTATCTTCGTGCCGTGAATTCAGTTTGGGTCAGGTCCGAGCGGAAGGACCGCGAAAATGTGATTTACTAGTGGGGTTCTTTGATGCAGTGTACTGTCTGTCATATTTTGTAAAATTCATAACTCGGCCAATTTTCATCGGATTGCGTCCGTTCTCGAAGCGTTGGTTCACAAATTTTATCATCTTCAAGTTCCAAGAAAAGCTCGAGTTCGAACGATGCTCCGAAGATCATCGTTTTGGTTTATTTCGCAAAACGGAAGTGCTGAACCGAAGAAAAAGGCTGAAAGTTGTTTCACGGGAAAATTCATATCTCACTCGTTTTTTGTCCGATCGCGTTCATCTTTTGACACGAGGTCACTGACTCATAGATCTACAACTTTGCTGACGAAGTCGAGTCGAAATTATGCTCCGAAGAGGTTGACCTCGTCACGTTTTCGAGTAGCGGACACCAAATAAGCTGAAAAAACAACTTATTCAATGACGTCTTGCAGCTTAAACATATCGATCGCACTCGATTTTGATCGTATGACGTCCGTTCTTTTTGCGTTGCGACCGTGATTCAGAGGCGGACGATGTTGTGGAAGGCTCAGAGTCGAAATTCCTTACCGAAGACGGTGTTATTTTCACTTAAGCCAAAATTCTACCTTTTGCCCTTCATTTTAGACTCCACTATATATTCAAAACTCTCTCAAATTTTTCTCTCAACTCTCACAAGATCAAAAAACCAAAAACTCATACACTCATTGGAGGACACGTGATTTTGAGGAGAATAAAGCTTGAACCCTAAAAGCTTCAATCATTCGAATCTCACAATCCCTTAGAGCTTTTCACAAAATTTCTTCACAGTCTTGATCCTTGGAGTCCATAGAGCACGAAGCAACCATCATTAGAGGCTAATAGCAAGGGCAAAGGTTGCGTGATCTCAGGTTGGTAACACTTTCCATGATCCTAAAACTCTATTTTTTGACATGCATGATGATTTGTGGTGTGTACTGATGATTCTGAATGTGTTTTGCTTTGAGTTTGGACGCATGGCATGGTTGTATTGTGAGTTTCAAAGTTTTGGACCTAACCTTTTTTCATTCGTGTTGCCTTATGTGTTGGTTATTTGTGACTTTTGATGATATATTATTAATCCTCGTGGAATTCTGGTCAGAATTGTGTATTCGTGTGCGTGTTCTGGTGAATTTTTTGTTGCAGGTGGCCGGAAGTGGTGACCGGAGCCCTAGCTCCGGCGACTGGTGAGGGTTCCGGCGAGATTAGGGTTTGGGTGAGGAAGATGAAATCCCCACCGTCCGTGACTTTAATCGTGTGGCCCATATGCTGCCACGCGTTTTAATTTTATTTTATTATTTTATTTTATTTTTATCATCTAAATTAAATATTTGTTTATTTGCCTTTTGAATTACTCATATCATGCATACTTAAATTTGTTTATTTTATTTCTCTGCATCCATAAAATATTCTCAATCCGTTCTTTTTGCATTTGTTAGATGACATTCTGAAGTGCATTAAAATACTTTTCTTTCATTTTTAAAATTATTTCATATTGCATTTTAGTCCTTTTTTTACATATTAAGTCATATTTCTCATATGAGTCTTGCATAATTGTTTGAGTGGCTAACATCTTGAATTTTTGCAGGAATTTTTGATATGTTGTTTGTCTCTGGTTGAGCAACTTTGATATTTAATTTGGTTATTTTAGAAGTTGTTTTACTATTTGTTTAATGGCTCTTTGTGTGAGATTTTTCTTGTATGCACATCCTTGACCTTGCCTGAGTTCTTGTTTGAAAAGGCACTTGTGCCATTGTCTTGGGGTTGTTTATTTGACTTCTTAATTCATGTTTGGATTGTTATCACTATTGTATGCCATTGTTTGGTTTCATTTGCCTTGATATTATTTATGTCCGTTTGGTACTAACCTTTTATGCAGGGTATGGATAAGTATCCATGGTCACCCTTACTCTTTCCTTCTCTCTTCTCCTTTCTTTAGGTTTAGGTTGTCGTCAAACCTCACTAACCGTAGGTCACCCATGCATGATAACATTAGGACTCTTAGTTCCCTTTAGAGTATCCCTTGTGTCTTCTCTCTTCTCATCTCAAACTTCTTGAAAACACTTAATAAGTATAAAGTGTATTGCGCACGAGCCTTAAGTATGGGGAATGAGAAATGAGGGGCTTCCTCTCATCTTTCTAGAGTGCTTAGCGAGCGTCCTGTCTTGGGACGATGCGTTAAGTATTCGCCCCTGTGCCCTAGACTTTGGTGCAATGCAACTTAGGAACTAACTTAAGCCACTTCTGTCCTAAAAAACACAAACCAACTTTAAACCTTTTTGTCCTTCGGGATTTCCAAACTTAAAGGCTATTTTCAAAAAGGGCACGTTACCTTCCGTCTGAGTCGCAAACAGGCATCGACCCTAACTGTCGGACGCGAACTTAACGTCACTCATAAAAAACACAAAAAGAGCTTGGTCCGAACTACGTTGACTCTGAATTTCCCATTGCAAAAAGGGAGTACGTAGGCCTAGGACGTCGACGTCATACCGAGTCGGTCTTTGTCTTTCCCTCTCCGTTTTAGTACAGCCCTAGATGATAGTATAACTCACCCTTAGAATAGACAACAAGCGTGGATCCCATCGAGTACGATGGACGTGTGGGGTGCTAGCACCTTCCCCTCGCGTAACCGACTCCCAAACTCAGGCTATGGTTGCGATGACCATTCCTTTCCCTCTTCCTCAGGTTTATGCGGTGTTCCCTTTCCCTCTCTTGGGATAAATTTACACGGTTGGCGACTCTGTTTTTCCGTGCCACTCTCGCGTTTGTACCTGGATGAAAATCCTGGGAGCGACAGCTGGCGACTCTGCTGGGGACCTGGTTGACCTATGTTGGTCCATCCCTAAGCGAGTCAATCCTAGCGCTTGCTTGTCTTTGTTCTCTTTGAGGGTTTTTGTTTGCTTTATTTGTTGTATTTTATTTTTACCGCATTTTCTGCATTGCATTTCATTGTTATTACTGTCATACTAGATACTGTTGTGTTATGCTGGCTGTTTCTATTTTGCAGGTTGGGTTGTTCTGAGAGATAAGCCCAATACCCAGGCTTGAGTACACCCTAGGACTAGAGTGGAAAGTAGTGGGACCTACGTGCCCGCTTGGTACGTTTGTGTGTTCACGAAATTCACAACCAGACGAGGCTATCTTGGGACGCATTCTAACGTGTGTGTCTTGCACATATTGGGGTGTTGATCTAGAGAGCTGTCGACTCTGGTGACCGATCATCGAGGACCTTAGTGGAAACATCCCTCTTTAGTGGTGACAGTGGCAGACCATATCCTGTGGCAAACCCATTCGCATCCGAGGGCCCACTTTGGAACTCGCATAGGATGGCCCCTATCTTTTAAAGAGAATCAGTGGAGGCACTCCTCGATTGACGATAGTACTGTACCCCGAGGGATGAATGTACTATTGTTTCTCGACCTCAGTGCCAAGCTGAGGACCTTCCGCTTTGGAGAATCAGTTGAGGCCTCCTTGATTGATGATGATGCCAAACCATAAATGGTGAACGTATCATCATTTCTCGACCTGAGAGCCCGGGATACTGAACATCCTAGTAGCCACACGTGAGAGGGGATGGGTGTTTACAGGTTTGCAGGTAACCGAAACTTTCAACCTACCCGGTTTTCTGGATTTCTCGTCAGTGTTTGATTATCTGGGTTCCTGGTTATCTCATTGGTTCGGTATTTTGGAATTCTGGTTTTCTGGGTTGTGGTTCTCGTTCAGCTAACAGCACAGCACATCCAGCAATGTTGCATTGATCCCATGTGTGCATTTGCATCATCATTTTGCATCCTAACATGTTTATTCATTTGCAGGGTTGCATCCTAACCTTGATTCTGGTTTCCAAAGACTATCAAGGATGAGTACTGAGAAGAAAAAGAATATCATAGGATACAAGTTCCCGTCACTTATTCTGGATCTTGTTCACAAGATTGTTTCTATGGCAGAACCTGGGGAATCGGCACTTGTGGACTGTGATGACATGCCGTAGTTCTCTTTCTCTCTATTGTATTTGGACCACCGCCAGGCGTGTTGGTTGGGATCTACGATTATTGTGTTCAGACTTATTATCTCGAGCTGTGATCGTTGACATCTGGTTTTCCTCTGGTTTTCTTAATATATGAGCAGAAGTCCCGTTCTATCTTATTGTTAAACTGGAATCAAGGGGTGGATCGCCCTGCGAATTTTTAAACATGTTTGTTTACATTTGCATATTCATAATCATTTTGCATTGCATTTGCATCTTGCATCATTTTTGCATATCTGTCTCTGGCCGGATCAGAGAGCTCATCAATCCTTTGTCTAAACCGCAGTTGATTTCTAGACTTTCTCATCGGACTTGAATCAGCTTTGGGGGAGATCATCATGAATTCAGGGGAACAAAATCAGTTTGTAACTAGGGCCGATGTTGAATTGATGAAGAGTCAGTTGGATCAACTTGTGGAAGCTATGACAGCCATGAATAGGGGAGAGGAAAATGTTCAGAGGACTTCAGTTACTGGGAATGGCATTTCACCTCCAGTGAACAATGTTACTCAAGCTCAGCCTGTGCAAGTCCCTGTTGAGAATCATATTATACACGAGCGTACCATCGCCTGAGATGGACATTCTTCTTCTCTTGATGCCACAGACTATCAGCGCTTTGCCTTCTCTGTGCCAAATTTCCAAGGGGTAATTCCAAAGGCAAAGCCTAAGGACCCACGGACTGTTCAGTTTGATGAAAGATGTCGTGTGTTGGAAGAGAGGCTGGATGCCCTAGTGAAGCGTGATACTCTTGATATGAATGCTGCGAGCATGTGTTTGGGGCCCGACCTTGTGTTACCTCTGAAATTTGAGATGCCGAATTTTGAGAAATACAAAGGGGATAGCTGTCCGAAGCTACATTTGGTGATGTTTAGCCGAAGAATGACCTCACATGTCTATAATGACGAGCTTATGATTCACTGTTTCCAGGACAGTCTGAGTGGGGCATCTTTGAGTTGGTATATGCAGTTGGAAAGTGGTAGCATCCGATCATGGTCAGATCTAGCCAATGCCTTTGTAAAGCAGTACAGTTATAATCTTGACATGGCTCCTAGCCGCCTGCAGTTACAAGGTTTATCTAAAGCGGATAACGAATCATTCAGAGAGTATGCTCAGAGATGGAGAGAGTTAGCTGCTCGCGTTCAACCACCACTTTTGGAAAGAGAATTGGTTAATATGTTCAAGGATATTTTGCAAGGACCGTACTTCGATAAGTTGATTACTGTATTAAAATTCTCTGACTTGGTAATACTTGGAGAACACATTGAGTTAGATATCAAGAGGGGAAAAATCCAAAGCGCCTCGAACTTCCCGGCTAGTGAAAGTGGATCAGTTGTCAGTTCTCAAGAAGAATGGGTGGAAGAAGGTAATTCCGTCCAAGAATATCCCCCACCTCATCCTCAGTATTCAGGTGTTTCAACGGTTCAGAGTCAACAATCTTCTGGGTTTTCGTATCAGGGATCCCCTAAGAATCAACGGTCATACCGCCGTCAGCCGCGTCAGCACGCCCGACAAAGACCTAGGAAGCCAGAGAGGCATTTCACTCAGTTGCCAATGTCGTTCAGTCAGATGTTGCCAGATTTAATCAGAGGTGGACTTGTAGTGCCGAAGGAATTGAAGCCAGCGCCTTTTCCGTATCCACCAGGTTTTGATGTCAACGCCCATTGTGATTACCATGCTAGGGCACAGGGGCATTCAACTGAAGACTGTAAGGTGCTTAGGAGCAAGATTCAGACTCTGCTTGACTCCAATATGTTCTCATTCACGCCTCAGGGTATTCAGATCAACAATTCTCCTTCATCCAGTCATGTGGGTTCATCAGTTCAGGTTATGGAAGAAGTCACCGAGAGCAGTGGTACAAATGATTATCAGACTGACTTCGACGAGCAATTCTGAAGATGGCTAGCAAGTCAAGATTGGAAAGCCCAGTTCCCCGGAGCTGACTATCTTTTAGATCATGTCATTTGTAGTTTCTTTTCTGTTAATGTGCAAACTCATTTGTAAAACTCGTCTATTTTCAGTTGATAATGATAACGAAATGAATATGCATGTTTTGATTAAATCCATCTGTGTTCACTCATATTTTCTTTATTGGTATCTAACACTTGTTTAAGCAGGATCCGAGGGAGGATGATGAAATTCAAAGGCGCAGAACTTCTGATGGTATGCTTTTGGGACAAAACCTTGCTGATGATGTACAGGCATTGCTTCAAATCCCTAAACACCGGAGATATAAGGAAGATAATCCCTTGTCAACCCCTTTGAGCCTAGAAGTAGGAGTTTCTTTCTGAAAACAAAAAAAACCCTCAATCTTAACCTGGGGCAGGGTAGGTGTCAATTAATTTGACCGTGCGTTCAAGTCGAGGATCAAATCTATGGTTATCCCTCACCAACCGAAGAGTGAGGCAGTCACATCCCTTTCAAACAAGTCAGACAAGCCAGTGTCACACGATTTGTTAAAAAAAAAAGAGAAAAAGAATCAAAAGAAAAAGAAAGCTCGCTAAGTCGAAACTTGAAAACAAATGGCTTAGGCAAAAGTTAGGGCATCCCGCTGGACTTTGAAATCGAAAAATTCAAAAGAGTTAGTCCAGGCAAAATCAGGGAAAAGCAAAAGAATAAAAAGCGAAAAAAGAAAAATCCTCAAATAAAGAACAAGTCGTATGTTTACAGACACCAAAGGCAAAAGGGGTGGCTGTCACTCCGAAGACCGTGTGGGTTCTTCCTATCTTCATACTATTCATTAACCTTGTTGAAAGGTGAGCGCTTATGTCGAGTTAGCTGAACGTAGGACTAGAGAACATCAAGGAGAATGGGGGGTTAAAACAAAACTTTGAGCCTTATATCCTTTCTTTCTCAAACCGTGAACCAAGCCACGTTACAACCTTTAAAAGACCTAATTGAAGCAAGGTTGTTTCGAAAGCATACTTCGGTAAAGATCACGTCGAACCTGACTCCTAAAAGGATCTTCTTACCATTCATGTTGGTATCAGCGACACTTTGATTAGTGATTCATTCACTATATCTCACAACTTTTTCCAGTGAACAGACTTGGATTTCAAAACTGTCATATGCATTGCATTAAAATTGTCATTTTCAAAACAAATTGTTTTACTTGCGAGTAAGTGCTTGATCAGGGAAGTTTCTGCAATGAAAAGATTGATCGATATAAGTGCAGAGTGCCTAAGTACTCCGTTGAGCAGGGGCAAGCCATCAAATAGTCATATCAAATGGGCGATTCATTCCAAGATTCAGCCAATCTGGGGCAATCAGGTCGAGATTCGACAAATCTCTCGAAGGTCAGTCAGTCAGAGGTACTCCTTCATAAATCAGCCAGTCAAGGGCAAAATCATTTCAAGGCTGGTGCAGGTCACCCCAAAAGCAAAAGGGTTTTTCTCAGGAGAACGGTTAATCAAGATCATGGGGCAAGATATATAAGATCTTCATGAGACCTCTCGAAGACAGGTTCCTTTATGGGCTATGCTGTATCAGGGCATCTTTTGGTCATATCACATCTGCAGGGTTCATGTTGATGGTCGACATGTGACGTCCCCAGTAGAGTTTCTCTCCCCAGCAGAGTAAGGGTAGAAAGTAAGCAGAGGAGTAAGCTCAATATTGTCCCCTAGCAGAGTGGATATCATCGTCGTTCCCCGAGCAGAGTTGTTGGTGATGGCTGGTATTCCCCAGTAAGTTAAGGGTGTTTCCCCGACTACAGGCTAAGTTCAATGATATTCTCTGGCAGGTTCGGTGTTATTGAATTCATTCCCCAAACAGTGTTTGGTGCTAGTCATCTCAACGGTTTGATCAACAGTGGTTGACATCCTCGGCAGATTCCAAGTCCAATGGTTATTGGCTCCTTTTCTGTAGCAGTTCTCTTCGGGCTCATCTTCAGCAGTAGTTATATCAGGAAGGTCGTTCAGTGTGACTTCCTCAGCAGGGTTTGTGACGTCGGAGACAGTTCAGTGTGTCATCCCCAGCGGAGTTGGCCTCTTTTCTTTAGCATTTATTTTGCTGGAGTGGTCCTTTTGCATATAGTAAGCATGTTTACATTGCATCCTCAAAACGCGTAACATTTCCATTTCGTATGGAGCATTACGCCATAGAAAGAAATTCAAACATATGCATGCGAAGCATAAGCCAGATTTGGTACCTTGCGCGAAAGCCCGAATCAAATTCCAATCAAGACGGTGACATATCCCCAGCAGACATTACAATTAACCCCTCTTCTTACCTTTCTTTTGGGTCGTAGGTCATACGTCGATCTTACCCTCAACCAGTCTTTGTCCATCAACCCCTTGATGACGACATTTTGGTCAGATTTTCTTTCCGTCAAACCCTATTGACGACGTGTTCCCTTTTCAGCTTTCTTTCCGTCAAACCCCTTTGACGATGCGTTTCCTCGGCCAAGTTTTCTTTCTGTTATCCCCATGACAATGTGTTACCCTCGGTCATCTTTCTGTCATCCCCATGACAATGTGCTTTCTTCGGTCGAGTCTCCTTTCTGTCATCTCCATGACAATGTGTTTCCTTCGTGCAGGTTTCCTTTCTGTCATCCCCATGACAATGTGCTTTCTACGGTGGAATTTTCTTTCTGTCATCCCTATGACAATGTGTTATCTTCGTTCAGATTTTCTTTCTGTCATCCCCATGACAATGTGCTTTCTTCGGTCGAGCCTCCTTTCTGTCATATCCATGACAATGTGTTTCCTTCGTGCAGATTTCCTTTCTGTAATCCCCATGACAATGTGCTTTCTATGGTAGAACTTTCTTTCTGTCATCCCTATGACAATGTGTTATCTTCGTTCAGATTTTCTTTCTGTCATCCCTATGACAATGTGTCTCATTCATTCAGGTCTTCTTTATGTCATTCCTATGACGATGTGTTCCTACGGTGGAATTTTCTTTCGGTCATCCCTATGACGATGTGTTCTCTTCGGTCAGATTGTCTTACCGTCAACCCTTTGACGAGATGTTCCTTGGGGTTCATCTTCTTTCTGTCATCCCTATGACAATGTGTTATCTTCGTTCAGATTTTCTTTCCGTCAATTCTTTGATGATGTGGCCCGTTAGGTATCTTTTCTTCCCGTCAACCCTTTGACGAGGTGTTTCATGGGTTTCATGTTTTCTCTCCGTCAATTCTTTGGGGTTCACTTTTCTTTCTTGGGTATGTTGCCTTTCCGTCAAATCTTATTGACGAGGTGTGGCTGGGCTCCAATCATTTTTTCTCCCCACAGTTTCCAAATTTCGTGGTTCTTTTTGTATTCAATCACCTTCTACCGTGAATGTCTAAAAGCCGTTGCTATCGTCCTTTCAGGTCCAAGAAGATTGAATAGGGGCAGCTGTAGCACCCCAAAATTTTCCCTCCTTACTTTAGTACTAACTGGCTTATGTTTCATTTCATTTTGCATTATCATACATGCATATCATTTGGCTATGTGGTTATGGGATCAAGGTTCTCTGTTCAAGCATCGTCAGGTTGCAACAGACGTTTATTTCGTCACTCGACATAGGCGTAAAGTATTTCTCCGGGTTACGTAATCAACGGGTCAGCAAAGCTCTTATCAAACATAATTTTTCATGTCAAGAGTCTCAGAGGAAGTTGGAGTTTTCAGCCGATTCAGAACAGTTTGAGCAGAAAATCAGTTTGTTGTGCAAATTTGCAAAATTCATAGCTCTTGCTCTAGAACTCGTTTTGGCTGGATATTCAACGGTTATAACCGTCTTGGTATTCTCTACAACCTTTATGTTCGGCTCGGAAGTCAATTCATCAAGGAAAGTGGTGGGAATTATTTGTTTCTGGAATTTCGGTTTCGCTGGACAATTGCGTCAGTGGCATTCAAAAGGGCTTAGCTTCTGATTGGATCATCATTTTTGAGCGATTCTTATGCCAAAAGTTCCGTCTGGATATCCTCTCCAACTTTCGTGTTTTGGCCAAAAGCTAATTCTTTGAGGAAGATCTCCGAATACGCGAATTCTCTGAGTCGATACAGCAGAAGAACAAGTGAAAATAGTGTTGAACCGGTGTATTTCGGACACTAAAAAATTCATAACTCTCAGCTCGTTCGTCAGATTGATGCCGTTCCGGTGCCTAAAATTCCGTTTAAATGTTATCTTCGTGCCGTGAATTCAGTTTGGGTCAGGTCCGAGCGGAAGGACCCCGAAAATGTGATTTACCAGTGGGGTTCTTTGATGTAGTGTACTGTCTGTCAGATTTTGTAAAATTCATAACTCGGCCAATTTTCATCGGATGGCGTCCGTTCTCGAAGCGTTGGTTCACAAATTTTATCATCTTCAAGTTCCAAGACAAGCTCGAGTTCGAACGATGCTCCGAAGATCATCGTTTTGGTTTATTTCGCAAAACGGAAGTGCTGAACCGAAGAAAAAGGCTGAAAGTTGTTTCACGGGAAAATTCATATCTCACTCGTTTTTTGTCCGATCGCGCTCATCTTTTGACACGAGGTCACTGACTCATAGATCTACAACTTTACTGACGAAGTCGAGTCGAAATTATGCTCCTAAGAGGTTGACCTCATCACGTTTTCGAGTAGCGGACACCAAATAAGCTGAAAAAACAACTTATTCAATGACGTCTTGCAGCTTAAACATATCGATCGCACTCGATTTTGATCGTATGATGTCCGGTCTTTTTGCATTGCGACCGTGATTCAGAGGCGGATGATGTTGTGGAAGGCTCAGAGTCGAAATTCCTTACCGAAGACGGTGTTATTTTCACTTAAGCCAAAATTCTACCTTTTGCCCTTCATTTTAGACTCCACTATATATTCAAAACTCTCTCAAATTTTTCTCTCAACTCTCACAAGATCAAAAAACCAAAAACTCATACACTCATTGGAGGACACGTGATTTTGAGGAGAACAAAGCTTGAACCCTAAAAGCTTCAATCATTCGAATCTCACAATCCCTTAGAGCTTTTCACAAAATTTCTTCACAGTCTTGATCCTTGGAGTCCATAGAGCACGAAGCAACCATCATTAGAGGCTAATAGCAAGGGCAAAGGTTGCGTGATCTCAGGTTGGTAACACTTTCCATGATCCTAAAACTCTATTTTTTGACATGCATGATGATTTGTGGTGTGTACTGATGATTCTGAATGTGTTTTGCTTTGAGTTTGGATGCATGACATGGTTGTATCGTGAGTTTCAAAGTTTTGGACCTAACCTTTTTTCATTCGTGTTGCCTTATGTGTTGGTTATTTGTGACTTTTGATGACATATTATTAATCCTCGTGGAATTCTGGTCAGAATGGTGTATTCGTGTGCGTGTTCTGGTGAATTTTTTGTTGCAGGTGGCCGGAAGTGGTGACCGGAGCCCTAGCTCCAGCGACTGGTGAGGGTTCCGGCGAGATTAGGGTTTGGGTGAGGAAGATGAAATCCCCACCGTCCGTGACTTTGATCGTGTGGCCCATATGCTGCCACGCGTTTTAATTTAATTTTATTATTTAATTTTATTTTTATCATCTAAATTAAATATTTGTTTATTTGCCTTTTGAATTACTCATATCATGCATACTTAAATTTGTTTATTTTATTTCTCTGTATCCATAAAATATTCTCAATCCGTTCTTTTTGTATTTGTTAGATGACATTCTGAAGTACATTAAAATACTTTTCTTTCATTTTTAAAATTATTTCATATTGCATTTTAGTCCTTTTTTTGCATATTAAGTTATATTTCTCATCTGAGCCTTGCATAATTGTTTGAGTGGCTAACATCTTGAATTTTTGCAGGAATTTTTGATATGTTGTTTGTCTCTGGTTGAGCAACTTTGATATTTAATTTGGTGATTTTAGAAGTTGTTTTACTATTTGTTTAATGGCTCTTTGTGTGAGATTTTTCTTGTATGCACATCCTTGACCTTGCCTGAGTTCTTGTTTGAAAAGGCACTTGTGCCATTGTCTTGGGGTTATTTATTTGACTTCTTAATTCATGTTTGGATTGTTATCACTATTGTATGCCATTGTTTGGTTTCATTTGCCTTGATATTATTTATGTCCGTTTGGTACTAACCTTTTATGCAGGGTATGGATAAGTATTCATGGTCACCCTTACTCTTTCCTTCTCTCTTCTCCTTTCTTTAGGTTTAGGTTGTCGTCAAACCTCACTAACCGTAGATCACCCATGCATGATAACATTAAGACTCTTAGTTCCCTTTAGAGTATCCCTTGTGTCTTCTCTCTTCTCATCTCAAACTTCTTGAAAACACTTAATAAGTATAAAGTGTATTGCGCACGAGCCTTAAGTATGGGGAATGAGAAATGAGGGGCTTCCTCTCATCTTTCTAGAGTGCTTAGCGAGCGTCCTGTCTTAGGACGATGCATTAAGTATTCGCCCCTGTGCCCTAGACTTTGGTGCAATGCAACTTAGGAACTAACTTAAGCCACTTCTGTCCTAAAAAACACAAACCAAATTCAAACCTTTTTATCCTTCGGGATTTCCAAACTTAAAGGCTATTTTCAAAAAGGGCACGTTACCTTCTGTCTGAGTCGCAAACAGGCATCGACCCTAACTGTCGGACGCGAACTTAACGTCGCTCATAAAAAACACAAAAAGAGCTTGGTCCGAACTACGTTGACTCTGAATTTCCCATTGTATAAAGGGAGTACGTAGGCCTAGGACGTCGATGTCCTACCGAGTCGGTCTTTGTCTTCCCCTCTCTGTTTTAGTACAGCCCTAGATGATAGTATAACTCACCCTTAGAATAGACAACAAGTGTGGATCCCATCGAGTACGATGGACGTGTGGGGTGATAGTACCTTCCCCTCGCGTAACCGACTCCCGAACCCAGGCTATGGTTGCGATGACCATTATTTTCCCTCTTCCTCAGGTTTATGCGGTGTTCCCTTTCCCTCTCTTGGGATAAATTTACACGGCTGGCGACTCTGTTTTTCCGCGCCACTCTCGCGTTTGTACCTGTATGAAAATCCTAGGAGCGACAGAAGGTGGTGCTTTATATCTGATCAACAAAAGGTAATGTTAGTGCATTGTTGGATTGAATTTTGTTACATACATTACACTGTTCTAATGCCTTATTGTATTCCTTGTTTAGGGTTTAGTACAGGTTTTTGAGGAAGAGTATCCAGCATATGAGCATAGGTTCT